>JAAKBH010000041.1:600000-967801 GCA_019776075.1 Amaranthus palmeri
AAAAGGAATATATAGTTTGAAGTTTTATACTCTGTCTACTCTTAATTCTACTACTTTCCTACTTTACCGTCTACTACTTTTTTCCACTAGATATTCTCATTTCTCTACCCAATCATCACATCAACACTCCAATAGTCCAATTAGCTAATGTAATTATAAAATTAAGCATAAAACTAATCCAACTTTTTTAGTCCATCTTGTTAAATATACTAATTTTAATATTTTGTAATGATGTATTTTTTTGATTTTCAATGCTTTTATTTAAATTCTCATCTCATTCATATTTTTTTCACAATTTAGTAAAATATATTGTTTTCTTATCACTTTTACTTTAAATTCTTAATTTCATCCCTAGTTGATCACTTTGATATTACTTTTATAGTTTTACGAAATATGTATTTTTTTTATTTGTAGTCTCTTTTATTTAATTTATCATTTTTTCCAGCATAACCCACACTCCTTTTAATTCTTATTTACATTCTTTTAAGAAAAAATTATCGGGAATAATCTGAACTATTGACAAACCGCTGTAAATAATCCAAACTATTGATTATTTATGAATAATCCCACCTTTTAAGTTTTTTTGCTCGTGACACCCCCAACACTTCTATTACCGGCTATTGCAGGTTGGGGATCTCATTTATCATCTTCTTTTAATTTATGCCATTTTCCATAAAAACAAACAAACTCTCACCATCTTCAATTCCTACCTAAGTCTCATCATCTTCCTGAGACTTTCGAATTCTCCCTGTCACACCATAATCAACCCCTAGCAGTTTGTCAATAGTTAAGATTATTCTCGACAACTTTTTCTTCTTTTAATTGACAATTTTATTTCATTCACATATTACTCTCATTTTTTTAATAAAATATAATTTCATTTACTTTTCTCAAAATTTCCAATAGCCAAAGGGACAAATAGTAGTAGCCTAGTAGGAGTTAAATAAGCTTTTTCACCAATATTTTAATCCGTCCATCATCTCCATTGTCCTCTATTTTATTTTATATTCATTCAGTCGTCCATTTCAATGAAAACACTATTGCATGCTCGAACGTTACTTCTTGAGAGAGAAACAAACAAAGATTTCAGAACGAGTTTTCAGTTTACTCTCACATTGTCTAGATCTGCTATTTTCACGCCGGAATGTGCTACCATTTCCATTAATACAAGCATTTTCCGGCTATACTTGCCGGAGCTCCGGTAATGGAAAAGTAATTCCGGCGTGAAGGTAAAACTAGTTAAAATGTTTAAGTGGAAAAGTGAGAAAAGTAGGATCACTGCCATTTTCAAATTACAGTTTCATGCTACTCAGGTATACTCTTCTCCTCTACTAAGTGTCGGCAGACGGCAATATCATTTTTCTTCATTATTTTAATGAATCCATTAATTACTTTTTACTTTTTAGTGATGATTTTCGGACTAATAAATTCATATAGTGATGATACTGTTTGACTTTGGTTTATGAGTAATTTTTAGGTATCTGAGTACGGAGGTCATGGATTGGTGGTATCAGTAGTCCCAGCAGAGAACGGGAAACCAACAGCAAGATTAGAGAAATCAGTTGTGAAAGAAAACGGATGTTTTTGGGAGAATGCAGTTTATGAAACAGTTAAATTTATTCAAGATCCTAAAACTGGAAAGATTCAGGAGAGAATCTATTACTTTCTCATCTCTACCGTACGTTTTTCCAGATTTTATTATTTTTCGTTTGTATATCGTTGAAAATTGAAATCATTGATAACAGTCACGAATTCAAGATACCGGCACATGGTTGGTCGAACTCTGATTCCTGTATTTACCGTGAATCAATTCAGCTGCCATTCTTTTGTGCTAGACATTACACAGTTCAATAGGACACAGTTTTTAACCAAATGACTTGAGCAATGACCTATACATGCAAAGGCCTTGATTGATAGAGATTGATTTTGTATAATGAATTATTTGGCAGGGATCTCTTAAAGCTAGTCTAGTTGGAGAGTTTTCTGTAAATATTTCAGATTATATAGGAGCATCAAAAACTTGTTCAGTTGCTTTTCCATTTAAGAATTCCAAGTCTGACTCGTATTTGCATGTTAGTAATCTCTTTCTGTCTCCTCCCAAGTTTTTAAACGATTTAGTTATACTTTTCTTGGTGAATTTATTGATGTGATTGGTTAATGTGGTAGGTTTCAATACAAAGGATACAGGAAAATAGTACTATCAGTAGACTTCAGAGGTTAGTGTTGGGTTTTTGTGCTGCATTTCTTTTTTGGTTCTCAATACAGAGGATACAGGAAAGTTTTAAAATTTAATTTTGTTCCTTGACATGGAATGTGGGTAATGTAGAGATGAAGAAAATGAATGTGAAAGAAATAAGCCGGACCATAAGATCAGTTTGAGACTACATTTTAGCAATGAAGATGTTGAGCAAGGGAGCAAATCAAATTCTGTTGAAGTAAGCTCTCTGATTTTGCTATTTTTGACAATGTGGTTTTTCTAAGAGATTTTTTATCAATGAACATGTTTTTGTAAAATGAAGGAATGCAATCAATTTATTCAGAATTGTTATACTGTGATTTTTCTGGATTAATTAGATTTTTTGATGTTGTGGCAATGTTAGTGATTTAATTTGAGTATAATCTTGGTATTTTATTGGGGATGATTGTTATGCATCCAGGACAGTTCATTGAGAAAGGCGGCATCTCAATCGGTGGGGTTGAATGGTATACGTCGAGGGTCCAATGGATCAGACATTACATTGTCGAGCTCCAATAGCAGCTTGGGACTGAATACTCCGCTAGAACTTGTTAAAAATGCAAACATCAGTAAAGATCAAACCTTATACAGTCCATGCTATCAACAACAGCAGAAAACATGGCGAGATTTGGCAATTAATGACTCGAGTACTGAATTCTCGATGAACAGCCCTAGATATTTCTTTCCTAGTTTGAGATCTCCGATGGGTTTGGATGATTCTGTTGATCAGCTCAGAGCCGACCTTGTTGCCTTATCTAGGAGGGCAGAAGTTTCGGAGTTAGAGTTGCAAACTCTGCGAAAGCAGATTGTGAAGGAGGGCAAAAAGAGCCAGGACTTGTTGAAAGAAATTAGCAGCTTGAAGGAGGAGAGAAATGCACTTAAGGATGAATGTGAAAATCTCAAGGCCTCTCATAACTGTTCTGATGATCTAAAAGTTAAAAGCAAATTTCAGTTTGAGGGGGATCCGTGGAGTCTCATTGAAGTAAGCAGAGAAGAGCTCAATTACGAGAAGGAAATGAATGCCAGTCTTCGATTACAGTTGCAGAAGATGCAGGACTCCAATGAAGAGCTTATTCGTGCTGTACAAAATTTGGAGATGTTGGACAAGAACAGTAAAGTTGTATCACATTTGTCACACAGAACAATATCTGAAAAAAGTAAGAGCCAAAGTGATGATGATGAAGTACAGAAAGCTCTGGAAGATCTAGTGAGACAGCATAGTGATGCTCAGGAGACATATATGCTTGAGCAAAAGATCATGGATCTGTGCAGTGAAATTGAAATGTATAGGCGAGATAAAGATGAATTAGAGATTCAGATGGAGCAGCTTGCACTTGATTATGAAATATTGAAGCAAGAGAAACATGAATTCTCTACCAGACTCGAGCAAAATCATCTCCTAGAACAGCTAAAGATGCTATGTGATGGATCTAGTACTTATGCTGTCATAAGAGAACTAGAAAATCAAAGACTAAAGCTTGAATATGAACTTAATGTGAAAGTTGAAGAACTGTCACATTGTTTAGCAGAAATAAAAGATCTTGAAGATTATAATATAACTCTTAAAGAAGAGTTACAGAACCAAGAACAGAGATTAGAAGCTGATATGAAAGCTGTCAAAAGTGCCCACATGAAACAGCAGCAGAGAGCTGAACTAGCAGAAGCGTCCCTTGATGAATCTGATGCTATCATAAGTGAACTGGAAGCTGAAATTGAGAAGTTGAAGAATGAACATAAGGACACTTTAGAAGAGTTGTCAAGGTCTTTTGCTGCCATAAACGATCTTGAAAGTCGTAACCGTTATCTGGAGGAAGAACTCGAGATACAAGCGCAGAGATTTGAAGCTGATATGGAAGTTCTAAGGCTTGCAAAAAAGGAACAGGTGGAGCGTGCTTTGAAAGCCGAAGAAGATGCTATCCATTCGGGTGCTATTCTGAATCAGCTTCAAAGCGAAATCAAAAAGCTAGAGACCAAACTCAAAAAGCATTCAGAAGAGTCTTCAAATAATTTGACTATAGTGAAGGAACTAGAATCTCATATACAGAACCTTGAAGACGAATTAGAGAAAAAGGCGGAAGGGTTCGAAGCTGATCTGGAAACTGTTAGTCGTTCCAAAGTGGAGCAGGAGCAACGAGCAATTCGAGCAGAGGAAGCGCTTAGATTGGTGAGGTGGAGAAATGCTAATACAGCTGCAAGAATTCAAGATGAATTCAAACGATTGTCCTCACAGATGCACTCATCATTTGTAGTGAAGGAGAAGCTTGCGAGCAAAGCGTTGACCGAAGCCTGTGATTTAAGGATGCAAAATCGTCATCTGCAGGATCTGCTTCAGAAAACTAATGAAGAGCTGCAGTCAGCTAAAAAACAAACTGATGAACTCAAGAGAGGAACTCCAGCTCAACACTCGGATCACCAATCAGAGATAGAGAAACTTGCCTCAGAAAACAAGTCATTAGCTGAACAGCTGCAAGCACTGACCAAAGAACGAAATCTGCTTTTTCAAAAGGGGAACATAGAAGTGGCAGGAAAGTCACTTGAGGAATTGACCATGCTGAGAAATCTCAACAACAAGAAGGAATACGAAGTTACAAGTGTGAAACCAGAACTAGAAGATCAAAGAGCCCAGTGTAACAGCTTGAAGCATTCTCTATATGAAGATGAGTCAGAGAAGGAGAAATTAAGGAAGCAGGTGTTCCAATTGAAAGCTGATTTAAAAAAGAAGGATGAAGCAATTTCTGCTATTGAGAAGAAGTTCAAAGAGTATAATGCAAGAGCCATAGATCAACATAAATCGAAACCCACTTCAAAAAATTCGAAACTTGAACGTAGTCCTGAAGAGGTTTTTTCTAAAGAAGTAGCCACACTGAGAGAAAGGATAAAATTACTTGAGGTAAAAACTTTTTTCAATACTTAGTAAAGTTGCTGTGCATATTTTCATGAATGCTAACAGAGTTACATATATTGACATAAAAAACACTATTCATTTAACCACTGACTGTTATCCTTGAGTACTTTGAAGTGATGTTGTGTTCTGTTATGGTAGGAGCATATTAAGTCAAAAGAAGTTTCCTTGGAGATCTCTACGAATGCTTTCTTGGCCAAAGAGAAGGGTCTTAATGGAAAAATTATGGAACTAGAAAGTAAATTGAGAATACTTGGTCATGATAACCGGTACTTTGGCCATGATGCAATACCTCAGGTTTGTGGATTTGTTTCTTTTGTTGGCAATTACTCTACAATTGATGATGTTTCGTTTCTTTGATTGTGAATGACTCTACTTGATAACTAATCCGAACATGAATATTTTTTCTGTGCTTTCTTTGTCAATTTATTGCTTTTATTTAGTCGAGGTCACATTTCCATTTTTGAAACTCAGACATCCAAAGAAACTTGGAGGAAAATTTTGCTAGAAAGTCTAGCAATGCTATTCGTCTTCAAGGATCTTGGAGTTCACATTCTGTTTCAACAAATCAAACAATTTATAATGTCGTCTTCACGTGTGAGGAAGATCCTACATTGCTAAAATATTGGGTTGTCCTCCTAATATTACATGGTTCTGGGAAATAGTGAAACTCTTCTAAGTGTTGTGTGCAAGTCAATGCTCATTACTCGTGGGTTTATGGGTCCGAGCCCACGGGGGGCCAGTGGGTGTGTCCATACAAATGGGCCCATGGGATGATCATGTGAAGAATTGTTACGGCCTAACATGATATTAGAGCCAAAGGTGGTTCTTGGATATGATTGTTTCCCATTCCCTCGTTAATGGTGTTCAGTTTTCACTTTCCATCCTGTGCAACGTCTGTCTGAACTGCCCTATAATGTTTTGTTTATTTTCTAACTCAGGAGAAGGTTTCTGTTGGGACACAAGTAGGCTGTCATAATGAAGAAACCCTCACAGTTACAGTCTCACAGACCAAAGCTCCAACAATACGCAGCCGAACAGGTGATTTCATCTCGCCTTCTGAATTTTCCAGAAATGATCAAACAGGAGCTGATAGCTAACCAATGCCTTCATACAATGATTCCGAAAACCAGCAGATGATAGATGTTTTACTGAAGGAGATGGTACTGTTAAAGCACATGAACTAAATGAAATGCAGGAGAGGTACTCAGAAGGCGAACGGCAACAACTTATGTTGAGAGTGTGTAGCCTATAGTGCATAAACAAGGATGCATCACCATATTAAAGACAGTATTGTAAAGGTTAGTATTGTAAAGGTTTTTGAGTTTACTGTGACATCACCATATCGCGATAGTATTGTAAAATGAGAATGTGCAGCCCATGATGCAAAAACAAGGACGCATAACCATATCGCGATAGTATTGTAAAGGTTTTTGAGATTACCACGACATCACTGACAAGTGAGAACAATGATGCAAACCCTTAAGAATGCAATGGAGAAATGAAAGCACGATTCCCTCGAATTTTTCCAAGTTTTTGAGCATTAAGATAGACTTAGTGCATAATTAAGATTTTAGGTTTGGAATATAATAAAAGCTAAAAATTGGGTGAGTGAGCTTATTATGGTGAGAATAATATCATATGTACATATATTTTGTTCTTTTCTTTATTTGTTTTTCTCTCTTCTTTGTGTTGGTGAGAATAAGAAGCTTTTCCTCCAATTTTGTTATTTTACAAAATAATTCCCATTGGGTATTTACAAGAAAACTTATTTCCCTTTGTACAGTCCACAAACTTTTTTTTTTATAGAAAAAATCGCATTCTAAGATAGTGGTTTGTTATTTTTTATAAGTCAATCACTATCTAAGATATTTTAAACAAATTTATAAAAAAATATTTGAGTATTTGAAATGGCAGTTTGTTCTGAGTATTATTTTTAAAAATTATAAGCAAACTGCTATTTGAGATGGTGGTTTGCTCATTATATTGGCAGAATAAGAGGTTTTTTTATTTAATTGTTAGAAAAAATCATGATAGAATTAGTAGAATGATTAGTTGCCATTTCATTTCAAAATGAGAGAATAAATACAAGAGTAATCTTGGAGAGTAAGAAAACTAGCTAATTACAAAATAATCACCAAAAAAATAAAGATTGGCAAGATAGTGCACAAGATACTATTCTATTACATCCTCGCAATCGAATTGGGAGATATGCGAACGTTGAGACTGAATCGAAAATCATCAAAAAGAACTTGAGCCAGACCTGTGGTAAAGATATCGACAAATTGATATCGAGATGATATCATGTCAAGGAACCAACTCAACCAAAAGCTTAAACTGATAGTTAAGGCCCCAAAATATGTTATATACTCTAACAGATCGCACATTGTAGCTCAGTTGGTCGTTTACTCTCTATACTAAGTAACAAAATACATAATTTATCTAGCTCAGTGGGTGTTGAGGAAATGCATTATTTATTTTATTTTTTTTTAAGATTTGAGAAAATGCGTAATTAAGCGTGGAGGTTGTGAGTTTGAATCTTGATGTTCTCGATTTTCCTTTTTTATTTGACCCAAAACCTAACTGTCATTTGAGATGATGATTTGGTAATTTTTTATTTTTTAATGATGGACCTAGAAAACAAACGTGATACCCCAGATTGAGATTTAAAAGGATGATAGACTACTCATATCAACAAAGTGTATTTTCTTTTCATGGGAGCCTATTTGCTAAGAACTCCACAGTTAAGCGTGCTTAGTGGGGAGCAATCTTAGGATGGGTAACCTCCTGGGAAGTTTTTCCGGGGGTGCACGAGTGAGACCAAAGTACACTGGAAAGACTCGTGTAGTTGTGTTGATCTACGGGGCCAGTCTACAGTCTCCATAAGTAGTCACCGGTCGTGTGAGAGATCAGAGTATTACAACAAATCATCATCTTAGATAGCGGTTTAACAATTTTACAAATGGCAGTTTTCTCTAGATACTTAAATAAAATTTTCATCAGCCGTGGATGGTAAAGCGAGAATTATCGTTTCCTACAATGTTACATGGGAATTATGTTTGGATATTGTAATATTAAAGAAATATGTCCAGAGAAGAATATCATATCTAATTACTCCCTCTAATCCAATCTATTAGTCTCATTTATTTTTTTCACATTTGTCGAGCTAAAATTTTAACCTTTAATATCTCTAATTATGCTTAGTTAAAATTAGGAAAAATTTTATTACAATTTGATAACAATAATCCTTGCATATGAGACGAATAAAACAGCATCTCACATTCTGACTTGACTATGTTTTAACTTATAAAATAAAGGGATATTCTACCTGGTAAGCACCAGGTATAGCGAAATTCACAAACTAGCTATTCTTGTTTGCAATTCTACCAAATAGCACCCAACTTATGCAAAATAGTCTGCCGTAGCTTTATTAGCAAAAAAACGTTATTTTTTCCGTTAAGTTGTGATTTTACAAAATTGCCCTTGTTTTATTTGTTAAATGGGGTCTTCTTCTTCCTTCTTGGTGCTCTCTTTTCATGAAAATCGATTTCTTCCATTGATGCCATTACAACTACAATAAGCTTCTCTCCCTTCTCACAGTTAGGCTGTATTCCACTTATGAAGTAATATGGCCCTGATTTTGTTAACTCTACTTTAGTCTCGTCTTCTTTGTGCACTGCTATTGAACTGCTGCTGTTGGTGTTGGTGTTGCACTTCAAATATGCATCTCTTGTTACTTCTAACACTGAATATTTCTTACTGTCATACTTCCAAATTACTGTCATCAAAATGTACATCAGATTTCACATTGATTTTTTATGATTTAAAATCTGATTTGATAGCAGACTAAGTAATTATATCTTATCTAGATTATCACCGATTTGGAACCTGCTTTTTTGAGCCCATTTGTTAAGATAATCAGATTCAGAAGAAGGAACTTTCCAACCATCAACTTTACCTCCAACTAGGTGATCTCTTGCTTCTGTCAAGTTTAATAATAGTGCAAATACCAATACCAGAGAAACTCTGAAAATTCTTGATGAACAACCCATTTTTGATTTACAAATTTGTAGATGAAATTCCGTTAATATTGGTTTGTTTGAAGATGAGAGAAAAATGAAGGAAGATTGAAGGTGATAACAAAGTTAGTTGAATGTTGCATCAATGGAAGAAATCGATTTTCAGGAAAAGAGAGCACCAAGAAGGAAGAAGAAGACCCCCATTTAACAAATAAAACAAGGGTAATTTTGTAAAATCACAACTTGACGGAAAAAATAACGTTTTTTTGCTAATAAAGCTACGGCAGACTATTTTGCATAAGTTGGGTGCTATTTGGTAGAATTGCAAACAAGAATAGCTAGTTTGTGAATTTCGCTATACCTGGTGCTTACCAGGTAGAATATCCCTAAAATAAAAACAAAATACATATTAAAAGTGATAAATAAATAGTAATCCAAAAGTAAATGAGACTAATAAGAAGAATACATTGGAGCATTAATTACCAAAATCATTATCATATTTGTCCAATTCATTCAAATAATACAACCCGAATAAAATTTTATTCAGATGGATTTGAATCTAAGGGGTGTTTGGCCTATGGGGATGGAAATTATAAGATTATAGTTGAGACTCAGATGAGACTTCGGAATGAGACCTAAATCGAGAGTAGAGACTTAAATGAGACTTTAGAATGAAATTTAAATTGAGACTTTAAAAATAAATATCTCATGTTTTTTTACAAATGATATTAATAGATAAAAAATTAATAAAAATTAATTATATTTACAAAATTATCGCTATAATTCTTAATTTTGTTTAATTTCATTAATGGCAAAAACGTCTTTTTATAAACAAAAAACTTACTCTAATTTCACCTCAAACTCCCAATCTCTAACCTTAATTCCCTCTCCTCAAACACACTCTAATCTTGTATACTACCTCCTATTCAGCAAGATTGTCCCATTTGACTTTTGGCACTATTCATTCATCACTCTTAATTTGTATTTTACTCTTAATCTATAAATTAAAAAATAGTCATGTGGGATCTTGTTTGATTCGTCTCAATACAACGATTATTAATATCAAATTTTTATAATTTTTAATTAACAATAATTGGAGATATTAAAGGTTAAAATGTTGCCTCGACATGTGTGAAAAGTCAAATGGGACAATCTTGATGAATAGGAGGGAGTATTTAAATACTTTATTTCTTATCGCAAACCACACCATATACATCCCTCTCTAAACTCAAAAGTTTTGACTTTTGGTAAGTGATAGTCCCTTTCATTTCGAGTTAATTTCATTCATATAATTGATTCCCTAGAAAATACTCCCTCCTATTCATTAGTTTTGTCCACTTTGGGTTTGGATCGGATTTTAAGAAAAAATGATAGTGGGGTATTTTAAGTGATTATAATAATTGAAAAGGTGGTAGTGGGGTATTTTAAGTGATTATAATAATTGAAAAGGTGATAGTGGGGTATTTTAAGTGATTATAATAATTGAAAAGGTGATAGGTGGGGTATTATTAAATAATATAAGTTGGGATAGTTGGGGGTATTTAGGTAAAAAGTTTTGCCAAAAATAGAAAGTGGACAAGTGAAGTGACTTTACCAAATAAGGAAAGTGGACAAAACTAATGAATAGGAGGGAGTAAAAAATAGAAGTTCATCCATCCACTCAGTTTCAGCAAATTCAACAATTAAAATTGCGTCAAATTCAAATAATACGAGTATAGTTTAAATTTATAATACTTAAAAAAACAGTTTCATAATTGAAAATAATTTTATAATACAAACTTAAAGTCAGAAATTAATACATATTTCAATTTAACATCTATTCAACTTATCAGCTACAACAACCGGATTAGCTTTAGCTATGGCGTCTCTACCAGAAGATTTATAATCAAAGCTACAATTATGTGTTTCAGGATATCTATGAGATCCACAAAAAGTGATTCCACACCTACACTTAAACGAAACAATTCCAACTTTTTTACGACAACATCCACATTTACTGACCGCCTTCTTAGAACACGCAACCTCTGAAACTTCACAGATCTCAGCAGATTTTCGCTCAGATTTTTGATTCACTAATTCTAGCTTTTGCGGCGAGGTCATACTCATCGACCTTCCGACAGCAGCTACAGCCGATTTAACCTGAATTTCTCTAAGTTGGAGATCTCTGTAACATTTCGAACACAAATTCATAGTTGCTGCTGTTGCGAAAAATTCGCAGCCATTAGCGCAGTATATTGGTTCTTCGGATTGTTGAAGATTCTCCATGGTTTTGAAGGAAAAATTGAAGAAAAAGAAAGAATTATTGTTGATTTTTAGTAGTAAAGAAATTGGGCTTTTCTTATAGAGAAATGGGAAAGTTTCAGAGGCGTGTGTATTTATAGTGGAATTAGAAGGTGGATTAGTCCAAATTGAACACCTAGACCCACTCGTTTTTGTATGCGTTTTGTCGTTTTTGCCCCTACTGTATGTTTCTAGATTCTACTAGTATGTTTCAAAGCGCGTCATAGTTATGCTACTGCCTACTTGTGCTATGTACATTGTATATAACGGAGTTGTATTTATACTTTCTCTGTTCTGTTTTTATTGTTATGATATACTCCTTCCTATTCACACAAAAATGGACATTTTTATTTTGAGTCAATTCACACAAAATGTCTCATTTCTATTTTTACTCTCACCTTTACAATTAATTTAATCAATTGAAATATCCAACTACCCCCACTTTTATTACTCCCAATACTCAACTACTACCTTTACAATTAATTTAATCAATTAAAATACCCCACCATTCCACTATTAAAAACCGTGCCCAACCCAAATGTCCCCTTTTGTGCGAATAGGAGGGAGTATTACTGTATTATATACTTTAACATGTTCTTTTACAAAAAAGTTCATTGAATCAGAAATGTGGATGTACATGAGGTGGTTGAGCTTTGAACATGTGACCTCTTGTTATATTGGCTTCTGATAAGTTAAAAAAATATCGAAAAAATATTTAAAAAAATATTTAAAAAATATTTAAAAATTATGAATTTTTTATTATTTAGAATTTTTTATGTAAAATTTTTAAATATTTCTCTAATTTTACATTAATTTTCAATTTATTAGTAGAGATTAATGTGATGATGCAGCAGACACCAAAATTGCAAGTATCATCAACTACATCAAATTTAATTCTATCTCAAGACTACAACGGATCGAAAGACCCCCTCGTAGAAGGCTGTATCAAACAGCGATGTGGAAGATAATATTCAGAATTGTCAGATCTCATACACAACGATCGTAGTTTTGTTATTTTTGAATTATATTTGGTTTTAATTGCTATGTACTTGCTAATTTTTATCTCTGATGTAGATGTCGTATGACTCTTTATTAATAAATCAGGTATTATTCAAAAAAAAAATACTGTTTAATGTTGAGATTATTCATGGTCAATCAATAGGTGAGATTATAATAGAAAAATTACAAATAGGGTCTCATACAATTAGGTTACCTACTATAGTGAGATACACTGGGTATGATAATGATGATCATACATCCTACTAACCATCTACCTCCCAAAATACGATCTCATAGTAAAACCAACTTTATTGGGTTGATCAATTAGAAAAGTTGATTGATTATATTAGCTTGTCTCACGGTGAGACAGTCTCATACAAAACGAGTTTCACTTCATATGCTAAAAAAATGTACTAGACGTACAAAAGTCCAACCACAAGCCATAAAACTATCACAAATTCTTGTGCGAGACGGTCTCTTTAAGAGACCATCTCTTATTGGGTTGGCCCATAAAAAATATGAAGTAAGAGTAGAAAATAAGCTTTGATGGACTGGAGACGGTCTCTCAAGAGACTAGCTGAAAAACTATAACATCCATGTGTTTTACCACCAACTAAAACCCTAAGCAATGTTAGAAAAGTCCGGTTCGGAAGGCTTATGCAACGACAACCCAACAATACAAGACTCATCTCGAGGGCGATGAACCCCTCGAAGAGCATTTCGAGCAAATCTCGACACATAAAACGTAGTCGCAAGGCTAGACCCGCTAGCAAAATCGTGTCCTTGTTCTTGTAATCGTTGAATCTCCGCAATATTTCTTCGAATATGACGTCTCCACGCGGCTTGAATAAAGCAAGCTGCCCATGTCCTCCATTGTTGAGAATAAAATCGGAATGTATGTTGAACTTGTTTACTATGAAGTCTCCTAAATTGAGTTGCAACATATTTTAGGTCCTCTGCCCTTAATGCAAAGGCTTCTACTTCGGTTAGGGCCTTAACTGTCCTTGTAGATAAGGGTAGGTTAAGGGATTTTGTGTCTAGGGCCCATGTTAAAAGTTCTTCACCACAAAAATCACCTTCCTTTAGTAATCCACGATTGTAAAACCCTATTCTACCTCCATCGGTTGTTACACTCTCTAAGTGTCCTCTTATGATGAAGATCATTTCGTCCACCGGGTCGCCTTCGCGGACAATGTAGGTGTTTTCTGTGTGCAAAGTCGGTTTTAGTCGCTCGCATATGGCGTCGAGTAGCCTCTCATCCATGTTTGCGAACAAAGCTACCTGAGAACAGATGCGGAGTAAAGATTATGAGGGTTTTATTTTTTTGTAATTTATGTTGAAATGAAGGCTCTTTCGCCCTTTATTAATGATCAAAGAAAATTGCATTAACTGTAAAAATATTAAATGCCAAAATGTATAGAATGAAATAGTTATGCAAGAACACAAAATTTGTATCTCATTATCTAAGGAATCTCTAAAGGCGAAAAATTAAGTTTGAACTGCAAAACTTGGTTATGCAAAAAAATGCATCTTGAAACTAATTTGAGCTCCTAATATTTAGGGCTCTAAGTAGCCGGACACCTGAAATGTGTCTTATCAAACCTGAAAACTTCATTTGAGACATGAATTTGACATGACATGTTGCAAACACCGAGATTATTCTATTAACCAAAAAACTCAACTCTTTCGACATCGTCTCATAGTGAGAGTCTAAAAAAGTTTGTATTTGATCTATTAATTTAACTCATATATAAAACACGTTTTATGATGAAATCGTCTCATTCAATGCAACAATTATTGTCAGACAAAGCCCAAAACTAGCCCATAGTCCCAATACAAACAAGCCCCCCAAAAAATAAGTGATTCGTTGTAGCTAGTGTTCTAAAATACTTCCTCAAACCCATAGAAATTGTTATAATTGAATTTTAAAGCTTTCAAAATAAGGAGTTTGTATTCTCATTATTCATATTAGTTGGGTCATCTGGCCTATATATGACACACATGTCACAAATCAACTGCGTCATGCAATAATTTGTGTAAGGTGCGAGTCTATTAATAAATTCATATAAGAGATGATAATCAGCTCGTTTCAGTACAAATATCACTTTAATTAGGTAAAGTCTTGGGTTTGATTCTGACTTAATTCACCTATCGTAGAATAAAAAAGTTTTGTATAAAAGATGGTTGGATGCTTACCCTTCGAACGAGATTTAAACAAAGATGTCGTTTGATGTCCCTCCGAAGATCTTTGGGTAAACTCTGAACAATGTTCTCTTCATCAACTCCTCTTGTTTCCAACCATTTGTATTGATTATAACGTCTCACTCGCTCCCTAAGTTCTTGTGGAAGTAACCGATGATGCATCCATTGTTCTGAATCACGTCTTTTTATTCTCATCTCCTCAAGCCTTACAGTTAGTGATTGAAGATATGTCTATCAAAAATAACACCATTCATTCATATTTCAGTAAAGTCTTAGTCTGTATCCATCAAAGCCAACTCAATAAAAAATTAAGCTAATTATTGATTTATTGTAACCCAAAGATATAGATATGATATGTACTTAATCATGTTCCCTGTTTACACAAGAGTGTTTTTAGGCTAGATGAGTGGATGCAGCACATGTCCTCCCCTTGCATGACCCTAAATATTCATTCAAAATTATAAAGGGATGGATAAGATTTGAATTCATGATCTCAAGCCACGTTGACTTCTAATACTATGTTAAGCATTTAAATCAAACAAAAGCTTAAACTGATAGTTATAGTTCCACGTTGCATATGTTATATACTCCATTTTATATAGCTCATATTTTTTTAGGGTCACATATAGGTCAAAGAGCTTCTATTTCTCTTCTAACCGCTAAACTTTATCCGTTCTAAAATATTTGCAACATTTGCTTTTTTACCCAATTCAATATACTAATTTAATTCTTAATAACTAATTTGAAATGGTGTAATTATAAGTACAACTATTTAACAAAACGAATATCAGAACTAAATCCTGGTAAAGTATTTTGAAAGTATTTAGGAATGACCTGCATATTTCCAATTAAAAGTGCAAAAAGAATAAGGCCAGATATTGCGAGACATATAGAAAATATTATCTCTCCAGGATAGGTACTTGTCTGCAACCCTTGCCCTAGTGTGCTGCAAAAAAAGTAACCATTAAAACTCTTACTACATCAAATTAATAGCAAAACGTTGTATACGTTGTATATTTTATTACGCCTCAGAATATATACATTGTATATTTTATCACGCTCTCTAATCATAGAAGAACTCTTTAGACTAGAAGTGTATATGCAACACGTGCTCTTCTCATATTGTCAAAGAACCATCTCAACCAAAAGCTTAAGCTAATGGTTGAAGCCCCAATATATGTTATATACTTTAACACACCCCCTCACACGAGAGCCAATTGGGCTAGAAGTGTGGATGCAGCATAAACCCTTCTCATACTTGACGCTAAATATTCCACTTTAAATGAGGGGTGGTTGAGATTCGAACCTGTGACTTCTTGCCATTTTGGCTCTGATACCATGTCAAAGAACCATCTCAACCAAAAGCTTAAGCTAATGGTTGAGGCCCTAAAATATGTTATGTACTCTAACACATATTGGTCCTGATCATCAGTCTAGTATTCCACACAAAGTCAAAGTCCAAAGGAAAAGGGATCATACTCGTACACCTTAAACAAAAAAACTAGGAAAAATAAGGGTTCATACCTTAGATTTTGTAATCCCCACCAAAGGCAATAGCAAAATTTAGTGAAGAAAGTTTGAGATTGAACAATCTTAGAAGAAATAGCTTGTGTATAGATTCCAAAGTTGAAGGAAGTGGGCCCAATATCCTCCACAGAACACATCTTATCAATGACTTCTACACTAATATTTCTCCAAGTGTGATAAGTATCTATTTCATGATTCCCACAATATAACAAATCTTCATTGCACCTATCACCTTCACTTAGACATGCCTTTTGCCAACATGCGTCTATTCTTTCCACTGCTAACAAATACCATAGTGCTCCTGCTATCTGCATTTACACATTCCAATGGTTACATTATCATCATCACCATACCCAGCGTATCCCGCTTATAGAAAACTATGATCAGGGCCTTGGGAGGGAAGAACGATGGCAACTCATGCCCATAAAGGAGAGTGCGATCAGCGAGTCCCCAGCACGAGTGTTCTCTTGAAATAAAAGTGTTGTATAGACATAAATCGCACTATTTTAGAATACACCAACTTTATAATAACAAGCTTTTCTCAATGATTATACTTGTTTGTTTATTGTCAAGTAAAAAAATACTCGCTATTTTAGTACTTTTTAAGGTTACGAGACACTAAAAGAGTATGAACTAAGTCCATACAAGAGTTTCTTTGAATCTTAAAGGTAAATATAGGTTTTGCATTGCAAATTAGGATCACAGGGCTGGCCCTAGATATTTTGGGGCCTAGGATGAAATAGCATATTGAGCCTTTCTCTTTGCAACTTCTCACCTATATAGAACCTTCTACAACGATTAATTTTGCTTCGTTGACATAGGGCCTTGGACGACGGCCCCTCTTATCCACCTCTAGGGCCGGCCCTGTTAGGATGAGGAAGTATATTTGAATGATGATAAACAAGAAACATACTTACATGACTAGCAAGCAAGTACCAAAGCAAATAATAAGCAGCACCAAGCCAAGCACTTTCAGCAAAAGTACCAGTTGTCTTTTTGAGATCAGTAGTTAAAGGATAAAATCTTGCAAATCTAAATATGTATTGAACAAATATTATTACTTGCAACCAATGCTTTGCTTCCAATATAGCTTTTCCATGTGCTTTATCCAAGTATTTTAAAACCACAATCTGCACGAAAGATGTTAAAGAGACATATATCGTGAGTGCGGAGTGCCAGCATATTATCGAGAAAATATGGTGTACACATTTCATAAGCCAAGGAGCTATCATTCCAAAACTATATAGCAATATGAAGAAAGGTTCCAATAACTTATAAAGTGCACACAACCACACACCATCTTTGATTAAACCAGGGGCGGAGCAAAAATTGACAATTTTTATGAAGGCCCTGTGCAATTTTAAAAACTATGATATTTTTCAAACAATTTTGTATCTTTAAACACTTAACATATACTAAGTAATTTAATATTGAGGCCCCTAATTATTTGGGGCCCTGTGCGGTCGAACATGTTGAGCATGCTCAAAACCTATGGATTAAACCATCCCAACAACTTAGTCTGGACTTACTGTAAATGCCAGCATAATATCAGGGAAATATGTGGTGCACGCACTTTTTACGCAAAGGAGATATATATCATTGCGGTCAAAACCACATGGCAATAAGAGGAAAGTTTCAATAACTTAAAAAAGTGCGTACACCATCTTTAATTCGTCATTATGACATAAACTATCCCAACAACTTAGTCTGGACTTACTGTAAATGCCAGCATATTATCAGAAAAACATGTGGTGCACACACTTCTTATGCAAAGGAGATATCATCCCGGCCAAAACCACATGACAATAGAAGAAAGGTTTCCAATAACATAAAAAAATGTGCACCCCATCATTAATTCATCCCAACACACACCTTCCCACCTGCCAGTTAATATCAACAACCAAACGGCCCGTTAAACTATAATTAAGAAACAAAGATATACCTGGGGTAAAGGAAGAACAGCAAGAACATCAATGAAGAAAAACCGGAATATATAACGTTTAGCAATCTCCATAGTATCAATAACAAGTTCACCTCTTCCAAAAACCCTGGAAGAAGGTGCAATATATGCTGTTCTGAATTGAAAAACCATGTGAAAAATATAAAAAATATCAAAAATAGTCCTTAAAAATGTGCAAGTAGCTGCTAAGGAATAATCCATTCCTAAGCAATCTTTAGGATGTTTAAGGATTGGAAGATAAAAGAATAATGGATCAATGGATACTGATATTATACATGATATAACAAATAATCTGTTCCAAAGTATTAGGGATTTGTCTTGTGGATCAATTATTCTTTTGTTTGATACTTTTAGATCTTCTGGGAATACTACCCTTGTTACCCCACTTTTTAGGGATTTCCCTATTGTTTTTAGGCTTGTGGGTCCCACCTTGCTTATGTTTATTGGCATGCTTGCTTTTTTACTTTTTGCTCCTTTCATTCTTCTGTTCATCATGATCGGTTATCGGTTATCAGCTATTTGTATGATTTCATTTTGTTTTCCCTGTTCATTGAATAAGGAAAATGTTAGAGTATGTAATATATTGTGGGGCCTCAACTATAAGGTTAAGTTTTTGGTTGAGTTGGTTTGTTGACATGGTATTAGAAGCCAGCGTGACAAGAGTTCACGGGTTCGAATCTCAACCACCCATTGTTTAAAGTGGAATGTTCAGCGCATATGCGCATCCACGCTTCTAGCTCAAAAGGCTTTCTTGTGAGGAGGTATGTTAGAGTATATAGCATATCCTGGGGGTCTCAACTATAAGCTTAAGCTTTTGGTTGAGTTGATTTCTTGACTAAAAAAGCTTCATCATCATTAGTGTACTCTGTGTATTTCCGATCATAGGAAATTATGATTATGGTCTGAGAAGGGATTGAAAGTGATAACACGTATCCAGAAAGAGAATGTGGTCAAACTAGGAAAAGAGTTTGTGATGAAAAAATATACAGAAATTCCTTTTCAGTAATCATGATTTGTAAATCATCACAAAAAGAAAAAAATAATAATAAACTAAACAAACCAAAAAAGATAAATTAAAATAATAAATCTTTAAATCTATCAAATCCTACCACAAAAGAATGATTTGTTAACCTCACAAATAACCGTTATTTACTAAAATTTTCTCAAAAATATATATGTTATTTGATTAGTTTAAGAGCATGTAAGAGTGTGTAGAAGTAATTTTGATTTATAATATAGATAAGGGAAAAAAATATTACAAGAGAATTAAAACTCCATGAAAAGCATAATATAATAATTCATTGTCAAGAATGAAATAAATATTAAACAATTCCAATGCATAAACTAAATTCAATAAAAACTAGCTAAAATTGTCATCATCATCGTACTTAGTATACCCTGCTATAGAAACTATGATCACGCTTAGGAAAGAGATCAAATACGGCAACCCATATCATAAAGGAGGATGCGATAATTATTCTATAGCCTGAATTGATCATCAATTGAAACAATAGACATATGCCATTGATTCAAGGATTAGATTTAGAAGCAAATGAAATTACATATCATGGAATTATTATATTATACTCCCTCCGATTCACTTGTGTTGTCCCATTTCCTTATTTGGCAAATTCATATCAATTGTCTCATTTCCTTTTTTGTCTATCTTTTTTTACCTAGATAGCCCCACTTTTCCAATTTCCAATACCCCACTACCATCTTTACAATTAATTTAATCAAATAAAACCCCACTTTTCCAATTCCCAATACCCAACTACCACTTTTACAATTAATTTAATCAATTAAAATACCCCACCATTCCACTCTTAAAAACCGTGTCCAACCAAATGGGACAACACAAGTGAATTGGAGGGAGTATTAATTTAAAACAATTCAAACATTAATGGTAATATGGGATTATACCATTGATTCCATGAATAGAAAAAAAAAATGGAGAATAATTGGAATTTGGATCATTCCAAAGCAACATTCGCCATAATTGATAAAATTTTTATTGAATTTTACAAATTGTAATTCAAACAAAATAATAGAAAAAATTACATTTATGATAACAAAAAAAATTACCTTTGATTGATTTTTGGGTCATAATTCAATCTTGAATTCTAGGTTAAACTTATAACACTAAAGTAGAGAATTAGGAATTAACTTTGTAGATGGGAAATTATATAATAGGGAGTAATGAAAAGAAGATTTAGAAAATATTTCATAGATTTTAATCATTATATGATTGAACTCCTTCCGTCTTCTAATGTTGTTTCCATTTGGAATATTCCATCTTGAGAAATTTAACTAATGTTTTTGACATATATTTAAAAGATAAAATAAATCCATCTGATATCTTGTTAGATTCGTCTTAATGTATTCTTTTTTATTATGTATTTTTTATAATTAAATAGGGAAGGAAGTACGTTTTAATAAAGATAATTTACATTAATTCAAAAATGGCATTTTCAAAGGATGTGATCCAAATAGATCAACTTCATTGGTTAATATGGTTCGACATGGCATAATTATTTTCCCACATTGCAAATCTTAAATATAAATTGCATAGTTACATTATAAAATAAATATAAATTTATTTTTTTATTTTGATTGCTTATAAAATAGCTATAATATAATTTAACTTTTATGTTAAA
The DNA here is from genome assembly GCA_019776075.1 of Amaranthus palmeri. Lineage (NCBI taxonomy): Eukaryota > Viridiplantae > Streptophyta > Magnoliopsida > Caryophyllales > Amaranthaceae > Amaranthus > Amaranthus palmeri. Next base: position 620,783 of record JAAKBH010000041.1, read on the forward strand.
ATTTAATAAATAATTTTTTTTAGTATATTTGACTCAATAAACTTTATTTTCAAGTCATAATTATGTAATACTAAATTCAAATAATAAAAATTGACAAAATAATCATAGATTACAACTCAAAAGTATCGATATAAAACTCTAAAATAAAGTCACTAGAATTTAGAAAAATGGGTGGGGTCATTCGGATTCTAATTTGTCAGTCGAGCTAGAATAAAATTTAACAATATGTACCAACATATATTAAGGCAATACAAGATATGTCGTATGTATGATGAGGTCACAACTAGCATTTAGTCATAGTTTGCGTGAATTTTTGCGCAATCATACTTACCATTTTGAGATTTTACGTTGGATTTGTATTTTGATGAATTTGTGACTTTTCATGCTGAATTTATCAAACCGATCAAAAACCGAGCACAAACCGTCAAATTTTAAGTGTATAAGTGGGTGTTTAACCATGTACGTACGTATTTTAAGTACTAAAAAGGTGCTTTAGCCTCTAAATATAATCTTCTATGTAAAAATTAAATGAGAGACTGTTAAGAGTAAAAGTAAGTGTTTTAAACATTTTAAGTAGGTATTATAAGAACTAAAATAAGTATTTAACAAACAAAATATTGATAATAAATTTACACTAAGTTTCATGCAAACAAGAAAGTAAATTTTTGAGTAGTAGAGTATGAGTTATAACCATTCATGTAAAAAGTGAATAAAACAGTTTAGAAAGCACGAGTAGATGTTTTAACCATCTAAATTGGCTTTTTAATAACTACAGTAGGTGTCATACTCATACCAAAATGGTTTTTTAACTTTCACTACTTTCTCTTCTTGGTTAAGCATGCCTCTACATTTCTGCATCTACCAGCATTTCCAACGAGCTTAGGGCAAACAGGCCAAAAGCAAACGTGTGAATTTCCGGAGCAATCGACGAGAAACGGCAAGGCCATGGCTTGGTACGTACGCAATTCTTGGTGGGTTTCATTCGTGGGCTTTACCCATGGGGAGCGTATAGGGTTTCAAAGTAAAGTTAGGCCTCGGCAGGGGCATCGACTAGCTCGCTTTTGCTATGGTGTTCATATTAAGAATAGACCGGGCTATATACAACATTCCATTATCCCGTTCTCATTAACCAGTTCTCACCTAGGCAGCAATAAACGGTTTAGATGAACACAGACTTACCCTTGTAAACACAACATCGTTTCTGATTGACCTTTCATAGCAATAATGCATCAAGAGAACGGATATAGGCTAAAAGTTGGAGGAGTGAAAGAATACATGGTTTAGTAATATGAAATAGGCGAACATCGACATCCATTCTAAGCTCAAGAAATTACAATGTTAGGATGTGTTGAATGTCATTACAAATTAGTAGCTACTACTATTAGTTACCTTTCATCAAAGTCGGGCTTAGAAGCTAGAGACTTCAGCTTTTCGGCTTTCTCATCATCAAAGCCAAGGGCAGCTAATATCTTATGACCAGCCGATTCCTCTTCCGACCATATGCCAAGAAGTATATCAATTGTCGTAATTTCTCCATTAACATCTGCATTAGAAGCAATTCATAATGAGTAAGTAGTTTCCATGTTTTATTTGTTAACCCTCACAGACTATAGCAATGGTTGAACGAGACATAACCCCATAACCTATGTCTTTAATAATAGTTAAGGAATCGAGACATACACTAAATATGCATGGTTGAACGAAAAAAGATAAAATATAAAAAACAAAAAATTTCTAATAAAATCGGGTATCCGGATAGTATATAGTTCAACTGAAGTCTCATCTCAATTCTCATTCTCAAGTCTTACGTTGAAATCTCTCTATTCGCATTTCAAGTCTCACATCAAAATCCTTAAACTCTCATTTCAAGCCTCACCTTAGTGGATCCCGATTCCCATCCCCATTTGCCGAACAACTTCTTATGGCCCGTTTGGTTAGTGGTACTAAATAGTGGTAATAGAAATGATTTATAATGTAAATTTTCATGCTATGTATCATGTCATTACCATGGTAATGAAAGTTTGATCATAAAAAAGTTTTTCTGTTCACAATTTTCCATTACCACCTAATACCACATGTTTTAAGTGGTAATAAATTGGAATGAATTTTGTGAAGAAAATGAGCTTGTTGAAGGAGAATAAGTATGGTCATTACATTTATCAAGTGATATTCTTAGTAAAATTACACTAACATTCCATTACCATTCCCACGATTTAGTACCGGTTACCAAACGGGCCGTTAACATCATCATTTACAGCAAGAATTTCATCTATGATAGTAAAAAGTTTATAATCACACATGCTGTAGAGCAGAAAGTTGATATGTACAGAATTTGTACCAGATCTCAGCTTCTGGTCCAAAGCCCAATCAAGTGCTTTTTGAGCAGAATCAGTCAGGGGTGGATGCTCTGGGCTGAAGAAGTACAAATCACCTTTTCCCAGTAATCTTATACTTTCCTCTCGGACCTTGGTGAGCGTAATTCCATTTTCCCTTAAAAACTTTGAAACAACACCAGTTCCTGCAAAGAAAAGAAACATAACGCTCCATATGGTTTATCCAATTAAAAGCTATGCAAATGTTACAAAATGACAAAAACATTCTTCAATCACTGAACTCGTAAACAAAAGTTATGGCGAACAGCTGAACACGAATATTGTTTATTTTCCACAATACTTCCCACTGAAATCGGTATGTGGGTTATTTATTTATTCATTCAGCTTGAAGTGTACCTATTAGAACCTAGCATTTGGTGTAATAATGCATTATAATGGCTAACATGCTTTGTATAACTTGCAATGGATGTTATGGTATGATTATGAATCACATGTAACAGAATGGGATTCTACATGACAAAAAGTTAAAAATCCATTGCCAAGTTATCACTACGTAATGGAACAACCTAATTATAGTTCCATCAGAGTCCACGCCGCCTATTTATACCATCGCTATGATAAACTAAAGCAAAATAGTTGAAGAACCAGTCTTACAAGGAAAATTTGACCTAAAACCCAACCTTCTTCGGCCGAGAGGAACATTGGCTGAACCATAATGCAAAAACAAGGCCGCATTGTATTGCATTAGTCGCATCGTAAAGGATAAAAAACCGCATTTTGGTTCGCATCCAGAGATATCTCATGCTTTTGACCAATATTTAGGTGTTATGATAATCATAATACTCCCATTAATGTATTACCATTCCATTATTGTGATCGCAACCAATACGACATTTTTGCACTGTGGACTGTGGTATGAACACATACCAGCAGAGCTACCTTTTTTACTATATAATAAATGGGGCATAAAAATATACTAAATTAGTAACACAAGTGATGGAGAATGGATGCACCCATATTTGATTGAAGTTAGAGCATTCAACAAGAGAACAGAGGAATTTGCATTACGGTGTAGGTTGGAACAATTTAGGTGTAAACAGAGATTTTTTTTACACGTGAACTTTAAAAATACTTCATGAAAATAAGAGCAGAAACAAGTTGAGTTACTTAGAAAATTCAACCATCTAATTGATATTAAAGTGTTTCCAAAATAAAAATTTACAGATCACAGAAATCAGCCAAACAAAACATTTAACATCCATGCCAACACACACCATGTACTTAGCAATATTGAGAGCGAGGATAAAGTCGGTCAATTTGCACCTGGTGTAAGTGGAGAAAGTTCAAACTGGTGGTAGCCTGGTAGGGAGGGGAAATGAAAGTTTGGCAAAGAGCCGAAACCCGCAGGAATAAGCGAATGCAAGCTATCAGCCGACATGAGCTTATTGGTGAAAGAAAAAGAAGCTTAGAGAGGATTTTTTTGGTGCCGAATGTAATTGGCATTCATTAACAAGCCAATACTGAGTCACACATAAGTTAGAGGTCTCAAGTTTTAACTGAGCTCCACAAGTCCACATACATTCTCAAAATGGGCAATATCAAGTCAGACAATTTCAACAACACCATATGTTTCCTGTTGGCATTCCAAGCTTCTTGTATGAATGAGACGCAAATCTAGAAATTACAAGTTCAAAGGCTATACAGATTATTTGATTTTAAGGCTATAGACATCCTTCACCCCGCCCCTCACCCCCCCCCCCCCCCCCTCCAAACCGCCAAGAAACACTCCTCAAAGGTTTGTTTCCCCTTTGTATTACCTTTACACATCAACTGCTCTTTTATAAACTTCAAGGTAACTCTCACTCTCTCAGTACCTCCTAATATAACCAAGTTTGAGGGAAAAAGAAAAAAATAAGACCCTCCAAATACATTTTAGTAGTACATCTTCCCAAGGAACAAGAATATTGTGAACACATATTTGATGCATATGTAAAATTTTCACCCATGTTATGCCATATGCCAAAACTTAAGCAACCTAGAAAACAAAAAATTGAATTCAAACAAGAAACTTTCACCGGGATATTTGTTTTCCCCTACGAAAGGCTTCTACAAGAATACTTGTCAAAAGCATTTGTTCCTTCCTTCTTCTAAAGGAATTAACAACTCTTAAAAATGCATTGCAACCTTAACTTCATGGTAAAAGAAGCCGTACATACTTGCAAAACTTGAGGGAAAAAACTAAACCAACCACTAAGCTTGCCTCTTTCATTACCCAATATAATTTGACAAGGTGAACCCAACAATACTGCCTTAATGCCAGTAACCTGACTAGGTGGTAGAGGGGGTTGGGGGTTTGGACATATGCAGCCTTTCCCTTATACTAACAAAGATGTTGGTTTTCAATAGACATTTAATGGTAAACATCATCAACAAGAATGTTTGACATCAATTGTTTTAAAATGGTGAGTCCCATAAAAATACCAATTCAACGTACAAGAAAAAAAAACATAGGGCCAGTTGGGTAAAATTTGAATTTAAATGCAATTGTATATGGAATGCCCCATCATAATGCTCATGCTAACAAGACTTCATTCTGAAATGTGTTTTTTTTCAATCTCGCATGATACCGGATTTCCAATTGATAGTTAGTAGCATAAAGTTTATGGGAAAAAAACGAAGCTCAAAGTTACACAGCAATGCTAGACATGTAATTTTTTTTTTTTTTTTGCATAGTTACACAAACAAATTACCACCATCTATTTAGCTGTTAGCCTCCTAACAAACACGCCATTGGCGAACAACACAAAAGTTTCTAGTTGGTTCTTCAGTATAATATTTCACCATAGGATAGGATGAAGTAAAATATGGACTCAAGGCATACCCAATAACATGCCACAATTTCTAGCAATAAGCACTGGTTTTCAGTTTAAGAAACAAAGGAATACAGCATAAATAGACACAGCATTCAATAGATTTATCCTCATATGTTCAACTATAGAAATTTTATTCAGGCTTTAATAGACTTACCTTCTATAAGTATACCCATAAGTAAAGCTTCAGTCCCAGTTGTGGGGTATTTGAGCTTCCTAGCTTCCAATTCACCCATAGCAAAAGATTTTATAGCCCTCCATGACCACCTGTTTCCAAAACATTTGTCAACTCATCATCAAAATTCTTCCCCAATTTCAAATACCCATAAAAATCAACTTCTATCCTTCATGGCACACAATTTCAGACAGAAAATTGAGAATGTAAATGAATACATTGGCTAAAAAAACTTAAATTCCTAATTACAGAAAGACTTAGGGTATTGTAGTGTAATGTATTTTGATTAATTTTCCATTTACCAAGTATAATCTCGTTCTTCAAAGTGCGCCGCTAAATGGTGGATTGCAACTTGCAAGTATTTCTATAATGAAACGACGGATAGTATAAATTACGATTTAAAGTTGAAAATAATTAAAGTTTGAACTTACTTGGGAATTTTATCACCAGAAACCCTCTCTGGACTCCTGCCCAAATCAAAAAATGAACCAAAAAACAATCAAATTTCACAAATCAATCCGCAAAAGAAGAAAAAGAAACTAAAAAAATGTAAAATCTTACGCAGTCGGGAGGCTGAATGCAACAATGGCAGAAAGAGGGGCTGATTTGGTAGAAAATGAGGATAAATGAGTTAATTTTGAAGAAGGGTAAAGAAGAAAAGGACTAAATGTAGCTAAAATTGAATTTTGTAAAGTCAAAGAGGAAAGAGAACTGAATCGAAATGAAATACAATTGGTGATGTTCTTCGGTTTTCTGAATTCAGAGTAAAATGTGGGGAATTGTAAGTGTGTTCTAGAGAGAGAGTGAGCATTGGCAGCCATTATCAAAGGTAAGAAAAGGTTCTGTAGTTTGATAGGACTATGTATGGGAATGGGGATAATCATCGGTGGATCTCCTCATAGACAATCTTTGGTCAGGATTTTGGGAGGAAAGATAGACGGAGAGTGCAGTCAAACTTCAAAGAGTCCATCGGCTTAAAAATAGTCTTCAAAGAGAAGAACCTGCAAATATATAAATGTCTGCAACTTACACCCACGTTAATTAAGCATAGAAATGAACTTTAGTATTTTTTCTTATTTTTTATTTAGTGTTATTTTTTTATTAGGTTAGTTGATTTATTTTGTTTTACTTCTTTTTATGGTATGTTCTATTTAAAATTTTAGCAAATTTTGTATGTGACCGTCTCACCGTGAGGCGAGCCCATACAAGCAGCTCATTATTAAAAACACATTTAAAATAATGGAATTTAAATTAACACGTGTACAAGAACGAATTTGTTCAAATAGTTTGGTATGGCCCAATTGAGATAATCTTACGGTGAGACGACATCAATATAGAACGTGCACAATGGAATTTAAATTAACACGTGTACAAGAACGAATTTGTTCAAATAGTTTGGTATGGCCCAATTTTTAGAGTATATGTAAATTTTTCTCTAGTTACATTATCTTGAATAAAGAGGAATAAATGTAATGCATAAGTTCAAATTGTTATTAATTCAGTTTATGCATATGATTGAACACTATTTTATTACGAGAAACTCTTTCAAGAATAAGATTGCAATTTTAATAAATTTATTGTGCTTCTACTTGTCATTTTGTAGAAATAAAAAAATCAGTTGTTAATTTTACAAACGAAACCCTGCCAAAATTTCGTCCATTAGTTAGTGCCCATAAGACTCTAAATCCTGGATCCGCTATTGCATCAACAACAAATGACAAAACTCCCTCCCGCTTTAGCCTTTGGCTCGCGTACCATGAAAGACTCTAAACAAAACAACGGCTCAAAACACATGGGTGTGGTGGATGATGATTTGTGCCCCATATATGGTACACAAACCGAAACGACTGGACATCTCTTCTTCAAGTGCAATTTCAGCGCTCAATGCACGAAAGCACTTCTAAACTTGATGGGCGCAACCTGGAACATTGGCAACATGAATGACATACTCCGAAAACGTCGGTTACCCAAGGCAAAAATGTGACTCATAACTGCAACTTTCTGCAACCTTGTATATGCTATTTGGAAAGTTAGAAATGATGCGGTGTGGCTGGCGGACCCAGGAATTTCAAACTGGGGGTACAAAACACGAACGTCATATCATTCATGTAATCGGATAAATTTTAAAAAAATTACAACACATAATAGAATCAATAGTTAAAGTCTTACAATCTAAAATAACAATAAAAGTCTTACGATACTTAAAGTTTTACACTAATACACTCCAAAATTACAAATTCATCCTTCGAGTCTTCATACTTTTAAAACGATCAATAATCATGTCGTCGGAAATTTGTAGAAACACTTCCTTCTCAATAAAAGTAACCAAACAATCATTCATAAGTTGATCACCCATGCTATTTCTCAACTTACTTTTGACATATGTCATTGCGAAAAACACTCTTTCTACACTTGCCGTAGCAACCGGAAGAATCAACATCAACTTGATTAGCAAATGTATAAGAGGAAAATTCTCATGTCTCTTTGTTTCAACAAGCTTCATGGAAAGAGAATTGATATCATGCAAATCATGAAATGCTTCATCGTTTAACATAACATCCAAGAACACATCAAGTTGATGATCAAAAACCGTTAAATCATTACATGAAAACTCTTCGGGTTATAAAAAAGCAAGTTTAAGCATCTTGTTTTTATCAAAAGATGAAAAGTTACCTTTAGGACTTAGAGAAGCCATGCATGTAAGTAACTCCATGTTCATCTCACTAAAACGATTATCAAGCTCTTGAAGATGCAAATCAATTACTTCCAAAAAGATTCCAACCCGAAAATGATGTAAATTTGTTGCTTGTTGAACAAAACGTCTTGATCTTCCTTGAGGTACATAATGAGCATCCATAGATGGAACATCAATCTCGTGTTTAATACAAAATGAAATAACTTTTTGTAAGAGATTCTCCCATCCTTCATCTCTCATCTTTTGCAACACATTTCTTGTACTATGAACAAGTCTAACCGCATTAACAATATCTTGTTCTTTTCTTTGCAAAGCAACACATAAGTCATTAGTGTAGCCAAAGATAATCAACATCAAATGAGCCATAAAAACAAATTCAAATGACTCGAAAGATCCCGACCTTTTTTTTTTTTTTCCTGAATTTTTTTTTTCAAACTGGGGGTACAACTGTACCCCCTTGTCACTTAATTCGGTCCGCCCATGGTGGCACGCTGGTTGAGGAACCTGTACTCGAGCCTTGTTGCTTGTTGGCTTATAAAACTATTTTTGCTTGTTACTTTTGTAGTAGTTGATTAAGCCAATTTTGTTACACCGTATGTGGATTTTCTGAGATATCCCGGTTTCTCCCGTGCAAATGAAGAGTGAGGTGAGAAAACTCTTCCTAGAAGGTGAACCCACTCACACTGATGCAACTGATAGGGAGAACTCTGGATATATGGGTTTATACCCTTTTATAAAGTTTTGTTTTGTGTTAATAGAAAATTACTTGACAAAAAAAATAACCTAATTTCAATTTTGACATGAAGACGACTGTTTTGAGAATTAAAATTTTTGAAACTTCTTTTAAAATTTCTTTTTTTAAAATAAGTTTACTTTTCAAATTTCCATTTTTCTATTAAAGAACAAAAAAAAAGTATTTTTTGGGCTTAAAAATCCCAACAAAAGGGTTTGGACTTCCTAAGAGAAGTCCCAAAACTTAACTAATCCAAATGACCCAATGCGTTGCGTGGGCCTAGCCCACCAAATAATTCAAATCAGTGTTATTTTAATAATAATTATACTCCCTTCGAACCAATTTAGTTGTCCCATTTTCTTGGGCACACTTGTCGAGGTATTATTTTGACTCTTAATATTTCTAATTATGTTTAAATAAAAATTATAAAAAGTTGATAAGAATAATCCTTGCATTGAGACGAATCTAACAAGATCTCACATGAATATTTTTTAACATATGGATTAAGAATAAAATACAAATTAAACGGGATTGATGAATAGTGTAAAACGCCAAATGGGACAACTGAATAGGTTCGGAGGGAGTAACATTTTTTGATCACTTAAAGGTTGTAAGTGATCTTTTAATGTTATAAATAATCACTCTAAATCTAATAAAACATATATTGTATAAGTTTATGTGACCACTTTAAGGTTTTACTTGATCACATTGAGACGTTAACTGTACATTGAGTCAGCTAAATAGAGATAGTCTCATGTGAAACTGTCTCATTTGAAGAATTTGTGTACAACCGTATAAACGACTATACTTCCTTCGTAACGCTATACTTGCTACATTTTTTTATGTGATTTAATGAATTTTTAATATTTAATATCTTTATTTTGACTAAATGAAAAAATTTATGAAAGAAGTTATCTTGGAAAGCACCCTCCATATAGTTGGGTTTATCGATATATAATCAAAAGATGAGATTATTATAGGACAATCGGTAAAAAAGCTTAATGATTATTGGGTGATTTTTCTTAAAAACTAAATATTTTAAATATGAAAGAAAACATTTTATTTAATTTAGTTGAAGGAACAAGTTAAAATAGTCCAAGGCCGGCCCTAAGGGTGGGCAAGAGGGGCCTTCGCCCAGGGCCCCATCTCAAAAAAACAAACTCAATGGTCGTAAAAGATCCATATAAGTAACAAATCGCAATAAAAAAAGGCCTCAATATATTATTTCGTCCAGTGCCCCAAATATCTAGGGTTGGCCCTGAAATAGTCTCATGAGGAGACCTTTTACTATAAGCACATTAGCATTTGGCAATCAACCAAAGATGCAATGATAGCTCATTATTTCACTAGAAACCTACAAATAAAACTCAAGTTAACCCTAGAAAATGAAAAGTAATGATACACGAGTTGAAAATATATTTATTTCTTGAAAATATTTTTTCCACTAATATTAATTCTAAGAAATTAAGTGAATTTATGGAGTATGATGGAATGCAATAATATTAGGTCATTATAATTATAATGGTATCTAATAGCTTATTATTTTCCCTCTGTTCCATCTAATCTGTATTATTTTTAATTTTAATATATAATTAACCTTTTTTTAACACAATCCACACAATTTATTTTTTCTTTCTATTAATACTATATTTTCACAGCTTTTAACGAATTCCTTAAATTCACCCCCTTGTATTGATTCATTCTGATTAGACCAGAGGGAGTAATCCTTTTATCTCTTTAAGTTTACTATTTTGGTTCCAAAAGGTTAACCTAGTAATTTTTATGGATCTAGACGCGAATATAGTCAAATATAGACCTTTACGTTATATTTGGATAGAAAATTAAGTGAGAAAATAAATACATTAGGAGAGGGCAAGGGAAGGAAGGGGAAGGAAAAAACTCCCTTATTTGTTAATAAGACAGGGAAAGAAAAGAAAGAAAATTTTATTTTCCTTCCACATTTTTCCTCTTATTGATAGATTTTGATAGTTGACTTAAACAACTAGCTTAAACAACTTAATTTTCGATCAATAATTCAAGCTGGTCAAATCAGCCAAAATCTTTATCCAACAATTTCAGCTAATAAATATTTCCCAAACAAATCCAAATATCAAAAGTGAAAATAAAGTTATGATTTTTGAATAGAATATTTTTAACTCATTGTAGTGCATTTGTTTTTCACACAAATTCAAGAATAGCCATGATGAATTACAAACACATTATACAAGATTATAATGATAACTTAGAAGAGGAAGGGAGATGAATCAACCCATTTGTTATGGTTGATAATAATGCATTATAATTTGTACTACTATTTGAAAAACAAGAAGTAATCAATTACAAGTTACAAGTGCAACTAAACCCAAAAAAAAAGGATAAATAATTTTGAATAGACCGCTTTCCTCTAGTCTTCTCTGTGAAAGGAGTACGGGTATAGATTGTTAGTCAACTTTCCTCATCCAGGCCCTACTCTCGAGTGGGATATTGGCTTTGATGATGATGATGAACCTAGAATCCAACCTATTCATGATTAATCTCACCTATTGATTAACCGTGAATAATCCCAACTTTGAGATTTTCGGTTTATCTTGCAGGTTTCTCTATTGAAGGCCCTTCTTGAGCCGGGGACTCTTTCGACCGCCTTCTCCTTATGGGTATGAGACGCCGTCTACCGTCCCTCCCCAGACCCTGATCATAGATTTATCTATGTTCGGGATACACTGGTATGATGATGATGATGATGATGATGATGAATCCCAACTTTGAGGGGTATTTTTCTAGAGTAAACCCGATGACCGGATGATTTGCTATAACAAGTTTTATTTTTTGAAAGAAAAGATAAATTAAAATAAAATGTCAAAAAAAATGTTAAAATTATTCATAATAAATTTATGATTTTTTTTTATTATTTAGAATTTTTTTGTATAGATTTTCAAAAATTTCTCTAAGTTTAAATCAATATTCAATTTATTTTTCTGATGAATTACCTACTATAGCAGGTCACCGGGTTACCCAAGTTTACTCTAGACAAATAGCCCATAAAGTTTGGATTATTCATGGTTAATCAATAGGTGAGATTATTCTAGATAATTTTTTAAAAAATATATTACATGTTTTGACATTTTCATAGTTTTTGCCAATTTATCATGATTAACCTCCCATGTGAAATTGCACTAAATAATAGAAACGTCAATATTTTGTGGTACAAAGTGTAGAAAATAAAATCCATTTTAATCAATTGAATCATATATTTTCATTTCTTTATTGACTAATAAATATTATTTGTATATCACACCATCATTTTATTTATTAGTCGTATTTGATTTTGATTGTTTTTTTTGGAAGGAATAGGCAAATAGTAAACGAAATCATAAGTGAGGTTACAAGTGGTGGGTGTATGCATCAAACCCTTCTTCCAATATACATTTTCAAAGTTTATTTATTAGATTCTACTCTAAATTTTATCATCACAATCATTTTTTGCAATAGGGCCCACTTTTATAAGCTTAAACTTGGGTTGCCTCTTTGGATTAAGAAAATAACCTTTTTGTTTTATTGTTGGGTAGAAAGGAGAAATTAAATTTCCTTCCTCTAAATTAATTTTTTCGGTATTCCGCACAAGGAAGGATTTGGGTGGGATTCAGGTGGGTATTTTTGTTTTTCCTGAAAATGCGGACAAGTTATACCTGTTCTCCCAAGGAGGGAGTACAGAAAGATGCGCGTAGTCAACAAACCCCTGAATTAATACCTGCGCCCGATTGGGGTCGAACCCCAAACCTTCTGCTCCACAAGCAGATACTTCCATTGAGCCTTAAGGGATATTGGTCTCTTGCACAGTTATATCTAATTTAATTAAAGATGATCAATTTTGCTCCTTTGCCCTATGAGACGGTCTCATCGTGAGACGTGCTTCATACTTGGGTTAAATAGTCTGATAATAAAAAATTTTAGCATAATTGATCTTTTGTATACACTCATCTCACGGTAAGACAGTCTCATACAAGAGAAGTTGTTGGCCTTTTTAACATATATAATAAAATATAATAAAAAATTATGATTATTATTAATTATTTCAATAAACAATTTGATTAATGAGAGCTATATGAACATCATTATTGGCAAAAATAAAATCTTAACAAGATTAGAAAAACAAGAGTCATGAATAAATTAGCTAGTCACATTATAAGTTCAAGATAATATTACAGGCTTGGGATAATGCTTTCGTAATTTTTCTTAGATAAACCGTTTTAAAAGTGGTTTGGGTATAGCATAAAAATAAGCCCACATTATTTCTTATCGACTCCGTTGTGAGGATTTTCAAAATAATGAATTGATATTTCAAACATTTAGTGTAAAAAAATTACAGTTTGAACCATATTAAGAGGTATCTTATGCTTTTCACCGATATTCAACAATTGTACCACTTCAATTACTGCAACATCATGATGTTATCGCAATCACAATCATTATCGCAATTTTCACTACGCTTAGGGGCTAAAAAAGAAGGGCCCTTGCAAGCTATAAGGGCCATGAGTGATCAATAAAAATGTAACGGACCTTTCCGATGTTCCACACAAGGCAGAATCTGAGTGATCAATGATCATTTTTAATTCATGCTACCTTTATCGATATCCCTTTGTTAATTAACTTATTTTAATTGATAAAATGTTAAAAATGAAATTTTAATTTAGAAATTACTTTTATTCATATAATAACTCTAGTTATTTTATCTAATATATTTTTTTTGTATTCATTGACCTTACACAATATTTAAACCAATTTCCCATTATATAGTCACAAATTCTTGTGATAGACGGTCTCTATGAGAAAACATATCTAATTTGCCCGGCCCATAAAAGAAAATAAAGAGTAAGAGTTAGCATTAAACTTTAGTGGATTGAATTTGAAAAACGTCTATATATCTGAGAGACAGTCTCTTAGAAGACTGACTGTTATATAATTACCCTAGTAAATTTTCATAAAAAATAAAATAGTAAAGCAAATTGGAAAAAAGGCCATAACCGACAACTCTTGGTGGAAAAATATGTTCAAACTTAATAATGAAAAAAGATTAATTATGAAGAAAGGAAAATAAATAAAGGGTTAATAAGAGAAAGAAGATTCCATGCTATTTTCATAAGAGGCATTAATTAGTTGTAGTAATAATAATGTTAGTTGAGTACACACACCTTTAATCTCACGTGGATTTTACATAATTTCTAGCATAAGTAAACCTGCATGGACCCGATCATTTTAAATTAATTAACCTATCTTCAAAAAAAAATATAATTAACCCATTTATTTATGTCTTAAATTACATATCGTCTTATCATGAGACGAGTTTAAATTATTAGTCATTTATTATAATAAGATTTGTAAATAATGCTTTAATGGAAAATGATATATACAGCCATAAGAGTTGTATATAAGATAGAATATTGTATTTAATTAATGTAATTTAATACTAATATAATTTTTGCTTTGGAAACATCAAAATTTAATTATACTCTATTATTTTAGAATTTATTAGAAAGTAAAATAATTATATAAAATATTAATTGTTTTCTAACTTCAAGATAAGATTTTGTTGAAAATTTAAAATTAGTAATAATAAATAAAATTTTAAATAATTTATGTATAGACCTAAGGACTATAAATATCATAACCCTAATATTATTATAAGCGATTTTAATATATAAAAAGTGATCAGTTTAAAATTATAAATAATCAATTTAAAGTTATACTTCCTCCGTTTAAAATTTAAAAAGTGATCAATTTTAAATTATAAATGATCAGTTTGAAATTAAAGTATTTCACAAAATCTCACAAGAGACGGTCTATAGGATAGACCACAAAATTGGGCCAGCTCATTTCCCTTAACTGATTTTTTTTATTATAATATCAATTATATTATGTTATAATCCTAAATGTAAGGTATTATAACCTCGAATATACTATTCTATAACCCCAAATATAAGTTATTATAACCCCAAATAATTTATTATAACCCCAAATATACTATGTTATATTTTGGGCTGGGCTTTATGTATTCCGTCTATAGAATAGACCGTCTCCCATGAGACTTACTGAAAGCATTTCTTTCGTTCCATAATACTTGCTACTGAGTGTGATATGTTGTATGAGAAAATATCACTATTAGTAGCAGGTATTATGATATAAAAGAAGTATTTGATTACTTATAGACAGTAGATTTATATTGAATCAGCTTGATAAAAATAAATCCAATATATTTGAATTTTCTTTCACATGGGCCCATCCCAGCCCACCCGAAACTTCGTTTTGTTAACATGACTAATTCCACAGAATTAATAAAGCTCTAATGTAGACTCAGAAATCAGAATGTACTAAAAATCATGATGATAATGAGGCTTCGCTTGCTTCCTTCGGTTAGGTACTCTACATATATAAAGGGCTCCAAAATGGATTACAATCAAATTTTGACATCAGAGGTCAATGTGACAGAAGGTTTTACAAATTTAAATTTCATCAACCAGTCATTCAAGTGGAATATTTAGGAAGAAGGGCATGTGTTGCATCTACACTTCTCCGCTAAATGGGCTCTTAGGCAAGGGGGCGTAATAAAGTATATAACATTCCAATAAGTTTTAGGTTGAATTTATTTCTAGCATGACTTATAATGGCACAAGTATAGCTCTATATAACATTCCATTTGCATTCCATTAACCCAACAATTTGCTTATCTGTTGGTATTAATTGGTAGAAATGATAGTGAAAATGTGGTATTAAGTGATATTGAAAACTTATACAGGAAAAACACATATTCAAGGAGAGCTCTATTACTATGGAAATGACAACATATTTTATATAATTTAAAGCCAAAAAACATTATCATTTCCACCATTTAGTATCAATAATCGAACGTCTTGCCAATATTGTATGTTAAGCCGTTCCCAATAGAGGTGTTCAACGGGCCGGGTCGGGTCAAAATTTAAATGGGCCGGGCCGGGTCATGTCAAATGATAAACGGGCCGGGGCGGGTCAAGCCCATTTAAATTCGACCCACTTTGACCCTTTTTTAAAAAGTTCATAGAATAGGGTTTTTTTATTATACTTTATGGCCCGTTGGGTCGATCCACTCATGTATATGATAATATCATTTAAAAAAATTTAAAAGAAGTGGTAAATTTTTTTCGCAATTAATACTTATAATTATCCGGCCCGGCCCGGCCCTTTACACCAAGGCCCGTTAACGACCCGCCCCATTATTGACCCGACCCACTAATGACCTGTTAAAATGTGACCCGACCCTTGACCCGTTGGGTCGACCCGCCCCATTGAACACCTCTAGTTCCCACCTACCCACCTAGGCAAGGTTTAAAGTTTTAACCTAAATAATTTAACGCAACCTTATCTTCATTAGTAATAACAATACGATTGCCTCCTTCATTCTCGACCCCTGAGCGAACTATAAAAATTAAGCGTCCCTAAAACTTAATGGATTATAAATTATATAATACTCCTTTTGTTTTTTTTTATCAATAACTCATATCACTTAATAAAAAATATAATTAAATCTAAACGTATTTTAAGTTAATATCACCCTTGTACATAAAACAAAATTTTTTGATCCCTAAAAACATAAAAGTCTTGGACGATAGTCCACTTTGCTCTTGCTAATTGACGACCATGATAATCATTTTCAATTGAAATTAAAACCCCCTTCGTTCTTTAATGTTCTTCCTAATTAGAATATTCTACTTCAACTCTTTAAGAGAAAAAATTTAACTATGCTTTTTGAGAGATATATAGAAGACAAAACATATTCATGTGAAATCTCGTTAAAATCATCTTAATAATGCATAATATTTATCATATATTTTCTATAGTTTTTTATGATATGTATCGAGAGATATTAAGGCTCGAGAACTACTTAAAAAACTGTGCAAAATTAATGTCCTACTAGGGGTGTTCAATGGGCCGGACCCCTCATTTTGAGCCCTTATCTGACCCGTTTGTAGAAGGGCTTTGTAAGGGTCGGGCTGAAAATGGAAAGGGCCAAAAACGAGTTTTACTATAATTAAAATGAAGTGGGCCATAAAAGGGCTCAATAAGAGCCAAAAACGGGTCTTTGTAAATAGTATAATTAATGAATAATTTAAATATTATAAATGACAATGTCAATGAAATTATTAATATTTTTTCAACCCAATTATTATAAATGATAATTTAATCGTTATAAATTGATAAATGGAGATTTAAATAGTTTTTAGTAGTAAAAATGGGTCGGGCTGGGCCAGATAGGGCTTTGAAAGCGTAGCCCATTTAAAGCCCATATTAATTTTAAAAGGGCCCATATCCGGCCCGACCCATATTTACTTAAGCCCCGACTCGACTCTTATCTGGCCCATTAACACCCCTATATCGTTTTTTGTAAAGACGACTCTCAAAAGTCTAGCTCAAATCTATATTTAGAGTTGTAACAATATATATTTAGAATTAGACTAAACTTTTAACGGCCCGTTTGGTTAGTGGTACTAAAGGGTGGTAATGGAAATGATTTATAGTGTAAAATTTAATTAAAACTTTCATGTCATTCCCATGTTAATAAAACTTTGATCACAAAAAAGTTTTTTTGTTCACAAATTTCCATTACCACCTAATACCACCTCTTTTCATTGGTAATGCATTGGAATGGATTTTATGAACAAAATGAGATGAGTGAAGGTTGTCAAGCATGACCATCAAGGTAGCCAAGAGATTTTTCAATCAAAATTACACTAATTTTTCATTCCCATTACCGCGGTTTAATACCACCTACCAAACGGGCCGTAAGAGTCCTCTTTACAAAAGACAATCTCGAATTTTGTGATTTTTTAATTTAACCTAAATTAAACCAACCTCAAGGAAAGTGGTGTGAAAGAAGATGGAACAATAAGAAGACTTGCATGTTCATAAGCTTTAAAATGTTGGGTGGTAATGCCTATTGGCTAATACCAAGGATGGGTTTATCTTGCCAAACTTTGTAATGATGAGTCTACTACCCATCATTACCAATGAAGAAATTTAAAACACCTACTTCTCTCTCTACCCTCTATCCATTACCATTTCTCTCTCTAACCCACCATTTATTTAACAACTTTAGGTACATTGAGATAGACTACTTCTAAATCTATTTAAAGGACCTCACCTTATACCCCCTCACATTTTTATTTAACTCACTCAATCTCATCACCAAAACATTCCATTAACAAACTTTTGATTGCTTAAACTTACTTACATAATAATCAAACAATGTGTTGTGCTAAAGATTGGTTACAATCACCTACAACTTATTGCCTTACTAAACGATCTTCAAGATCTAAATCCAAAGTTCGTGTTCATTGCCTAATTATAAGGTATGTTGTTTAATTAGTTCTTAATTATATTTGTGTCGTTTCTGGTATTTTGTGGGCCCTAAAAAATGAAACAATAAACCCTAGATATGGAGAGTTGATTTTGGATTTTCTCTCTATACTCCCTCCTTGGGGAACGAGTATGATTTGTCTGCGTCAATCTGAAAAAAGAAAACCTCTACCCAGACCTTGTCTTGTGCAGGATACTGAGAGTGTCCTTTACCTTTCTTTACCTTTAAAAAATAACAAAGATGTACTTTTTATATCATGATTATAGTTATTATTATAAATGTCGATGTGTTGTGTCATATACTTATTATTGTTAAAAACTAATCATAAATTGTAAATTTTTTAAGTCTGATCTATTTCATTAACAAATTTTCAAATAATAGAATAATTTTTAACTCTGAGCTTTAGACAAATGTCTATTTTACCTATACTAAAAAAGGTCCTGAATTGATGTTGAGGTAAGTACTCCATCTATCTTCAAATGTTTGATGCCTTCTAGGGTCAATATCGTAAACTCAAACAAACATAGGGATAGTTTGATAGTAAGGCTTTTATGTCTTTTTTTTTGTTGGGTTTTGACTTTTTCTTTTAAGTCAAGCCGTCTTTAAAGCCAAACATTGTTTTTTAGTGTGCGCATTTCTCTTTACCCTCTCTTTGAATGGACCCGCGTGTGATATGTCCACTATTTTCTTCCCCTAAAAACTCTTATTTATACAGAATATTAGGTTGATGACTCTGACTCTGACTCCATGTTTGATGTATGATTTGATGGAACAGGAGAAGATATAAAGGAACAAAGCCAGAAGACATAGAGCTAAAGAATCTGAAATTGTACCTAGAAAATAGAAGTATCTTGGAAGAGAATGAAAAGCTAAGGCAAAAGGCTATTTGGCTTAGACAAGAAAATCTAGCTCTTCTTTCTCAATTTCAAAACAAATTCAAATCTTCTCACCCAATTTGAATGAGATCATATTATTTTATTTACTTATTTTTTATTTTAGTCTGTTCTAATGAATTTGTCCCATTTTATAATTATAACGTCACAATAATAAAATAGTATTATTTTAAGGGTAGATTAGGGGTGGTTTAAGAATAAATCTCTTTGTAACATGATCTAAGATCATGATTTTCTCAATGCCTAGGTGTAAAATCTTTAGTCTTTAATTACTAGAAGAATATGTAATATATATACAAGGATTTAGTAATTACTAATTACAATTTTTAATATGGGTTATTATATTTTAATTACCTAAAATATAAGCCTAACTATTTTTGGGTTTTTTGATGTCAACAACAAAAATCCCCAATCATTTCAA
Source organism: Amaranthus palmeri (assembly GCA_019776075.1). Lineage (NCBI taxonomy): Eukaryota > Viridiplantae > Streptophyta > Magnoliopsida > Caryophyllales > Amaranthaceae > Amaranthus > Amaranthus palmeri. The sequence continues at coordinate 640,288 of JAAKBH010000041.1, forward strand.
GCCTTCAAATGTGATAGGAGTATAATACTTACATAGTCACATCTATGCAATTTTAGTCTAATAAAATATATTTAAAAATATAAAAAAAAATATGTTATACACTTTTGACTTGAGTCGATCATTTCAATTAAATGTTTTAGGTTATGGTTAAGGTTCTAATATGAAGTATGTTACAATTATACACAGTATTCATTCTGTTCCTTTGAAATGCCTATACATAATGATATAAATAGTGACATGTTGCAAAAAGAAAGCATGATGAAATTGTATCATGGAGTGAAGAATGGAAAGCCTACACATTGTAATTAAAAAAATTATTGCATAAAAAATATCTTTTTATTCCTCTATCTTATATTACTTGTTATATTTATTTCTATAATAAATTATTATATACTTATTACTTATTATATGAAGTTGTAGATATTGTTTATTATTAAGGTCAACTGAAAAAAAATTTGTAATCACTAATAAAAATATAATTGTGTAATCTCCAAAAGTTCTTGTGGCTCAATAGATGAACATCTGCATGTAGAGTAGAGGGTTTGAGGTTCAATCTTTACTGGGCGCAAGTATCAGTTAGAGGGTTTCTTGACTTCGCGCATTTCTCTTTACTCTCTCCTTGGGAGAACGGGTATAATTTGTCCGCACCTTTCAAGAAAAAGAAAAAAAACCCCACCTAAACTCCGTCTTATAGGGGATATTGAGAGTGTCTTTTACCTTTACATCTATATTAAATATTGAGATAGTTATAATTAATCTCCTAATGACAAGTTGTGTACATTTGTCTTATAATGTTAAATAAAAGATTTATAGCAATTGGAAAGTACATTCACATATTTCCTACAATCTAGCTCTTACAATATTGAATGTACTTTTGATTTTTGAGTGAAAGAAGCAAGTGTTTCATACCTTCAGATGTAAAGCATCAAAAGTGGATAATTATAAAAGGAAATTAAAGGGAGAAAAAGGTAATACTCCCGTTATCTAAAGTTTTTTTCGTTTGAAATATTCCATTTTATAGAGAGAGAAATTTGATAAATATTTTTGAAATATATTTCCTGCATCCTCTCGTCTCTTGAGAATTCATCTGATTTGAAGTATATGTTTCGAGCAACTCGTATTATCTTCATTAATGTTAAGACATAACTTTAGTTTATGTATTGTAATTTTATTCATGTTTGTTTGGATTTTTAAAATTGTAATTTTAATTTTTCATATTGGTCATGCTTGTTTATCGCGGGTCCTGCTCGCTAAGAAAAAAGGCGGATAACGACAAAAAAAAGGTTTGCGAAAGCGGGCAAGCTTATGAAATTTAATCCCACCTAAATATTTTTATAAGCATGTCTGCTCCTCCACCTGCCCAAAAACCCGGTCTGCAGACAAATTTTAAGGTTTATTGTGAAAAGTTTTTCAAATGGGTAAAAGAATAATTGAAGAGTACTTGAAGTAATAATAATTGTCATTTCAAAAAAAAGTAATAATAATTGAATATGAATAATCATTTTGCAGGTTCAGAAAAAGAAAATTTTGGAAAAATTTAGTTCGACTTTTTTATATCCAAGGACAAATGCACTAATATTAATTAACAAAATCGATGAAATTTTTTTAGGAAAAATTACCCAGAATAATACGACCTTTCACTGATTTTCCAAAAATAATACGAACTTTCAATTAACCACCAATAATACGAACTTTGACATGCATTATCCGCTGGCATACATGACCTATTTATAACCGATAGTATAAGTCTTTTTTGACTGTTGCTCAGCAGGTTTCATCTCGTATTATTGGTGGTTAATTGAAAGTTCGTACTACCGGTTGAAACTTGCTGAGCAACGGTCAAAAAAAGACTTATACTACCGGTTATAAATAGGTCATGTATGCCAGCGGAAAATGCATGTCAAAGTTCGTATTATTAGTGGTTAATTGAAAGTTAGTATTATTCTTAGAAAATCAGTGAAAGGTCGTTCTGAGTAATTTTTCCTTTTTTTAATTATTATCCAAGAGTGAAATAGTTGCATCTAAAATGAGTATTGCTGAACAAACTTTATTATAAACCGTAAACCAAATTGGAATTTTAGTATTTGGTCTGGTCTACGGTTTAAATGGTCTATTTGTTTTTTTTCAATCAGATTACGGTTTATGGTTTGGTCTCGACTTTTTATTTTTCATACCAGATCGGACCGCAAACCGTACGATGGTCGAAAATTATAATTAAAAAATTAAGTTGCTACCTAGATATGTTAATATGTAGTTATTTTTATATAGCAATATATACTTGAATGATGTTGATGTTATCAGCTAATTACAAATTATTATATTTATTAATTGTACATGTGAAATATTTGCATAAATACATGTATTAATTTGAATAAATATAAAAATAAAAAATCGTAGACCAGACCAGATCGGACCATTGTAAAACGGTTTAATCTGATCTGGTGATTTAAACGGGTCTGATCCAATTTGAAAAATTTTCAGACCGAAATTTCTAATTTATTCTTATTTTAGTGTCAGACCAGACCAGACCTTGTTCACCCCTAAAAAGGAGAATGTTTGGTGAAGATAATACGTTAAAGGAATCCAATAGTTGGTGTAGTTGCAATGGCAACAAGAGCAACAACGGATTACATGATTACATTTACACATCTTTCATTCCTTTGTTTACATTTAATAGCATCAACGGCAGATTTTAAGTGAGTACCAATCTATTTTAATAATTTTACCTGCTAAGAAAAAAATACTTACTATTTTAATACTATCATTTAAGATTAGTGCACGCGCACCAAGTTCATACAAGATTTTCTCTTAGTTGTAAACACTGCATATGGAAACAATGACTTTTCGGTCTAGGTAGCAGAACAAAATACCTTGGCAACAAAACTTGTTTAATATGATTTCGGCATATATAAAGACGGGGTATTTGCAAATCGATAAAGAAGATAGAAAATTAAATCTTAAGAGACTTTAAAAGAGGGGGAGCAACAATGAATATGACTATCTTTTAAGATTACACAAAATCTCACAAGAGACGGTCTATAGGATAGACTACAAAATTGGGCCAGCCTATTTCACTTAACTGATTTTTTTTATTATCATATCAATTATATTATGTTATAATCCTAAATGTAAGGTATTATAACATCGAATATACTATTCTATAACCCCAAATATAAGTTATTATAACCCCAAATAATTTATTATAACCCCAAATATACTATGTTATATTTTGAGTTGGGCTTCATGAATTCCGTCAATAGAATAGACCGTCTCCCATGAGACTTACTATTAAGATTAAAAATGTGTTTAACTATCTATTATGAGTGTTTTTTGGTCAATTAGAGCAAACTCAAAGAAATAAAAAGCATATACTTAATATTAATTATAATCTTTCGTTTCGCTGAATTTGCCTTATTTTTAATTTGAATCTTACAAATGCTTCAAGACTAAGGAATCTATCATCAAATACAAGCCGAAGCTCTAAAAATTTCCTTGAAGTAGTCTAAAATGTATTTTTTAACCTTAAAAAATATCAATTCGGTCAATTTATAAATATCGCTCAGTCGATACGATACGATGCAATACTTGTCACCTTTATTTGCCCACCTTTTTGATGTTATGGTAATTAGCAAGGGAGCATCTTGTCAAAGAGCAATGATGACATGGAAATTTTTACCGGGTAATGGTTTAAAATTCCAACCCAAGTTGGACACTTTGAAATAGGTAAGATTATTTTTTAAAAAAAGCACCAAATAAGATTAAAATTAACTTTATTCTAAATACAAGTGTCTAATTTTCAAACCTGGGGAACGGGGCTGTTCGCACTTACTAACTGCGAACAAGGTTGTTTTCTTTTTAAAAAAGCCAAAATTTTTCGCACTTAAAAACTGCGAACAGGTAATGTTGACTTTTTTAACCCTATTGTTGCTTCTTCTCCATTTTCCCCAAAGTCAAAAAAAAGTCAAAGAGTTGTTCGCAAAGTCAAAGAGTTGTTCGCAGTTACTACTTGCGAACAACATGTTGACCTTGTTTGACCTATTCGTACTTAGTAAGTGGGAATTGGTTGACGTCTTTTGACCAGCTTGCTTCTGCTCGCAGTTACAAAGTGTAAACAGCACCAAATCTGTGCTATGCGGTTTTAAGCGCTTATATTTCAAAATAAGTTGAAATTGATTGTTTTTTTTTTGATAAATTATCTTATTCATTACACCCAAGTTGTGTCAATAATCAAAGAAAAACACAAGATCTAGTAGATGGATTCAATGCAAATGTTTTGAGTCAAAACAATCATAGTAGTTATATTTTTGTTACCCAAATGACGCAAGGAATTACACTCAAACTACACAAAAAAAGATAGACAATTAGTCTACATACGCGCAAAAATAATGATTAACCCAAACCCCTTTTAGAAATTAGGGTCTCAATTTCCATTATTTTCTACTATTATTTTAGCAGAACCACAGTCTCTTTGCAAGACCATCCTTAATTTAGTGAGCCCATTATCATTTTTACTTTAATTAAGCTTTAATGGGTTAGGCCTGAGAGAGTTTCTCAAGAGACCGGCTGTTATTTTAGATTGTGCTTCTTATTTTGCATTGTTTTCTTAATTGATAAGTATATTCATTACTCTTCTAATCTCATTCATACGTTCTGAATCTTTTTTTATTTCATCTGCAAAATTCAAAAAGATTTCATATATTCAAAATATATGATACAAACTCAAAAGGACCGGAAAAGGAGTTGTATATATTATATCTCTTTGCAATTATGCTCAAAGACATTTCCCACGTTCAATAAAGTATTGTAGACTCGCCAAGATGTTCCAATTAGCAAACAAGGCTATGATGACAATTAGTCATATAATTGGTCATGTTCACATTCGATTTTGCGTCTAGTTTAAACTGGTTCGAGTCCAACGGAAACTACAATGACTGTACAAATTGATCCACAGAGTCACATTTGTCGTGCCGTGAACAATGTCATATTGTGCTGTGACGTATTTTAAAATGAGGTGGGTCGTGCCAGAATGGGCCCGCATACGGCGTACCAACCCCACCTACTTCCATCTTTACTCATGAAACATGGAAGCCTGGACAGCGTACAACATTGCTCTAGTCAAAGTCTCCATTTGGTAACCTCAAAATTGTCAATACAATCCAGTACAAACATAAATATGCACAAATTTGACTAAGCAAACCCTGTTTTGTCATAATACAACGTAAAACAGAAGGAGAGATGTACTGAAAGTCAACAAATTAGAGGTCAACATTCTACAATAATGTCGTATTTTGAATATCATCATCATCATCCAACCCAGTGTATCCCGCTCATAGAAAACTATGGGCAGGGTCTGGGGAAGGAAAGACGGTGGCAACTCATACCCGTACAGGAGAGCGCGACCAAACGGAGTTCCCCGGCTCGAGGAAGATAATGTCGTCTTTTGAATATAACACTTAAATTAACAAACAATGCTCTAAAATATTTCTAGTACTTTCTTCAAACAATCATATCATTATCATCCTAATGAATCCCGCTTAGAGTTAGCGTATGAAAAGGGTGGGAAAGAAGGTAGACTAATACCACGAGTAGGTCGCAATCGAAGAGAGCCACTCAACTCGAATTTACTTTCTTCAAACCAAACCCAATGATTCCACGGTACTTATACTACCTCCTATTCAACATATAGTCCAATTTAATTTTTCACACTTGTTGAGGCAACATTTAACCCTTTATATTTTTAATTGTTCTTAATTAAAAATCATAAAAAGTTGATATTAATAATCCTTATATTGAGATGAATCAAACAAGATCCCACACGATTATGTTTTAACTTTAGATCAAGAATAAAACACAAAATAAAAGTGATAAGTGAATAGTGACAAAAAGCAAATGAGACTAATTGGTCGGATATATTAGATACTTTCTATCCCTAAGAAATTATCAAACTTTTTTTAGTCTGTTTCTTTTGCTTTGATATAATTGTCTTTTATATTCACACTGCTTTCTTTCATTCTCATTCACATTTCAACTCTTCTTTAAAATTATCCATAAAATTTAAATGGTCCCACCAATTCTTAATCTTTGTGTAATTATATAATTGTGACAATTTCTTGTGTAGGAAGAGACTAAAATTTTATTTATCTATAATAAGCTGGCAAAATGCTTCAGAAATGAATTTTTACAACAATAACGATAATAATGTCAAAGCTATAATCCCAAAAGATTGAGATTGACTTTATAAAGTAGCATATTGATTCCAAATGCACCCACAATCAAGAGCGAAACATTTTACTGAATACGTATACGAAAACAAAAAACAAATAAATTCAAAATTTAGAATCAAATTTGTGGCAAACACTGTCATCTTTTTGTTGCTACTAGACCTCCAGATGATAGGAAAAATAGTCTTATTGTATAGGATGTCTTCCTTTGTGTTGGTTTGTTTGTCTTTTTTCTGGGCGGTTTGATTTGTTTGTTGACTCCTTTTGTGTTTTGGGTGGTGTTTTTTTCCTTTTATGATCTAGGTTGTAAAAGGTTTTTTTTGGATTAATATATCCTTTTAATTGCCAAAAAAAAAAAATTTGCATTACCCATAAAGAACTCAATCTTTCAATTCATCCAAATGTAGCAATTTACAAGTTCCTAAAATCCTACCTATAGATTAACATTTAACAATAACTATCCATGAAAGGAACAAGTAAGTTCCTTTCCTTTCCACAAAATTAAGATTGGTGGGTGGATGGTAAAATGTATCTTAAATTACAGGAAACAAGTCTTACTGATCAAGGAGAAGAAAGTACCTCATATCTAAACCTTGCACAACATATGAAAAAGGTTGGTTCCATTCAAGAAACCCCATAGATTCTCCGAGCAGCTCTGCAATTTGTATCTGCAGCTGGAAGCCAAATGCAAACAATCACTTTCGGTTATAATGTTTTTTGTAATGCATATGCAGCGAGAAGTTGGTACTTGTTAAGTATTCTAAGTTAATATTATCGGGTTTCTAGGGAGGCAATCGAGGTAGTTCTTGGGTCGGTTCACCTAGATCCTCTTGGTTTTTCTACTAGAATATAGGTAGGTGCTTGCCCGTATAATTCTTAACCATCGCATTGCTCTTAAATAACGCCCATTTATTTATGAAGTTCAAATAAGATTGTGTTCTTTATCAAGATTACTTCCGCAAAAAGGAAACTACTAGCAGGTGTAGCGCCCGTCATAGAAGAAACTAGTAGGTGTAGCAGTGACTCAACTAGAATATTCTCTAATTCAGTTATAACCGAATTATCACATTTGTCCTTTTGTGTTGCCTCCTTTCGTAGGTGATCAAACGTTTCTCCTTGTAGAAAGGTATGGCATCTTCTCATCGCTCAAACTTAATATACATATAAGAATATTCACTATACAAAGCCGCACCAACAATAACAAAGCCTTAAATTCAAATATACAAGCTCGGCTACATGAACCAAGACCAATAAGTCCGAGACATCCTTGGTAGCAAACTAACAATTGTATTACCTCTTCTGCTGGGGGGTGTAGAAAGTAAAACCCCACCAATGTTACTTTTGGAAACCTTGAAACATTCACCTTTGGATGACACACACACTAAAGTTTTAATTTACTCCTTAAGTATCACAAAGAACTCTTTAAGAAATGGTTGCAAAAAATATTTTACCACTTTTTTTTATATTTATATATGATATTATTATAAACATAGGTGGGTCGACCCAATGGGCCATAAAGTAAAATAAAAAAAACCCGTTTATGAATTTTAAAAACGGGTTGGATTTAAACGGGCTTTGACCCACCCGGACCCGGCCTATTGACCCACCTCGCCCCGACCCGGTGAACACCTCTAATCGTAACCCATTTCTATTTATAAGGGAGTTTAGGGAAACTAACATAGTCCGATACGCCTTAACCTCTCATCTAGTTGCAACTCCGAAATTAAAACTTAAAATTAAAGTTCCTTAAGTCACTTCAAGAATAAATGTTCCATGGATAACTTCTACAACTCTAAGAATTCTAGACCTAAATCCGTCCAAGCAAAGAAAATTTTACATCTTTCCAACTTAAGTAAACTAAATTTACACTGAGCTACATCATCAACTCATATTACATGTATGACTAAAGAAAGACTCACTTAATTGGATTCCTGAAACCGTTCAATTAAGGATAGGTTTAGCTACTCGCCTACTCCCCTAGGATGCTTAATTAACTAGCTTGAGTCATTTCAACTCTTATACAACTCTATTGAAGCTTATATTGCTAATTAATGGACAGCCATATAAATATCCAAATAGTATCCATGGAGGCTTTGAAATATTGCCTTCAATTTATTTCCATTAATGCTTTTAACTTCTATTTTGATTGCTTAAATTAACAACAACTTCAACTTGCATTAGTTCACGATTCTCACAGCTTTATGAGTGACTAAGAGGGGTTGTCGTTCACCATTTTGTAACCGAAATAAACCATGTTATGAGCATTAAAAGGAATTTGATTATCGTCACTTCAATGTAACATTTGACGCTCTCTTTGGATCCCCATTTCATACGTGCACTTGAACCATTCTTAAAAGATTTAGGATTAACTATTGATTTCCTTTTGTACTTGCTTGGAAACCTTAACATCTTTGCTTGAAGAACTTGCACTATAAAAGCTCCCCATATAGTAAAGGCAGTCCCCATGAAAAGCAAAATCTGGATATTGCCCATCTTTCCCTTTCACCCCTTGGATGACGCTCTGTATAAACAATTAAACTTTATCCTCAAAGTTCACCTTGTCCACCTCATTTCATATTACATCTCTTGCAGTACATATCATCATCAATATAACAATGTCAATTTTTCTACAAACCTACTGTTGTATCACTTTTCCTTATTTAAACTCCGCTGTTACATTGTCCAGATCATTCGCACAGCAACCATTGACACTCATTTGTACTTTTGTTCAAAATGTAGTGAGTTAATCCAATCATATTGTTGTATGAAAATCGTGCTAGAATTCACAATGAAAACCCAAATGGCCAAGTGTTGTATTTTGTGAGTGATCTATTTCCCACATATTCCTTTTTAGGTGTCCCATTTTATTTGCAGCGTTACCATTAATGGTAATTTTTCTTACTAGACTTTTTAGATCTTTACTTCACCTCCACTCAACCCTAAAAATTAAATCATTTATTATTTTTCTAGTATCTTCTCATTTTACCAATTTAAGCCCCAAAACTCTTTCTGGGTGAGAGCCACTTAAAAGCATTATGGCAAAGAAATGTTGTTAGGAAAGTTCACTCGGGCCATCAAATCGGTATTAGTTTAAGTGTTTTGAGTTGGGTCAAAATTAGGACTTATGTCTACATTGGTTTACATCATTGTAAACCCTTTTCTTGAAGTCGGCACAAGGGTTCAGTTATATACAGTCAGATAAATGTCGTGTGATCGCGTCACATTTGTTCGAACACCTCTAGTTGTATCTTACCACCACACTTTTCCACCAGTCAAAACTTTAATACTATTAACTTACTCTGTCCCAACCCTAAAATCCAGATAAAATGACCTCATAGCTTACGTAGCAACAAAATTGAAAAGAAGGGAGTTAAAAAAATATGAATGCAGATACCAAAATGTAAATTTTCCAAAACAAAGATCAAAATGATCCAAACTGCTACTTAGACCGGTGCAATATGAAATTATGCTAAACAATGCCAAGATGCCAAATGCATCCATGAGAAAAACAGTAACATACAACTATACAAGTTCCTATAGGCTATGAGAGAGATAAATACCTCACACCCAATCCCTGCACTTCAATCTAAGATAGGTTCTTCCATAGAAATTTCAAAGATTCTCTGAGCGGCTCCGTGACTTATATATGCGGAATGCAGCAATACACATAGTGGCATTACCAAGCACAGTCAGTGCAGCTTGAAGTGCCACAAGTACCTGAAAACAATCGGAAGTAAAAACTAGCTTAAGTGTAATCATTTAGCACAGTGCAGAGTGAAGCCAAAGTTGTAGCCGAATTCCAAAAGTTTGCTTGAGAATGGACAACAGCTATACCTCAAGTGACTTCGCATTGTAAAAGAAATGCCATGTACAAGCGCACATTGCTCCGCCAAGTAAGGGGACCTAAACAGATTTCAAAATTTTCAAATACAATAAAAAGACAGGAAGCGTATAAGTTAAGATCAAGCATCCAAAGGAAGATCTAACTTTTAAAGATCACAAGATCAACTCGTTAGGCAAATCCATATGCATCATTAGTACAACAAGAAAAGTGAGACATTTCTAATATACAATTTTAAATAAGCATGACGACATTTTGGTTAGTGGTCTTAAATGGTAATAACGGAAATGAAATTATGAACAATTTCGTAAGAGCGGTGTGGTGTCGAGCCAATTTTCAATATAATTCTTGTTCGTCCCCTTGGCCCTCAAGTATCATTATCAAAAGTAGGTATTGACTATTGAGAGGTAAATGAGAAATATAGAGAACTCCATGTTAGGGGATAGCATTGCATTACCAAGGAAATTGCAAAGAGTAATATACAGTAAATTCATAACCTTCACCCCTACCGAACAAAACAGATCTTTACAAGTTTTGTATATCCGGCTTACGAAAGGTTATAAATTATCACAGATCTTTTGTAATTCCAAGTCTTAGCATAGCTCACTTTTTCTAAATCCTTTTACAGTGCAAAAACAATATGTTCGCCTAAGGGATAGTTATGAATAAATTATAGGCGGGTTAAAGTGGAGATGTCATCAAATGTTAGATGATCAGCTAGGAGAAGGTAAAAAAGTAAATTAGAGGAAAAGAAGTTTTTTTCTAATTAGCATAGAAAGAAGATCCTGGAAGAGAGAGAAGTATTATAGAATCGTATTTCAATTATAGTTTTATATAGCTTTCTGGAGTGAGCGTACCACTCAAAAGTGGGTAATACAGGAACTTGGTTTTTGACTCAGATACCAGCAATTATACCCAACTTGCTGTAATCTTTAAAAATTACCCGTTGAAATACAAGCACAGATCTATTCATCTCCATTGTCTTCGCTCAATTAGCTATGGCTGAAATTTAGTTCATAGAAGCTCAGCAGGGACTAAAGCTAAAAAGTTTTAGAAGTACAAATTCAGCCAAAAGAATGAACCCAAAGTTTGCTATTTCAATCATTGGTGCCATTACAAGCTGTTATGTTCTTGACACAACCAACGTTCACCAATGTGGCTACATTCTCCCCTTTGTTAGTGTTTGTATTATGTGTTTAAAACAATCAAGATATGCTGAAAGTATTACATATAAGGGATACCTATGGAGTGAGAAAGAAAGTCAGGAAAGTGAGATTACATAAGAGCATTGAGACTAGAGAGAGAATGTGAAACTTAAGCGTGAGTTAGGTTTAAGTTACGAAAAATGCCCATATATATAGGCAAAACCACAAAAGGGTCTAAGGAATAAGGGGCTAAAACTGACAAAGAGTGCAACAAAACACCAGAGCATGAAAGGTGCTTGCCCGAGCAAGCTCCTTGCTCCTTTGAGTAGGGTTTTTGCTTTCCCGAGCAGCAATTCATATGAAACCCAAGCATCAATAAGGCTCACTTAAGCACCCTTTAGACATCAGCTACACAACTCCTCGAACCACTTGCACAAGGGTCAAAGCATATGTACTCTTTCCCATGCTACACACCATAATCTTCTATGGATTGAACACCCTTCTCAAGATCACCAATCTTCATGCTTATCAAATGGGCTTTACCCAATCAAGTCATACCCTTACACTTGACCATAACGTACATGTTCGGGTAAAGAAACAATGGCTTCATTCAATCAATACTCTTTTCGATACAAACATGGATATCATCCCATGGTCAAAGTTCCAAACAAATGAGCTAAAAAACTTTTAACTCAAGTCACAATTTGTTACAGCTATCATTGCAAACTAAAATTGACACTATATGAAAACACTAACCAAGAATGGGAATTTGAGTATGCTCATGAGCCTTTCAATCAAGTTTAGCTCTACTCAAATATTAAATTAAAAATTCTAGTTCAAGAATCCGCAAGCCAGCTTAGGCTCCATATCTCATCATCACCCCTAACCCTAATGATGTTCCAAAAATAACAAGTGCAAGCTCATCTAAGCATCAATGATCGGAACATAGCATTTTAATACCGGAAAGTTTAACTCACAACTTTATCAAAACAGATTGTAGAATTACAATAGTCCTATCACCTATGTGGCTATGTCCCTCCTGATTTGTTACATTGTGAAATCTAGCTTTTTAGTACTATAAAGCAAAATGACAGGAAAAGAGTAGTGTTAAATTAGGCTAGATTTATTGTGAATGTCTGCACATTAACGGGGAAACACAAGGTGCACACACTTTATAAGTCAATGAGATATATACCATCTAAAATCATATGACAATGAGAAGAAAGACTATCTTATAAAGTGTGCATACCATCTTCAATTTGTCAATGTGGGATAAACCATCCCAACAAGTAGTAACCAGCACGAATCATAACATTCATCATCATCATCATCATCATACCCCGTGTTCCCGCACATAGATAAATATATGGTCAGGGTCTGGGGAAGGAGGGTCAACGACGTCTCATACCCATAAGGAGAGGGCGGTCAAAAGAGTCCTTCAGCTCAATGTAAAACATTAAAGTACAAAACTCAGACTCACCATTCCCCATGACAGACCTTTCCAAGATTCATTTCCAGGCTTCTCCCCATATTGCCATACCAAAGTCATTGCTATCACCCTTCAATACAAAAAAAAAAAAAAAAAAAACCAAATTCAAATTGAGAAAAACAATTCACAGAAAATCAACAATAATCAACAACCAAAATAGCAATCAACAAAAAAAAATTGAGACCTTCTCACCATTCAGCAACACTAGACACGTGGACAGCCCAGGTGGGAAGAGAGAGGGCATTTGGGGGCTCCTGAATTTGAATTGAAGACAACAATGACGGCGTTTCAATTGCAATGGAGGGACCCACTAAAGCCATAGCAATGCCAGCAGTTAATAAAGGGGTTATCCATTTCTGGGTTTTGAAGGAACAGCAAAATATGGTGTTTGGAGTTCGGTTGGAGAAAGATCTTGAAGGGAAACGGAGTTTTGAGTATGGCGGAGAAGAGAGAAAGTGGGTTATGGAAGATGAAGATGGTAGGAAGGAAGAATTGGAAGGATTCAAGGAAGAAGTAAGGGATAATGTGGACATGGCTGGTCTTGCCGGGAGTTACTCTGCAGCACCAGGAATATTGGATCTTTAGAATTTGTTTCAATTTTGTTTTTCTTAAGAAACTGACAACAACAGGGAAACGTTCAAAATTGTCAGATCTCATATGCAACGATAGTAGTTTTGTTAATTTTGAATTATCTTTAGTTAAAGTTGTTATGTACTTTTGTCAGAATTGTCAGATCTCATATACAACGTTCAGAATTTGCTAATTTTTATGTAGATGTCGTATGACTCCTTATTAATGAATTAGGTATTATTAAAAAAAACAAACTGAAACACAACACAACCTTTAGTTTTTATGAGCTCCTTCAAAATATTATGCGAGAGACTTCAAGCTCGGGTCTGTTTAGGTCATCAGTGCAAAAATACACTTTAGGTTATGATTGTGATAACGATCGTAAAAGAAATTTCGGTCTTGATAAACTCAAAAACTTTTACAATGACCAATTTATTTTTTACTAAAGAAAAGAAAATCATATTAAAGGTTAAAGAAATGAATATCAACCCGTTTTTGATTGAGCCCGACCCGTATCCGACCTATTGGACACCTCTAATAAGTACGTCTCATCATGACATGGGCCCATTTATTAGCCCATTTCTTTAACAAAAAAATTTGGGTGAGAATGTCTCACTTGTGAGACGCGTCTTACTGGGTTGGCCCAATTGTTTATATTTTTTTATCAATTTTAGAAATCAAAATGTAAATTTTAAGATTTGAAAGACCAATTTAAAGACTTAAAAAAAAAAACAATTTCAAGAATTTAAAATTGAAATTTTAAATCATGGAATTTGATATTTGAAGACTTAAAAGTTTAATTTCAATAATTAAAAAGCCAATTTTAAGACTTAAAACACCAATTGATGGACTTAAAATTTTCATTTCAACTTTAAAGTAGGATAACTCAAACATTAATTTTGTGATACCCCAGATTTAGCTTGAAAAGAGATTGATAGACTACTCATATCAACAAGGTGCATCTTCTTTTCTAGGGAGCCCATTTGCTAAGAACTCCGCAGTTAAGCGTGCTTGGTGGGGAGCAATCTTAGGATGGGTGACCTCCTGGGAAGTTTTCCGGGTGCGCACGAGTGAGGCCAAATGCGCTGGAAAGACTTGTGTTGGTCTGTGGGGCTAGTCTACAGTCTCCATGAGTAGTCACCGGCGGTCCGCTGGGCCGGGGTGTTACAAATGGTATCAGAGCAACCCTGCGACCGTGGCTGATTGTGTGTTCAGTGCACCTAGCGGGGGAAAAGATCCTGAAGTGACGGTCCAACGAGGACGTTGTATTCTTAAGTGGGGGTGAGTGTGATACCCCAGATTTAGCTTGAAAAGAGATTGATAGACTACTCATATCAACAAGGTGCATCTTCTTTTCTAGGGAGCCCATTTGCTAAGAACTCCGCAGTTAAGCGTGCTTGGTGGGGAGCAATCTTAGGATGGGTGACCTCCTGGGAAGTTTTCCGGGTGCGCACGAGTGAGGCCAAAGTGCGCTGGAAAGACTTGTGTTGGTCTGTGGGGCTAGTCTACAGTCTCCATGAGTAGTCACCGGCGGTCCGCTGGGCCGGGGTGTTACAAATTTTAATATCAAAAACTTTGAAATTGACCTTTTAAGTCTTAAAATTGAATTTTGAAGTCATGAAAATGCCCTTTTAAGTCCTAAAATCAGTATGTCAGAATATTCTAAACGAATTTATTGGGCCTGGGCTGGTTGTACGGATAACAGGGTCTCGTAAGAGACTTTCTTTTTCTTTAACTGATTCCTTTAAGATCGAAAGTGATTATTTAAGGCTGTAAGTAATCACTCGAAGACTCTAAAAGTAAATATTTTAAGATTATAAGTAATCATCTTATATTCTTAACGTTATAAATGATTACTCTAAAAAAAATTATATATTGGGCCAGCCCAGTAAAAATGGTCTTACCTTAATACCGTCTCATTCAAAAATTAGTGATTAAAAATTGTATTTGCATAAATAGCTTCTAACGTGGATCGAATTTACAATATTGAGTTTCTTAATTAAGCGCCTAATTATCAAACTACATTAAAAAAAACAAACTGAAACTTATATGAGGGCCATTTTTCTATTTTCTGCCTAGGGCCCGAACATTATTAGGAACGGCACTAATTATTGGTCATGGTTAAATATAGAATTACACTTAAACTTATATATGCCCGGGTTATATTTTGATTTGGATCTTATTGTATGCCTTTTTTTTTTATATTAAGAGTCTTATCTATTTCAAATTTCCCTATTAACCCAAATGCACCAGACACATTGTGCCATCACTCGATGATTTGCTCAGACGAGCTCATACACAGATGACAGACCCATTTGCTCTTCTGCTTGCCCGGGTTTTCCTGCATTATTGTCATCGAAAACATAATGCGTCACACGAGAATACAATCAATCTCATGCACGTTCGAGCACAACTTGTCATTGTCGACAAAAACCGCTCATTTGACATCGTGCTGGTTGTGAAAAATGTTCATCAAACATGACGGGGAGTCGGGGACACTTGAGAATATGAATTCAAACACAGGGCGTTCCGGTCCTAGAATGTCGAGGTTCAGCTGCAGTCGGGTAGTGAAAACATGGATGAAAGACACATAATGTTCCATCATAACTGGGTCCGAAACTCTGTATAGCAGCACCAGTCGGGTTTTCAGAAGTACTCGTTTTGGACATAGCTGTGTAGTTGCAGTGTGCTGATCATAATAACGCATCTACGTGACTACGTTACCAATAATCTCTACACGAACAAACCCCATTCTGGAATTTGTGAAATCTATTCGCATCACGAACAACGAACACTTTCTCTAAGATCTTAGATAAACCTTTAATGAACTCATGGCAATCACCACAAACCCTCAAGTTTTTGAAAATCCGTATCACTTTTTCGTTCTGATCCTTCCCTGCACAAAGTAGTGCTAGTCCAATAGCTAGTTTTTCACTATGAACTCTCAAATTATCCGCCTTAGACTCGTCTTCCACATCATGCAATGCGAACCTTACCTCGTGCGAATATCCCAATTCTTCTTTTAATTTCCTCTCCATTTCTTTCAACACTTCATGAATTTTATCAGTAAGCGGATGAGTATCATCTCCTCCATAGAAGAAATGGACCTCTTTGTCGATCTCAACCCAGCTTTGACCAGCGTCTTTTCTCAACCCTTTCTTCTTCACAGCTTCTCGCAGCTTCTGACACTCATTCCAGTATCCAGCATTAGCATAAAGGTTCGACATTAAAACGTAGTTTACTGGGTTATCTCCGTCTAACTCCAAGATGATTTTTCCTATCTCTTTCCCGAGTTCCAAGTCCCCATGAACTTTACAAGCGCTCAGCAAGGTCTGCCACACACCCACATTCGGTTTCACTGGCATGCTCTCTACGAGATTCTTAGCTTCAGTTAGACGCCCAGCTCGACCAAGAAGATCGACCATGCAAGAATAGTGTTCCACTTCTGGCTTGATCCAACGGTCACTACACAACTGTGAAAAGTATTCTTCACACTCTTTTACTAAACCTGAATGGCTACAAGCTGACAGGATAGCCAAGTATGTTATCCTATCAGGCCTTACATTTTCTGATACCATTTTATCGAAAAATACGGTTGCTTCTTTTCCTAAACCATGTTTTCCATAGCCAGTGATCATTACAGTATAGGAAACTCTATTTTTCACAGGCATTTCCATGAAAAATCTTTCTGCTTCTTCCATTAATCCACATTTTAGGTACATGTCAGTAATTGAGTTCCCAACTTCTAGCTCTAAACCAGAGGGGATCTTAATGGCATAAGCATGAAGCTGTTTCCCTTGCTCCATGAAAGCAAGATCAGCAAAGACACCAATCAAAGCAGACAAAGTGAATGAATCAACCGTCACGATGGTCTCTCTAAGCTGTCTAAACACAACCATTGCATCCGAAAAATAACCCGCTTGTGCATAACCCAATACCAAAGAGGCCCACGAAACAACACTCTTGTCATCAACATTATCAAAGAGTTTCCTAGCTTCAACTAAGTATCCACATCTTACATACAGGTCAATAAGAGCACCAAGAAGAGCTGTCTGAGAAGAAACAGGAAATCCTCCTGTAATTAACACACCATGGATTTGAGTCCCCGAGTAAATCGCCCCGGTTTTGTTACAAGCCTTAAGGACTGATGTGAAAGTAAACTCATCAGGAATCACACCCTCTTTCTGCATTTTTCGAAACAATTGTATAGAAGTCTTTCCATTGCCTTGAGAACTATACCCTGCAATGATAGTATTCCATGTTATGAGACTCTTGATATCAATTTCATCAAAAACCTGAAAAGCATCTCTAATTATACCACATTTTGCATACATATCAACAATTGAATTTCCAACAATTGGAAACCATTGGTACCCAGCTTTAATACAGAATCCATGAACTTGCATTCCTTTTTCAGGGATACCCAGAATACCGCAAGCCTTAAAACAGGCAGAGAAAGTGTATTCATTTGGTTTAACATCAGATAAACTCATCTCATGAAAAAGAGACAATGCTCTTTGAGCATCACAGTGATGCAAATATCCACATATGAGAGATGTCCAAGAAACTACATTTCTCTGAAGCATTCCATCAAACACTTTATAGGCATTGTCCATTTTGCGGCACTTACAATACATATCCACCAAATCATTGCTTACAATCATATGAGACGACAAACCCAATTTTATTGCAGCAGTATGAGCCTGCAATCCTAGTTCAAGACAAAAGTTGTTCGAACATTTCCTTAAAAATTTTGATATTTTAATCTGTTCACTCCTCAATAAGACATTAGATTGGTTCATGAATGTAACAAGGACTGTAAGCAGAGGTTTCAAGCTGTACCCAGAAAATTAGGACAAAAGAAAAGAAGAAATCGTTTAGAATAGAAGCAATTGATATCAAAACCAAAGCTTAAACCCAACAGTAAGGGGTCACTATCTAATCAAAAAGAACACCTTCAATCAAAGAATGAAAAAAATTAGCAGAATCAACCATCTATGATCTACTCCATACCGAGGACTCGAGGAGGAAGCAATTCAAATTGAGGTCGCTGTGTAAACAATTTTCGCAGCAAGGGTTTAGGGATTGAATTAGGCGGTGAAAATCAACCCCCTGCGAGGGTAAAAAAAAAAGAAGAAATTCTTAACATGTTCCGAAATACTGGCTACATTTCGATTTTGTGCACTATTCATCGTTCAAGCTTATTTTACATATTACGACTAATGTAGTAATGTGTGAGTAAAAATATAGTCAAGTGGGATGTTGTTTGAATCGTCTAATCGCATACTTTCATAATATTAAATTTTTATAATTTTTAGATTAGTGTAGTTTAAGATATTAATGATCAACATTGTGCATTGGATTGCGTAAAAAAGTGAAATGTAGCAAGTACTACTCCGTCCTCATGAGTTAGTAGCAAAGAGAAAATGAGTGAATATTAAGAAAGTGGTAATAAATGAGGAGAGAGAATGAATTGTGTGGATGAAATTAAAAGAGAGTAAAAAATATATGGATGAAATTAAAAGAAAGTGGTGGGCCATAGTCCAAAAATAGAAATGCTGCAATTTAAGTGGGACAGACGAATATAGAAAATGCTGCAAATTATAAAGGACGGAGGGAGTATTATGGAATGGAGGAAGTATATTGTATGGTGGGTGTCGGGTGATGCTCATACGGATTATTAGATTGATTTTAGGCTAGTGTTATTCAATTTGGTTAAATTTCGAATTTATTACTTTTGGGATAGATTTTAGCGTGTGTGAAATGCAAGTATTTTGCATTATGTAGCCTTCAGATTAAGGTCTTTTGGTTTCTTTCAGCTTCTTAAGATGTTGTACTACGAAAAATGAAATTTGCTAGTAATTGGAAGTTTTGTTGTGGAATTTTATTTTGGATACAACTGAGAACCTACGATTACATACAAAACAAAGCTCTAAGTAACAATCCAATCGTTAGAAAAAAGGGGTCTATATGTCACTAATAATCTACCCAAATTTTTGCATGATGCAATCGTTGAAAGTTTTATAAATGATATTTTTGTGATAAATTTATCTTTATACTAACTTTGTTTACTTTTGGTTTTTTCTTTGTAATTTCATACAGTAATGAGGTGATATGAACGTGAAAGAACAAAGTATTTGTTGAGACTTGAGACCGGTATTTTTAGATTGTAAATGTGAACTAATGCTATCAATGTTTTTATATTATGGATCTACAGTAATGAGGTGATATGGACGTGGAAGAACAAAGTATTTGTTGAGACTTGAGACCGGTATTTTTAGAATGTAAATGTGTATTGATGCTATCAATGCTTTTATATTATGGATCTGCCTTAGTCCCGACGCAATAAATTTTTGAGCAATGACTTTTAATTAATTATATTAATACAACATTACTACTATGTAAAAATAAGTTTTATAACCCAAAGACAATTTAGTAATTTGATATGGAGGGAGGAACTCCAAAATCAGGGCAAAAGCAGGGCTAACCCTAGATATTTTGAGCCTTGGGTGGACTAGTATATTGAGGCTTTTTTCTTTGAAATTTATAGTATATGAACCTTCTACAACCATTGATTTTGTTTTTTTGACATAAGACCCTGAGCAACAACCCCTATTGTCCATCCTTAGGATCGGTCCTGTCCAAAAGTAGTTTAGTATGAATGAACATTACACCCAAACAAACAAACAAAATAGATAATTGATAATAGTGACTAATTTTGACCAATTCTATGATTAAATTATGAAGGGTATGACTAATTTGTAGGGTTGTAGCTAATAATAGGATTATATAGCCCAACAAATTAAAGCTATCTCTAGACCATATTTTGATCATCTGATATCATTTCTCTGTTTAGGCTTAGCAAAAATAAGACACTATTCTGTCTTTTTATGCTAGATTAGGATAATTTAAGTCTTAGTAGACCCTTATGCAATGTAACATGATGTATGAGTAGAAGTGTTTTAGATTTAGTAGAGTTAGTTTAAAATCGACCTGATTAATCAAAATTGATTATGACTCGACCCAATCGCATTCAAAATTATTTGCGCATAAAAGTCAAACTAAATAGTCATATATTTTGATGCTCAAAAGAGATGTAATTAACTCGATCCGAGATATCATATCCAAAACCCGTCCAAACATCGGAATGTACATTGTCATCATCATCATCATCATCATCATCATACTCAGTGTTCCCGCACATAGATACTCTATGGTCAGGGTCCGGGGAAGGAAGGTCGACGGCGTCTCATACCCAGAAGGAGAGGGCGGTCATAAGAGTCCTTCGGCTCTATAGTAGTCTTCAAGGATAGGACCTGCAAATATCTGAAACCTGCATCTTACACCCTCATTAGCCAAGCATAGGGATCATTTGAAAATGGAAATAAAAGAACAGGGTTAAACGGTGAATATACAAACTGTCCGGAGTTGTTTAAATGTGACTGAACCTGAAAATCAAAACTGAAATCGAAAATCACCTGACCCAAAAAATGTATTCTTTATTTAGGTTTACTGATTCGACATTACCCGAATTAAAGTTGTACCTGAATCAATCGATAACCGAAAAGGGAAAAATCAAACGCGAACTTTGATCAAAATTTGTTAACCGAAACTACCCGAACCAAGTAATGGCCGAATTAAGTCAAACAAAACCCGAATCATCCGATTAAAGCCGAATTAACTCGAACCGATTTTTACCACCCGAATCAATTATTAATCAAACTATGAGTATAATGTGGAATATGATTGGACAATAAATAAAGGGTAGAGATTGTAAGAAGTAAGAAGAAGCTAATACTCCTATGAAGAAGGTGAGCTGGATAATGCATGAGGCATTATCGTCCTCACGTTGTGACAGCTAATATTTGTACAAGTAATTTGCTTTTTATGTTTATATGTTTTGAACTGAGACGAGAAGTTCTTAGTAAATAACGTTTATTTGTGTGAGGTTGATAAATCATTCTTATGTGGTGGGATATGATAGGGTGAGAGTTTTGTTATTTTAATTTATCTTTTTTGATTTTGTTTATTTTAATATTATTTTTCTGTTTTTTTTGTGGTGATTTACAAATTACGATTATTGATTAGGAATTTTTGGGACCGAGAAATGAGAAGGTTGGTAGACCGTCAACATGATTGGCGGGACGTGAGACCTATCACATTTCCACTTTCAACCACATCACCACCAATTTGGAGTTTTGGACCCACTAATATTTTACCTTTGGGATGCAATTTGGCATATAAGTGTTAAAAATAGGAGTAGATTTTTTAAAGATTTTTCTTGAGTGGAATGACTTTTTGACCGCATTCTTTTTTATGGATATGGGTTGTCTTTCTTCTTCCCTCTCCAGTCTTGATTATAGTTTTCCTATAAACGAGATAGACTGGATATGATGATGATGATGTTTAATAGATCTCTTTAGGAATAGACATGTGGGTCGGTTTGGATCGAGTCCAGTCAAGTCTCGATTTAAATTCATTACTTTTGTAAACTCATACTTAGATTTGGACTTTTAGGATCTAAAAATTTTAGACTCAAATGGATATATGATCCTAAATGGGTCTTAATTTAATCATTTAATACTTTCACTTTTTAACATTTAAAAGTTTAATTAGTATTAAAATGCGTTTATAGGCTCAATATAAGTCTAAGTTGAGTCCAAACAAAAACATAGAAATAAGTTTAAACGAACTTTAACTTGATTTCGTGTTTGATAAATCGTGTCTAGAGGGGGTTTGGGTCATAAATAAATCCAAAGAGAGGTTACGGGTCGGGTTTAGGTTCGGGGACCTTAGTCTTGACCAAACGACCTATTCACCTGAATGAACACCTCGTCTATGAGATAATTTCTCATCTCTAACAAAGTTGGGATTTTATCGCCACTTTTTCTATTGTGTCGTAGCTCCATACTTTTTTCTTTGGTGTTTATCTCTTTTAAATGTCTCTAAAATAAACTCTCTCTACTGATCCGATTAATTATTAGATTTAGGCAAAAAATAATTTATCTTGTCAAATTTTAAGTATTGAGTTTGCTGGGACAAATTTAAAATTTAGTTTTAATTCAATAGACTTTCACTCGTTGATAACCTAAACATCAAGTCACTTGTGTCCTGACATTTTCTCTTTATATTTACTTTTTTTTTTTTATAGTTTTTAAAAAAAGAAAATTTCACATGGTAGCATCCAGTTTTCATGAAATGCCAATGATAACACTTTTGTAAGATTTTTTTTATATGGTAGCATCCAGTTTATACACTATCTAACTGTCGTAGCATTCTCCGTTAAATTCTTGTTAATTTATGTTTAATTCAACATTTTGTAAGATTTTTCCATATGGTAGCATCCAGTTTTTGCTCTCAAATATTTAATTTACCGATTAATTTATCAACGCTCTTAAATGTTGTAACTATTTTATTTTCATTTTAATGGCATTATAAGTTCTAAAGGTTCGTTATAAACACTAATAAATAATTCAAAAAACATTTAATAAGCTCAAAGGTGCATTTCATAAGTTTAAAAGGTGCATTCCAACTTCCAAGCACTAATGCATATCCTTTTAATTGTTACAACATTAAAAGGCGTTAATAAATTAATCGGTATATTAAATCTTAAAATGGGTAAATTAAACATTTGAGAGCAAAAACTGGATGCTACCATGTGAAAAAATCTTACAAAAAAATGAATTAAACGGAAATTAACAAGAATTTAACGAAAAATGCTATGGCAATTAGTTAATACATAAATTGAATGCTACCATGTGGAAAAATCTTACAAAAATACTACTAGTTGTGTTTCATGAAAACTAAATGCTATATCATGTGGAGTTTGGCTAAAAATTCGGCCTACATGCAAAGTGCAATTTTTATTTGTCCTTATTTTTACAGCTAAAAGTTCCTGTTACATGCAATTTTCTTTTTTAATTGTGTATATTAAAATTAAATTGGTTTATTTTTTCCCTCTTTTATCCATTTGAAATTGATATTTTGTTTGCTAGTGTTGAAAAACTTAGTATTCTTTTTTTTTTTAGGATCAACTTAGTATTATTTTATTACTATTTACTTTTGACTAAAAGTTTTTTTATATTACTATTTATTATTAGAATAAGAAATTTATGGTTATGATATTTATTCACAAAACTCAAGATTTTCTTTCCTTGTTTGAGCTATTGTTTAAGGTATACAATTAATACAAATTTCAAAAAATATAGCCACGTAGTGAATATAATGTGTAGAAAAATAGAACTATTAATAGCAAATATAATAAAACAGAGATAGTAATAGATTAGTACCCCAATAATCAAATGAAATAATTTACATGCTAATAAAAGCAATATGTACTATTACTCCGTCAGTGGAAAATGCTAAATTTTATATAGTATATTAGATTAACTTTTGATTAATAAATTATGTGAAAAGGGCAAAAAAATTCAAATTGTCATGATTTATCCGCATCTTTCAAGAAAAGAAAACCCCTCACTTAAACCTTGTTTTGTGCGGGATATTGAGAGTGTCATTTACTTTTACCTAGGAATATATGAAAAATTTATATTAAAAATTCTCGTATTTATTTAGAGAATAAGACTTGGGAAAATTTAAAGAATGAGAATTTTGCTAGCTAATTGAACTCCAAAAAAAAATGTCTTAGAGTGTTACTGGTATTTAGAATTGAGACAAGTCACAAGATTATGCAAAATGACATATATTTGTCAATTCTCATTAATGAAAATAAAAGAGATAAAAAAATATTTTGAAAAATCCCACTCATTATTCATTTTATGTAAATAATCCTTACTATTGATTATTTAGAAATAATTCAATATTTATATATTTTTAACTGACAGCACCACTTGATACATTTTAATCACTTTTTTAGATACTTACCAACAAAGAGGAGTAAAGGTAGACCAACGAAGAAGCATAAGGAGGACGAAGAAGTTAGTGTAATGACTAACGATGACCTACTGTCAGCAAAAAATATACAAATGTTGAATTATTTATAAATAATTAATAATAAAATTTATTCACATGGACAATAAATGAGATTATTCAAGATAATTTTTCGAAAAAAATAAGTAATGTTCAATTTGCAATTTTTTATAACCAATTCTATATCTATTATAGTCTCTTAGTATCATTTATCAAACAAAGAGATAAGCTATTTTTTCCTTTAAGTCTAATCTAAAGTCTTATTGCAAGTATATAAGTCTCGCAATTGTGATTCTCACAAAACAAATAATCCCTTAAAAGAGGGAGAAAACAAATACACAAATCATATTTAAAGAAATTGGTTGAATTTTTTACCTAAAAAAATCTTTAACCAAATTGTAATAATTTATATGAAATAGAAAAGAGAGTTAATTTAAATCGTCAGATCAATTTCGAGTCAGATATTTCAATTTTACTAAATAAATATCGCAATATCGAGTCTGATTTTAATACATGACTCTAGTACTAATGACCCGTTTGGTTAGTGGTATTAAACGGTGGTAATGAGAATGATTTATAGTGTAAAAATTCATCAAAAGTTTAATATCATTCCCATGGTAATGAAACTTTAATCACACAAAAGTTTTTTTGTTTACAAATTTTCATTACCGTCTAATACCACATCTCTCGATGGTAATGCATTGGAATGAATTTTATGAAGAAAATGACATGATTGAAGTTAGACAAGCATATTTTTCAATCAAAATTACTTTATTTTTCATTTCCATTACCACCGTTTATTACCAACTACCAAACGAATCGTTAATAGATCAACATACATTATTACTTCCTCCGTTCCATAATGTTTGCTACATTTCATTTTTTTACGCAATCCAATGCACAATTTTGATTATTAATATCTTAAATTACACTTACCTAAAAATTATAAAATTTAATATTACAAAAGTATGCGATTAGACGATTCAAACAAGATCTCACTTGACTATATTTTTTACTCACACATTAGTCGCAATATGTAAAATAAGCCTAAACAATGAATACTGCACAAAATCGAAATGTAGCGAGTATTTCGGAACAGAGTAAGTATCTACTAATGCTCTCTTTGTAAAACCAAGTCTTAGAACTATTTTCTCCAATCTTTAGCAATTACTCCTATCACTCTTTCTCTCTCTAATCCTACATTTCTTCCATCTCTTTCTCTCTCTTCATACTATAACTAGAGAGAGAGAGACAGAAATTCACCTGATATTCAACTTTTGAATTCTAAAAGCATTATCATCAATTCCCTCAACCGTTTTCTCATCACCATTATCCCGTTCTGTTCCAAAAGGTAGTCTTAGTTACACTGTACATTCCTTCAGTTTCTTCTTATTTTATAACTTTTCATCAATTTTTATTGCACAATTTGGGTGGATCTATCTGTATTTTTTTGCCCATTTTACCCCATAAAGTTGTTTCCTTTTTCCCCATTTAATGTCAATTAGATGATCATCATTTCATCATACACATGGAGTTCATAAAACCTTATTGGTTGAGTAATGTTCTTATGTCACTCGAACTCTAGAAGTGTACATTCCGGTGTTTCGATGGAATTTTAACATGATATATCAAGTCGGGTTAAATTCAATTTTTGAGTTTGTATAAAAATTCATTGATTTTTGTTGATCGGGTTAATTTTGGACAACGCTGGTCATATGGGTTATTTCCCTTAGCCTCCCATTGTGGTCCATTTGTCCCTACATAACTTGTTTTTTCTTGCATAATTTTTGGCTATTCTCTATTATTTCTTTGATGGGTATAACTAGTGTGGTACCAATACCATAATATGACCCTTTAGACAACATTGTTATCTTATGTCCTGTTGTAATCATTCATGTTGAAGAAATAGAAAGATATGTAATTGTAATCTAGGTTGGAAATTCTGTGTTAATTCCTGTCTTTTCTCTTCTACTTTTTTGTAATTGGGTTATTTTTAATTCTTTTATTTGTATAGATATTTTATCAGTTATAGGGTTTGTTCAAATGGAGTCACAAAATGGAGTTCAAGTAAAGAATAATGGTGTCAATGAGAATGGTGTTGATGAGAAACCAATTGTGGAAGAATTGGGTATCAATCAGAATGTTGCAAATGATGAAAAAGTTTCTGAATCAAATGTTGATGTCAAAAATGTAGCAAAATCTGATGCTTCTAAGGTGTCTAAGACCAAATCTGGTGGCCTAAAAGGATCCAAAACTGGGACTTTGATTTCTAAATCTTCTAAGGTATGATAACATCATTTAACATTTATATAGTTTCTAAATCATGTTTTTAGGTAGAGGTGTTCATTCGGGTCATGATGTTTTGAGTCGGTTTAAAATCGGGTTTTGTGTCCAAATTGATTTTACATTAGTTTAAATTCATGTTGAAGTCGGGTTAAGATAGGTTCGGTTCCAAGGTCAGGTAAATATTGGTCATTGGGTCTGTTTTGAGCACCTCGTTATGCAGTTTCTGAAGTTTGGTGTTTTGATTGGATGAAGGAATCAACTGTTACCAAAAGAATAATTGAGCTAGCTAATGGCAAAGGTGGGTCCCCATCACAAGGCAATAAGAAGGCAAACTTGTCTCAGAGTCTTTCATTCCCATCAAAGGGTGTTCATGGTAATCTGATGAAGCAAAGCCTTGATGCAACCTGTGTGAAATCAAACTCTAAGAAATCACTATCAAATGGTAAAAAGTCCAATCCTTGTTCTTCAGACCCATCAGTGACTTCAGATTCCATTATGGATCAATCTAATGGTTACACATTGGGTGAAGTTACTTCAAAGGAAACTAGTGTCAAAAAGATTGGTGCATCTGCTAGACAATCACCTTCAAGTGAATCTGCTTCTAGAATCAAACACTCTGTGGTATGATTCACTTTTTTTGTGTTGTGTATTACAATTTTGTAGGTGGGTCTTTAATGCCATTTCTAAATCTGATTTGTTTGTGTCTCAGTCCACAAAATCGGGTTCGAAGATGGCGAATGCTAATGGTCATGCCTCTGTTACTTCACAGTATGTTTTGGTGACTATAATGTGTACCTCATTTAGATTATTTAGTCTTGTTTCTTGTATAACATATAACGAAGCTCAACCATCAGCTTTAACTTTTGTTTTACTTGGTTTATACATGCTATCGAACCCCAAGTCATGGGTTTGAATCTTATCCACACCCTCCCTTCAAGCGGAATCATTAGCACCAAGTATGAGTGAGATTTGTGTTGGATCTACACTCCTTGCTTAATGAGCTCTCGTTGAGGGACTAGGGGGCAGGTCATCACAATATGTAACATATATTAGGGCTTAATTGTTAGAAATACATCACATGTGAGGAAGATCCCACATCTCTAAAATAGTAGGTTATAGACTTGTATATGATATTTGATGGGTAATCCTCCTAATATCACATGCTTTTGGGAAATAGTGAAACTCATCATATGTTGTATGCAAGTCAACGCTCATTACTTGTGGGTTTGTGGGCCTGAGCCTATTGGTACCCCGTGGGTGTGCACATAAGTGGGCCCATGTCGAATTGTCATGGCCTAACATTAACTATAACCACCAATTGATCTTTTAGTTGAGTGGATTCCTCGACGTCTTTAAGATTCTGATTAACTTCTTAATAAATTCAGACCTGTTGATCAAACTCCAAAACCCATCAAGGAATCGTTGCCCGAGGACAGTGAGGAAATCAAAGATCCAAATCAGTAAGGTTTCTACCCTGCATCTTAGATATATACACCTGTTCATCTAACCTATGTTCATCTGATTTTATCAATGGGACTTACATGTTAACAGAAACCAAAACAACTCTGCATCTAAGAAAAATTCTATCGCTGGATTTGCGTTTAGATTGGATGAACGTGCTGAAAAACGAAAAGAGGTACTTAAGGAAGTTGTGTTTGCGTGTTTTATCTAATATATTGCTCGTCGATTTGTTTGGTTTTGAGTTTTCTCAATGAAATATGAAATTACAAATGTTGTTTTGTAACTCCAACAGTTTAATATGAAAATTGAAGAGAAGATTCATGCCAAAGAGGCCGAGAAAAATAACTTGCAGGCCAAATCCAAGGTATTAGACTCGGTTTTCTTTACGCAAACTTGTCTAAATTTGTTCCTCGTGGTCTCGAAATTTTCCCGTTATATTACATTGGTGATCGACTTCCGTCTTTCGGTAGTTTATTAATCTATTTCCTTCGAGTTTTACAGGAGAGTCAGCAGGCAGAGATAAAACAGTTGAGAAAGAGTTTGAACTTCAAAGCTACACCAATGCCAAGTTTCTATAAAGAACCTCCTCCAAAAGTTGAACTAAAGAAGGTTAGTTTGATTGTGCAAGGGTGTAATTAACTTCTCCGAGATTGGTATTTCTCGTTTATATCTATGATGCTACGCTTGTCGAGTTCGACACCAAACTTTCCCAT
Organism: Amaranthus palmeri; assembly: GCA_019776075.1. Lineage (NCBI taxonomy): Eukaryota > Viridiplantae > Streptophyta > Magnoliopsida > Caryophyllales > Amaranthaceae > Amaranthus > Amaranthus palmeri. The sequence continues at coordinate 668,940 of JAAKBH010000041.1, forward strand.
ATTGGTTAACACAAATTCTTAAATGAGACAATTTCATGGTGAGACTATCTCTATTGAGCTGATCTATGTACATTTAGTGTCTCATGGTGAGATGGTCTCGTACTAGATGAGTTGGTTAAGGCTCTGGCATTGTCACCATTGTTAAGTCTGGCCCACAATGTTAGCTTGACCCCTCTTGCGTCTGCTTTACGACTCAACACTCTAAGAGCCAAATACTCGGGCTTTCCACTTTAGCCAACCTCGTTGATAGTAAAGGCCTTTTGTTGTATAGTCTTGTTGTGATTCAGATGTACTGCAAAAACATCGAAGTGCATATCGATCAGCATTTCACACCTTCGATGTTCTCATGCTTCGAGTATCTTCTGCTGATGTGCTCATTTCCTAATTAAAATGAAGTAGGATAGATTGGTATCAATGTATCATATACTGCAGGCTTTGTAGCGGAATGTGCTAAAAGTTAGAGAAACAAGCGCATAGGCACACCGCACCCTTCCAAATCCCCGGCTAATTTTTACTTGCTCGAGTGCATTGACTGCTTTTTTTTTTTTTGCGATACTGTATTTCACAATGTTGCAAATTGGTAACCTTTTGTAACGCTTATTCACAGATACCTACAACGCGTCCAGTATCTCCAAAGCTCGGCAGAAACAAGAGTTCGGTCGGAGCAGCAGTTACTACTGCTACTGATGGAGGTGCAGCTTGTGTTAGCCCCCGTGTGAGCAACATGATCAAGAAAGTTAATCCAAATGGCGAAGGATTTTCTGATGCTACTCAAAAATCGGTGAGGAAATCCCAATCAAAGCTTCAAGCTCGAGAATCAATCAACGTAAAAAGTGTAGAGAAAATCGTTAAATCAAAGACAAAGAAAAAGGACGGTGAAGTTGAAAATGAGGCCCAGGAAGAAAACCAAAGTTCCCTTCAAGATTCCATTAAGGTTGCTGAGGAAGCAAACAAAGTTATCGATGTGGCTACTACACCGGACAATGGGGTGCTCGCAAATACCGCCATCACTGAGGCCATATCCAACGAAATCATGGTTGGGGGTTAACGAAAGATCTTCAATTTACTTTCGATGCTCAAACTTCCTGCAACTTGGTGAGGTTGATGCTGATGTAAAAAGACGCGCATTTGTATATTGAGAGTTGTATATCGTTTACTATTCGTTATGTCGACGAGGGGAAAAACAGAGAAATCTATGTATTGGATCTTTAAAGGTTAATATATTGTTTGCCCTTTTTTGTTCATTTATGTGATTATTTTGGTGTTGATACATTATAGAACATGCATTTATTTGAGTTTTTATGACTGAAATCTGCAATAGTGATTGCATCTCTTATGCTTCTACTGTCTTGAGTTATCAGAGAAGATGGGCTTCTAAGTTATGGCAAGGAAAGCGGAAACATTAACACTATGTTTGGACGTAGGATACCGGGAGATGGAGGGAAAAGGAGAAATTGAAAGATTAGTTATAGTCATCAACCTAGTATCTCGTACCGGTCGGAGTCTGGAGTGACGAAGGTAGACATTGAAACTTGCTCAAAAGGAAAAGAGGTCCATACCACATTATAAAACAACTTAGAAATTAGACAATGGTTTCCCATTTGAACAATGAAGACAAGAATTTGAAAAAAATCATCAACAAAGCAACCCAATCCATAAAATCAAACATATGAACAAAATCGAGTATGATTCGATCCAGTCTGAAATAACCCGTATATGAAAATCAAAATCAGATCATTGTCAAGATATTTACACATACTCAAGAACCGAAATTAACCTGGCCCAAAATATTATACCTGAAACCCGCCCAAACACTCGAAAAGTCGCAAAAAAAAAACAAATACAATGTAAAATCATAGTTTATATTCCCTTTCTTTCTCTTTGTGTGTTTCTCTTTGAGAAGGGCTTCTCCAAAAACCAGTAGAATAAAACTTATCCCACATTTCTTCTTCCAATCTAATTAACTCATTATCCATAACCACCACGGTTACCTCATCTGTTTCACTCCCAAGCCCGAGCCCAAGCCCGACCTCTTGATAATGGTTACGGCTGCTACATTGTCGCCACTTGTCACGTCGACTTCTAATACTTCGATTCCTAAAAGCCTTCTTGCAAATTCCGGCAGGAACTTTGTAAACTAAAAGCACCACCAAATTAACCAAAGAGCATGGGCAACAGCACCACACGGCTACGCACCCTGCGGTCGTGCCTCCAGCCATCTCCGCTATCCTTCCGCTGGTGGAGGATGACGGAGATGCCTGCAGGAGAGGTTGTTTTCTCCTGTATACGGTTGAACCCGTTTGTTGTCTGATAATTATTCCTTTTTGACCCGTCATGATTATAAATCTTTTAATTATTAATTTTTATTTTTATATTTTTATCTCTCTCGACTCCTGAAATTATTTCAGGAGTGCGAGGAGATAAAAGGGGAGGAAAAATTAATCTTTTTCAATGAAAATCTATGAACATTTTCTTGAAAAGGGTGGTTAAGAGAAAGGTTGTTAGATTATATAAGATTTGAGGCTTTAACTAAAAAATAGGGTGATATATTCTTATTATTGATTGGTTGTGAGCAATATTTGATATTCAAATCTTTTATGCTTTGTTGTATTGTAAGTTACAAATGTGGATGAGAGAGATCAAGACATTAGTTTTGAGTTGGAATAAAAAATTATTAAGACGAAATCTTTTGTATAGGGTAGGAGAAAAAAGAGATGATGAGAATTGAATTAAAAATTAGCTGGAAAAAATGATATATGTTTTAACTGAAATAAAATTCAATTCTTAAATGAAACACGCTTAAATTATTATACTTTTGGGTTAAGTAAAAAGTACAATTAAACATGATTATGTTAGCCATGATATTAAACTTTATTTTAATTTTTTAGAAACTCAAGTATATAAACATTCACAACTTTTGAATCAATTATTACTAAACAAACTTATTTATTCAATTCTTGTATTTTAACAACAAGAATCATTTGATCAAATATGCTAATTAACTATTGAAAAAACTAAGTTTTTGTTCATAGAATATGATCTTTATACAAAGTAAAAACCTATTCTCTTATTCTAATTAAATGTCCCATTTCATTTTGCACACTTATTGATGCACTATTTTAATTCTAATTATCTCTAATTGTTTATGGTTAAAAACTACTCCCTCTATTTTTTTCTTCCCATTTACTTTTTGCATAGTTTTCAATGTAAATTTTAAACCACGGTATTTGTAAATATACATAATAAAAAAATTATAAAATTTACATAATAAAAAAAAGTAAACATTAAGATAAATCTAACGAGATCTCAATCTAACTATGTGTCAAAAACATTAATTAAATTTCTCTCTCCTTAAGGTGGAATATTCCCAATGGGAAGAACATTAGAGTTTGGGGGAGTTATCAAGTTGATATTGATAAAATTTACATTGAGACGAATTAAATTAAATATCTCTTCTGTTTTGTATCATAGATTAAGGATAACATACAAAATAAAGGTGATTGGAAAATAGCTAATTTGAGAGAAACTCATTGAAGCTTAATACCTATTATTACACTGCATTTTCCTTTATGGGCCGGTTTAATTAGAGATAATTTGTCAAGAGACAGTCTCTCACAAGAATTTGTGTTTGAACTTTTATATAAGTGTGTCAAAAGTAGTTATTAGTAGTTATAGGAATTAGAGATGGTTTGTCAAAACATTTCACTACAGAAATGTTGACTACGGCTAAGGATTGTCCGACATCTTTTCTCACCCAAATTCAGTTTTCGAGTGAGATATTAAATTGATAATAATGACGATTAAAAAATGATTAATTCTCTCACCCCTTGCATATAATGATTTTTCCTTGCAATTTATTTTACCTTTTTGGCAATAAAATTATATTTGACAAAAAAAAGCAATGGTTGTAACATTTTGAATTAAACCCAAAAATAGATACGACTTCAAAATTAACATCTTATTTACGCTAGCGAATGTAAAATTTTCATTTTATGGCATGGGATGGCACATAGACAATATTAATTTTTTTTAAAAAATAATAAAATAAAATGCTTCTCTTATTTTCTCATTCTTATTTATCATCAAATATTTGTAAAAAAATGGTGAATAATTTTTGAAATTGGGTTGTAGATCTCATTGAGAAGAAGAGAAATGGAAGGGACATATTCAATAGGGACAGGATTCATGACAGTTTTCGTTGTCTCAGGAAGTATGGCATTCCTTGCCCTTCAACTCCACAAACGTCTTCTTTCTAATTTTATGAAACGAATTGATTTTGAATTAGGTATTTTTTCCATTTGTGTTTTTTCGTTTGAAAAGATTATGTGTTACACATCATATACACCTCACTTTTGCACGAAACCGTTTAGTTTTTCATGTACAACGATAATTCTAGCTATATAAAATCTTTAATAGCAACAATTTTAGTTTTTATGTTATTTAATGCGCTATATGAACACAAAAATATCCTCCGTAATCATAATTTATAACTATAGATTTTGTCGTATGGAAACTTTTCCATGTAATCTACAATAACACAATATTTTTTATTTCTTTTTAATAGCAACACTTTTAGTTTTTATGTTTTTTAATACGCTATGTGAACATAAACATATCTTTAAATGAGCAACAATAAAAACAATATAAAGATGATGTAATAATTGTTTAATTAAGACAAATCCAATAAAATCTTTAAAACAAAAGATAGTATTTTTAAAGAATCATTCATTCATCAAATCCGCACTCATTATCACAACAATTTACCAATTTTTTTGATATATTTTAAAAATCAGGACACGAAAATTGTGAATCGAGAAAAAGAGTCCGATTTGGTGAAAATACAAAAGAAGAAGCATCATCGGCCGAGATTGATAACAAAGGTAAGTTAGGAGCAGAGGATGGCAACGGCAACGGCAATAGCATGCCTCTTAACAGGTTGGCGTTATATAAGGGCATTCTCAAATACAAAATGTTATTTCCAAAGACAAGTTATGGAAAAGGAATTTCCAGAGGAAGGAATTCATCTTGTGTTCATTCTATTTACTGATTTATTTTTTTTTACATATTGAATTTTGTATATTTTCTCTTCTTAATAGGAGTTGATCCCAATTCTTGATTATGCCCTATAATTAAAAGTTAGTATTCAATTGTAAAATTCCACCTTTGTTGATTTTACTCCCTCGGTTTTATAATATTGATTGCGTTTAGAATTTGTTTTGTATGAACTTAGTGCAAACTAAAATAGTATACATTAATTTTGTGATTAAGTAGAGGAAAGAGTTTGCAGCGTGAACTTGTGATTTGTGAATGACATATTAAGGAAGGGTACACAAGAAAAAAAAAGACCATTTAAGACATAACACTTTCGTTTGGTATCTTACACGTAACCAACTACTAAAAATTTTCATAAAAGAAATTTTTTTAAATATAACCAACAAAAAGAAACACTGAAAAGAAATACGTAACCAACATTTTAAAACGGATAGAGTATTATGTTTGTCTTTGTAAATACCGTCTTTTTAGAAGCAAGAAAATAAGACAATTTGCACATCCTGAAAATAAGTGTGTTAAAATTTAAACTAAATTCAGCAAATCTGTCTATTTGCAAAATCATCCTTTCGTCCATAAGGAGTGTGAAAAAAACTTCTGAAAAGGAAACATGGAAAAAGCCTAAAACTGGTACTATGTTGTATACTCATAAAGCACACAAGGTAAAACTCCATAAAGTTACCAAAAATGCTCCAACCGTATCGTCCTTATCCCAGGAAGTTCATTATAACCAAATGGAGAACTAGATTGCAAAGAACAAAGTCAGCGAAAGCCCGCTCCGGTGGCAAATCCTGTCATGACATTGAGAAATCATAAGACAGTCGTCGAAGGTCAGAAGACATCAAATACAACCGTTAACATTTCAAGACAAGGAATACGTTTTTGAATAGTGTTCCTAATAGGCAGGTAAGGACGTCACAATAAGTTTTTCCAATATTTGTTATAGATTTACCAAGGACTAGTTTGACATATAAATGTACAAGCAAGATAGTTGATACACACCAGAATCTGGGATTTCGTTTAAAATGCTTTACCACTTACTAATTTCACCCAAAATAAGATAGAATTTGATTGAATTTTGCCATAAATTTAATCGTAATTGATTGAAATTTGCCCCAATTTGAAGGGGTTGGGGTCCTTGAGTGGAGAGGGGAGGGGAAGGGGTGGGGGTGGTGCAGGGAAAGGAGAAGGAAAGGATGGCACGGGGAAAGGGAAGGGTGGGTGTGGCACCAGTATAGTAGTTGGGTGGGTTGGTAAAGATCATCAACCTTCAGACTAGTCAAACTTTCCGGATCCTATAAAGTTTCTACAGAAAGTGCCAAGTAACACATGCACATCTTTCATTAATCAGCATAATGCTTACCAAATATCTCATCACAACCTTAGCCAATGTAGCACGGGAATTCCAGAAGAGCAACAACAGGGGATATAAATGATAAATATACAGAGCATTAAACATTGTCAACCTATATCCTAATTCAGATTAGATGTCCCCAAAAGATATTAAAGCCAGCACTTCCCTATTTCAACTATATCTATTTCTAAAAACAATATGGTAACATAGATCTCCAATTTTAACTCTTGTTTAATTGTGATTTTCCTTCATCACCACCACCCCATGCCCACGGAAATAAATGGATTGCAAACTCTAGCTAAGGTATTGTTTCGATTAGTTTAGCGATGCAGCCTCTGAACTCAGATGCAACTCAAAACTTCTAACACAATGCACCAGTGAGGGTAAGAAACCTAACTAAATGACCAAGACAAACCACAACTATTATAAAAAGAACTGTGAATAAACCACCCAATAACTCGCCTTATAAAAAAGGAAAAAATAAAGGGATCTGTAACCTTAAATCCTTAAAAATATATCATGTCAAAATGAGAGTTTTACACACAAAACAAGACATTGTACCTTAAATTCCTTGTTCTCCTTGTTCACCTGAATTCGAAGGCATACTACAGCCAAAGAAAATTAATTCATTACAACACCAAAGATTAAAAAGATTTAAGGAAAAAGAACTTTAATGGATGACAAATTAAACATACCAGCAAGAACAGCTGTACCCACACAAGAAAGTACACCGGACAAAAAGGAGTTAAAAGGAAATGATCCAACTATTGCCATGTAAGCAACCTGTTTGAAAGCCAAATTTGAGGATGCCACACAAGTCAATCAAAAATTGCCGCCACACAAAAGATGCAGATTTTAGTCAGTAGTGTGGGAGGAGACAACTACTACAAGTCTACAGCAGAAAATGAAATTGTGAAGCTACATTTTTGAATGCTATTATCATGCAGAACAACTATTCTTAAATTCAAGAGACATAAATTACAAAAGATTGCTATCAAAGCACCAGTTAAGCCACGAGGGCCCTAAACCTCAATCTGAATATTAGTTGATCAGATATGAGATAAACAAGTAAAGAATCAAGCACATAAATTCTACATAACCATACAACAACAATGACAAAGCCTTAACTGAAGAGATGAGGATCATCTGCATGAAGTCATGAACTATAAATCAGTTCCAAGTTGTCCACATGAATCATCCATCTTCATTCATTCTAATCATCTACCATCTAAGGTGAAAGTTTGGGTTATTGTTCAGTTTTTCCAAAACCAAGACAAACAAAATTTTTGCTTTTTTCAATATTAAGGCCAAATTAAATCATAAGAAGGGATGGTCACAACTCACAAGACCCTGTTGGACCTGCCCTTAGACCAAACTCTATTTTTAGAGTTTGGATCCAATTGTGTGAGAACAAAATGAGCCAACTCATGATTAATTTTGACTCATTGTAGACCTTTGTTTGGATCCATTTAAGAGTTTATAGTCAACTTTAACCTATAAACCCATTTCAAAACAAATTAGACCTAAAAAATGACAACAGGTCTAATTAGGACTGAAATGGTTTGTTAAACGTCTAAAAACTCCTAAACATGATCTCCCTCCTTGTCCCTTCCCATTGCTTCCCATAATCCCACATATATATTTCACTGATCCACACTACATCCCTCAAGTACATCACCATTAAACACAACAAGAAGACGAAAGGGAAGTGGAAACAAGTCATAGAACAACGAGAAATATGAGAGGAACTGAAACAGCTCTTCATTTTTTTTTCTCACGACAAAAGAGCAAAACATTAACCCCATAAAATTGAAGGTCAAGCAAGGGGATGAAAGAACAACACAAAAACAACAATGTCAGAACCTAAATCCAAAAAGATTGGGGGTCAAAATCATAAACGAAAAAAAAAGAGCGGTTTAAAATTAGAAAAGAAAAGGAACTGAAGAGGAAACCCAATGAACATATGCCACATGAATGTTTTTAGCTTCTTAACAAGTCAAATAGGTAGCATCCAATGACAAGTCAAATCAAATACAAGATAGAACTGACTAGAGAGGGATAATGTAGCTAGAACTATTCTTGATTTCCAAGACAAAGATAATTCTAAGCAATCGGGAAAAATCTTGCATTAAAAAATAACCTACAAAGATAATTCAAGCAAAAATATAATCAACTCAAACTATCTTTAGAAACCCCTATGTAAGTATCAAATAGATGAGCCTAACTTATCATGGACTCAAATAGGAATTGTGCACTTAGTCGAAATGCTGAACCAACGAAAAACTTTGGTATGAGTTGCAGTCCTTCCATCAATCACTTGGCTATTCAACTGCAAACATATAGATATACTGCATCCAACAATAACCAACTCCAGCAAGGCTTCCACAAGTTGTATATTCTACCATAACACATCTCATCCAAATGAAATGATATCTCCCCCCCATTCACTTTGCCACAGTAAGATATCAGAGTAATTCTACATAATTAAATGTATTCATCAGAGTAATTTTACATAAATAAATGTATTCCACAGATATCAAACCTCTCCAAGTGATCCCAAATCAAAATAGTTCTAAATACAGTTCACGCTGCATTTTCATAGATGTAATTTAATATGGGAAAACAAATACTGATGTTTTTAGAAGCTAATGATAGATTGTACCACGTCGACCCTCCACACATACAACACCTCAAAACGGTGATATAAAGATACAGGTATCATTTTCATTCTAGTATTCTACACGAATTTGACACATTATTATTTATAACCACAGTTTCCAATGATCCAATCCATCCTTTACAGAGTTAAAATAATCACAACTAAGCAAATTTCCATCTCTAAAACACAAGATATAAAGAACAATTGACGATCGAGTAATAATTCAAACAACCGCATCAAATTACATGTACCTCATTCAGTAATTTTTTTGATAATTAAGTAATAATTCAAACAACCGTATCAAATTAAACCCTAAAACCCTAATTGATAATTTTTCGAAAAAAAACAAGTAGATCGAATCCATAAAAGATGATCTAAAAAGAGAAGTACCTGAATGAGAGCAGTGGAAACCGCGAAAATTACATAGAGATCGATGATCTGTAAAAAAAAAAATTAGAATTGGAAATCGAAAAAGTAATAGAAAAAGGGAAGAAATGAGAAAGAGTTGATACCTTAAGATTGGTAGGGGTGGCAGCATAAGCAGAACGAAGAGAATGGAACAATGCTTGAGCATCCTTGCTACTTGATTTCGCCATTGACGTCTGTATCCTCTTCCTCTTTCTCTCTCTTGATTCGCCTGTGCTCCTCCAAGCTGAGTATACTACTGCCGGTTTTAAGTAAATCAACAATATATCAACCAAATTCAATTACTTGTACCTAATGGTTAGATATAGTCCGAATGATTTGATATTTACCCGGCTTTGTAATCAAATCTGACTTCAAAGTAAAATGAAAATTATGTAATGTGGACTCAAAATCCGATTTTAAATCGCACTGAAACACGCGATTTGAAATCGCTTCGATGACCCGAAAGAACACCTCTGTATATACCGATTATATGAATATATGATACAATTATATAAACTGGTTATATGAATGTGTGATACGATTTAGTAAGTTCTGTTTTTTGCATTAATTTTAATATGTTTTTTATGATATAAATTAGTGTTAAAGTCGTATTAATACAGACATTTAAATTAGTGTTAAAATTTTATTAATACAAGGTGTTTTTTATTTTCCTTTCGATTAAAATCGCAACACTAAGTCTTAAAAGCTCTCACATAGTAGTATAATTTTAATAGAACAAATGAGTATAATAATAGCTTTTATGTTTTAATGTGAAGTTTTAACTAGGGGTGTTCATAACCGGGTACCCGGCTAAACGGGTACCCGGAAAGCCGGGTACCCGGTTAGCCGGGTACCTATTTTTGCGGCCCGTGTCCCGGCCCATTTAATGCGGGTACCCGGTTAGCGGGTACCCGGATAAAACGGGTCGGGACACCGGGTACCCGGTTACTATTTTTGGTGATTTTTCAAATTTAATTATTATTTTTAAGATCGAATTCCGAGTAGATATAAGGCAATCGAAGGTAGACAAACGCGAGTTTAGTTCAATGATGCTCAGTCCAGTAGGCAGTAGCTTGATCCTGATCAAAAACATATGGCCACATGGAGTTTTATTTGTTGTAATAGCTAGATGAAGTTCAATGATGCTCAGTCCAGTAGGCAGTAGCTAGATGAAGTTCAATGAATGCTTAGTGCAGTAGGCAGTAGCTAGATGAAGTTTAGTATAAGTTACTATTGGAAATTTGGAATATGAAGTTACTATTATTTAATTAGTTTGTTTTTTTTTAGGAAATTTAATTAGTTTGTTAGGATTGCATCAAAAACAATCTACAACTTTCAATTTAAGTCTAAATACCTTGAAAATTTAAAAAAAAAAAAATTCAAAATAAGCTATCCGGGTCAAACGGGTACCCGGGTCAATAAAGTATCGGCCCATGACCCGACCCGGTTAAGGCGGGTCGGGTACCCGACCCGGAACTTTGAATTTTTTTTAGTTTTTGACCCGCCATTTATAAGGCGGGTCGACGGGTCAGCGGGTCGGGTCGGGCGGGTCGGGTAGTTTTGAACACCCCTAGTTTTAACTTCAATTCAATTTAGATAATTTGTTTTATATTAAATTTACTATGATTTAAAATTTAGACAGATAGATTAATAAACATAATTTTATTTATTTTTTACCACTTTAGTTAATATTCACATGATCCTTCCCATATGTGTGATTAAGAATAACCAAGCAATTGATTTTTAAAAAATTAACAATTTAAAAAGTCAAAAGTAATATTCAAGATAAACAGGTCAAGCCGTTAGAATTTGACAAGTGCACCTATTGATTTATAATAGACTTGTAAAAATACTTCTGGAGCCGGGGGACTCCTTTCTTGGGCCGTGCTCTCCTTTACGGGTATGAGTTGTCGCCGTCCTTCCCTCCCCAAACCCTGCCCATAGTTTTCTATGAGTGGGATATACTGGGTAGGATGATGATGATGATGAGACTTGTAAAAATACTACAAGGCTATAATTTCATAGCGCCTCAAACTTCAAAGTTGTTTTTAACAAATGATAAAAACAAAAAATTAAAAAAAAATACATCAAAGTTTGAAATATGATAATACAAATTACAGAACATATTACAAAACTTATTTCGTATTATGAAGAAAATTAGTCTCATCCATTGTATGAGAATCATTATGAAGCAAATGCAAAAACGTTTTACAATAAAATACACCCAACTTTGAAAAGTCACATTGATCAATGTAGGGAACAATCAAAAACCTACAACATCCAAGAGTTATTATCCTTGGCAGCAAACCCATCTAACCACGTTTGATGCACATGCTCCCATAAGAGGTCGACTAAGGAGTCGGCAACCTGCAAAACAAACCAATCGAATTCAACAACTCGCACAGACGACAAGGTAATGATAATCATCATCATCATCGTACTTAGTTTATCCTGTCCATAGGACTATGATCAGGGTCTGGTGAGGGAAAGAAGGCGGCAACCCATAACCATAAAGGAGAATGCGGCCAAAGAGTCCCTCGGCGCGACAGGGTGATGACATAGAAGTATATTAAAGCCTAGCACTTGCCTTGGATCTCAACAGAGTTGTAACTACACCACATTGACACTCTTCACCTGAATGCAAAAACAACACTTTAGTAACTGAAGCAAATCATTCAGCTTTTTCATAGGTTTGATTGTTCTAGTGAAAAATAAGATAAGCTTTTGTAAATACAGGTCGTGCACAGCTAGAATTGTCCTTGATCTAGGTCTCATTATACTAATGAATTAAAAATCTCCACACATCTAACAATAAGCTGGATAAACATGATAATCACATCTCTAAACTCAAAAGACATAAAGTGTGAAGAATGGTACGAAAGGAAGGGAGTAATATCAAGAGTCCAATTACTACATAATCTGATCTGATCATCAGATTATCAAACTTAGGATTTGTTTTGCTCGACTAATGAAAACTTATAATGTAGTAGATATTTGAGTAAATATGACTGAAATTGAACAAACCCATTGACAATGCATGAAGCGCAAGCATCTCGCGTTCAACGGGAAGGATTGAGAATTGGAACTCGTGAATCATATTCATAACTATTCAGTATAAGTGCAATTCTCAAACATCTACCAAACCTATACATCGGTAACCCATGAGTTTGTTATGTAAACTTCATTTAATCGCAAACAAACATATAATTAGTACAAAAAAACAAGTCCAAAGCCTTAATTCAGATAGTTAAGCTTGGCGCATGAACCAAAACAAAACAATGTGAGAGATTGCCGCTAAAATTCATTATTTACTAGAATATATTTCAAAATTTCGTTTAAAATGTCCAAGTCATTCAAATACAATTGGCAAACATGTTTAGTTGGGTAGGGTTCATGGTTGGACTTGAGCTTGGTAATAAAGGGGTTGAAAACCCTCAACCCAAACCAAAACATTTACTAACCCGGTTAGAAAATGCAACTCTTACAAAGCCAATCTTATTACATGAAATAGGTTAGTGGTTGCCCTTTTAAACCCATTTAATATATTTACACAAGTTGGCTATATATATAATGTACAGATATATTTAGACACAAAATATTCCTAAAGAATTCTGATGTACTTAAGAATTTCAGTTTCACATCTATAGGGTATTCAGGTCGACTCATTTGATTATAGGGCTGAAAAGTAAAAATATGCTATTCTTGGGTTAGATTCAGGATTAGGCATTATAACAGGATGACTTGTGCAGATATAATTAATACATGTTCCTCATAAAATAATGCAACGAAATAGCTCAGGGTGAAGATGAATTAATTTATATCACAAAAACATAAAGATCTTATCTGTTCAAAGAAGAAAAAATAAGGTGTATGAAAACAAAAAATTTATATTATTGAAGAGATAGGTCTTACCAGATGATTCCCACTTATCAAACCTCACCAGCCATGCATCATTACTTATCCTTGTTGGCAATAGACGATCAATCCATACTCGGTACTTTGTCCCGTGACGATCTCCATAGCAATTTCTGAGTTTATCTATACTGTCATGAAGGGAGAGCTCCTCACCAGATGGATGGATGAAAACCCCTGAAGGATGCTACAGAGGAATCAAAGCAGAACACAAGACATGTTAGAAAATCAATTTATAAAACCAGCTTAAAAGAAAGGGTATATCAAAGATTCAAGAGATAAATAGACGTTGAAGAGAGACAACTGTAACAGAGAAGGTGAACACAGTAGGTTGCTAAAAAAACTTTTGTTTGCAATGTGCCAAACAACATAGGAACGCTACAAATTATTTACATAAGACTCCAAATGTATACTCTTCAAATGACAGATATGCAGTTGTCGATTAGCACTGAAAGACAGCATTTTGAAACATAAATATTGTGATTTACATGTTTAAAGGAATATTACTGACACGAGGATATAACTGAATCAATAAGCGCTACTATAGTCTTGTTAAAAATATATTCAACACTATCTTTTCTGCCTCATTTAATGTACAAGAAATATGTTCAACATTATTATGTCATACAATGGAACTGTCTTCTGTTGCTTCTTTAAATTAACTACAATAGAACATACTTGAAACAGAAAACCAAAAGCCAAACCACCTCATAGAATGCCATTCAGGCAAAAAGAATGCACAACTAATTCCATTCTCAACTCTCAAGTAATCAAAGGCGAAATTTCACATCTCATCATCCACGCACCCTCACACGGCATATACAAAAATTGTGTACATAACATTGCCTTCTAGATCAATCAACTTCAAGTTGTATGTCAAAAGACCAAAAATATCATTCTAAAAATAACCATAAGCTCTCCATTTCTATTTTGTACTATATATTAATAAGCTCTAACATTGGAAAGAATGGAAGTACAAAGTTGTCATTGGAGAGACATTGCAGTGAGAAAAAGTGATTAAAAAAACTCTTGTAGCTCATTGTAAAACACACACATATCTTATGAGGGAGTTAAACAAAAAAGACATAAGAGTTGAGAGGTGAGAACATCCTTTGTGAAAACTCACCCAAAACAATTGAAGAAGTTGTAATGATGGTTTCCAGCATTTACAATATTGAAAACCATTGCAATCTCACAATAATCTGAGCACAAACTCATGACTTTCAAAGCATATTTTCCCTCACTACAACCCTAGCAGTTGTGGCTATCAACACTCAATTAGTAACCAAATGCTACTTGTTAATGGTTGAAAAGAATTAATGATATCTATATGCCATTGAATAAACCCGGTTTGCTTCCTTAAAATGGGAACAAAGGTCAAAATGCTCAAACAAGCAAGAGGAGTACTCGACGAGCACTCAATAAATAAAGCAGTAACAAGCAAGCATCTACTAAATCGAGCAAGAAATTGCTCATTCGAGCAAGGACAATGATTGATCAAGCGATAAGTTCTAGCTCACACAGTAGCTTGCTGGATGATATGCTCATTCGAGCACTAGAGCTCGCTTTAGGCAGTGCCTGACTGACTTAACTGTTTCTCCGAGCCAAAGCGCTCCATCTTTCAAGCACTCCTCATTCCTCGTACAGCAAACCTTCATCCATATGATGCTTTCGCAAAATACAAGCTCCCAACTACACTACTCAATGCATCCCTAACAACACTGCTTTCTTTACAATACCACATTATCACAAGTACACAACAATCACGATCATCAATAGGAGTGGTTTATTAAGACACCATTCTCAACAAAAGCATAAAGAAAACAGAAAAACATATGCAATTAAATTTAAAACACAGCAATCAAACACAGACATTTAATCAGAGTAAAGAAAAAATGAGTTATAACATACACAAACTGATTTGAGGCTTGCATAGTACGACTCGGAGTTTTCAACTTCACCACGTCTCCATCTCTCATAAAACAAGTAAAATTTGACAATTTCATGGCCAGGGTTCACATTCTCTAGCTGACATTCGGTAAAATCCATAGCATCTCTGGGAGAGATGCTGGGACCAAGGTTAAAGTGACCTATAGCTTGTATTATACCAGCAGCACATCTTTCAGTTGAATGGATAATCTTGGGGTTCCCTTTTGCATTCTGTGCATGCCATTGCAGTAATTCTTCTTGAGCGTTGCTAACCTGCGTACATTCACTACAGATCAAGTCACCACATCTGTCTTTCACAAACAAAAACTGTGACAGAAAAGTAATCTAATAACCAACCATGACACCATGAACTTCTGGAATGCTGAAGAGCTCAGCATCATTTCCAGAATCACCACACACAAGGGTATTAATGGGCAGTTTTCCCTCAGACTTGAACTTCTTAAGCAAATAAGCAAGGGCCTGTCCTTTCCCAGCACCTTGTGGCAATATATCCAAGTCAATTCCTCCACTGTAAATTATCTTCACATCCAACTGAAAAATAATTAAAGCCACAAATTCCAGTAGCAAGTTAGCATCAAACTTCAAAAACACAGCAAAACTGCATCTTATTGGCTACAACAACCCCCCCGCCCCCTCACAAAAAATCCTCTCATGAAGTGGCTCCAACCTACACATGGAATTAGAGGTACGATGTCCACAACCTTACCCTTTCAAACACAAAAAGGTTGAGTGTGATTGACCTTCGAATATATGTAGCTTCATACAAATAAGAAGTGTACATGATTTACTAAGTCGTTTGTCTATCGTGCATTGTAATCCAAACCAAAGAACTATAAGAAGTTAAGAACTTAGCTCCATCGAGAATGGACACGACACAACCTGTCCCTTCATTTAAGAAAATAAAATAGTTGAGCTATATCTTGCTTAGCAAAAGTACAAACAAATTACCCCGCGCTTTTCCAATCTTTCAGAAAGACCCTTCATCACTTGCTGCGCTTTCTCCTTGTTGATATAAAAGCTAATTTTATGTGCCCGTTGCTCTGTCTCAGACTGCAAAGAAATTAAGATCTCAGAAATCCAAAAATGTAAAAACATATAACCATTAGGCTACAATTGTACATAAGAGTGACATTCCATTAAATAAGCTAATTTTCCTACTGGTTTCACTAATACAAAATGTCAGCCAAGATCATCCCTTCAAAGATTGCCTTAAAAGGAATTATTTTGCTGTCTGCACACAAAGCACTTACCCCCTAAGACACCCAAACTAAAACCACACGTAGATGAGAACACGAGATACTACTTCCATATGAAAAACTCAAAAAGTAAATATCGTTCATCAACGACAAGCATTTCAAATTTCGAAATGAAGAAAAAAATAGGTCAATTTTGCCTCCTACAAATAAACAAACAAATTCACCAAGCTCAAAAAATTAGTGAAAAATAAAGAGCATCAGAAAATACCTGAGGCTTAAGCTCAGAGAATTTGCTAGCCTCTTCAATAACAACATTCCTATCCCATTTCTGATTCAACAATTCAACCCAGCCAAGATCAGGAACCATAGATTTACCATAAGTAATCTCAGTACCCACTGACATAATAGTAATATCTGGAGTCAACATTGGTTTTTCTTTCCTCAATTCCTTGTAAAGGGTTGGTGATCTGCCAGTTGAAAAAACCAGCAAAGAATCATGCCTATAACTAGATTCCCACAAAGCATTGAATCTCAAAAGAGAAATATTTTCCGGATCATGATGATCAACCTAAAACACAGTAATCATATCATTTTCAGTATAATAATAAATACATAGCTTTCAATAATTATTAAATGGATGAGATTCAAGTGAATAACCACTTTACCATTGTATGATCAAGATCTGAAACAATCATTAAACGTGCAGGAGAACTGAGACGATCCATTATGCAACAAATTCTCCTAAATCATGAAACAAATTAATCAACGAGATATAAAATTATCAAAAATCAAATACTCCATCTATCAAGAAAAGAAAAATACTCCTAATATTGAACAAAATAATCAATCAAACATATAGTTCCAAATCAAATCAATTGAAACAAAATAAACAAAACTATCAAATCAAATTATGATACTAAGCAACAAAATAGAACCCTAGAAATCAGGAAGAATTGAAAGAAAAAACCAAATACCTAAAACGAAAATACAAAGCGAAATGATCAAAAGTAAGGAGCAATTCCGCTTATCGATCGTTCCTCAAACCCATGAATTCCAGGAACAAATGATATATGTGGCTATGTAATATCGAAAAGCGTGAATGAAGATGATAAATTGGGAGAATAACGGATGTATATTTGGCGGTTCTTTTTTTGTTTTTTCGGCTAACAAACAAAATGTGTGGTCCCATTTTATTCTGTCTGTCTCATTTAATTTGCATCTCGAGACGTAATAATTGTGTAGATATGCTTCTATAATTTTCCTCTCCACTAATTCTTAAGTGAGACGCTCCTACGGCGAGATCATTTTTATTCGACTGACCCAATATATATTTTTTTGTCTTAAAATGATCACTTATAATTTTAATATGATTACTCTTAATAGTCTTAAGATAAGTAATAGCCAATTTCTTCCTTTATACCTTTTCCGTTCCATTATGCTTGTTATATTTCACTTTTTTACGCATTGTGTTATTTTGTTTATTTATAGGTTGAATTATACAAATTCAAAACTACTAAAAAGTTAATATTATGAAAGTATGCAATTAGACAATTCAAACAAGATCCCACTTGACTATATTTTTACTTACTCATCAGTCGCAATTTATAAAATAAACTTAAACGATGAATAGTGCACAAAATTAAAATGTAGCGAGTATTTCAAAATGAAAGAAGTAAATAATTAACTTAAAATTATAAAATACAAATATTATAAAAGTTTACGATCAAACAATTCAAATAAAAGTATCATTTGATTATCAATAGTCACATTATAACATTACAATGATCACTTATACTCATTTATCTTTTTAATTTAATCTATATAATGCGACTATTGATAATCAAATGATACTTTTATTTGAATTGTGTAATCGTAAACTTTTATAATACTTGTATTTTATAATTTTTTTTATGATACTTAATTTAATATATAATAAATTAAAATACTAGATTAAATTGCATAAAGAGTCGAATATAACCAGTATAATATACTCCCTCTTTTCTTTTATGTTCTTCCGCCTTACTATGACGGGTAGTTTTAAAGTAGTTTTAAAAGTTTTTCCACTTTAGAATACTTTCTATTTTTGAAGTTTTCTATTTTTAAAGTATTTAATTGTTTTCTCTCTCATACTTCCAATACAATCATTACTTCACACTACAATTTAATTATTTTTTCTCTTATAATTCCAATACAATTTTTTCTCTTATAATTCCAATACAATCAAAAAGTGAAAGATCAAAAAGAACCGAGAGTACCAGATAAACTAGGTCATTTTGGACTTGACTTATTTTGATGAGCTAAATAGTCGAAAGAAAGCTGAACCCAGGGTTCAAATTGTGAAGTTGCCGCAATTTCATTCTTGTACTTTCTAAGAAAGTTTAAAACTTGGTTAATCATTGAGCATAATCTAGTATGCTAAGCTGTAAGAAATTGATGTTCAAACAATTACAGAAGAGGAAGAAGAAGAAGCAAAACAAGAACAAAATTCAAACAATTTCTAACCAAAATGGGTGTTTTTTTCCGATCGAAGATGAACAAGGACAAGATGGGTTTAACCTAAGATCTTCTGTTCCTTCAATAAACCATGGGGTTCAACCAATGGGAAATTTTCTTCTAAGCTTAACTTCCCAGAATTCCAGAGACATTGGCTTAGGTAATTTCAAAACTCTTAGTGATGAACTTGTTCTTGATATTTTAGGTCTTTTGGATGCAAAAAATCTAGGTATTCTATCTACTGTTAGCAAATCTTTATATATATTTTGTACCCATGAGCCTGTTTGGAGGAATTTGGTCTTAGAAACCCTTAATGGTGGGTTTTTGTATCATGGGTCATGGAGAAAAACTTATATTGCTGCTCATTTTCCATGCTTTAATGTTTCGAAAATCGGGTCTCGTAATTTGGCAATTAGGGATTTTTACTCTGATTATCTGTTTCAAAGCTGGTTGTGTGCTAATCTTGAGATGAAACCTGAATGGTTACAAAGGGATAATATACCTAGAAGGAGGGGCATTTCAGTTGAGGATTTCATTTCCAATTTTGAGGAACCAAATAAACCAGTATTGCTTGAAGGTTGTTTGGATAATTGGGTTGCCAAAGATAAATGGGATAAAGATTATTTGATAAAAACTTGTGGGGATGTTAAGTTTTCAGTTGGTCCAGTTGAAATGAAGCTTGAGGATTATTTTAGGTATTCTGACCTTACTAGGGAAGAGAGACCCTTGTATTTGTTTGATCCTAAGTTTGCAGAAAAAGTTCCGACGTTGGGTGATGAGTATGAAGTTCCAGTATACTTTAGGGAGGATTTGTTTTCAGTTTTGGGTGAAGAGAGGCCTGATTATAGGTGGGTAATAATCGGTCCGGCTGGGTCTGGTTCTTCATTTCACATTGATCCTAATTCTACATCAGCTTGGAATGCTGTGATTAAGGGTTCCAAGAAGTGGGTCTTGTTCCCTCCTGAAGTTGTACCTCCGGGTGTCCATCCTAGCCCTGACGGCGCAGAAGTAGCATGTCCGGTTTCAATAGTTGAGTGGTTTATGAACTTTTATGAAGCGACGAAAGATTGGAAGAAACGACCAATTGAGTGTGTTTGCAAAGCTGGTGATGTTGTTTTTGTTCCGAATGGGTGGTGGCATTTGGTTATCAACTTAAAAGAATCTATAGCTATCACACAAAATTATGTTAGCAGGTATCTTTCGAAAATTGTTCATACTAAGTACTATGCAATATCTTAGTGTATTTCGATCAGGCAAGTCAGGACCTTAGTGCAAAATATCAGGTGCATCACCGCATTGTAAAGGTTTTTGAAGTTACTGCGACTGCAGTATAGGCCTCGAATACTGCAAAGTACCTGCATTGGCAGCGAAAGTGATTTGGTGATCATTAATGAAATCACGATTACATCTGAGATTTTGCACTATGGTCAAGACTCATTGAATAAATGGCGTAAACAAACAACCGTGGAGGGACTTTTTCCCTTCTATTTTTTCGTTTGTGCGGAAGGAGGGCTGAGTTTGCTACCGGATCATTTTGAATCATTGGTATCTAAATGTGAGCTTTTACATTCTGTTACAGAATGTAAATGTCTTCTGTTAGAACTGCTTATTATTGTCTTATATTCCCATTATTCTTAGAAAGTTGTATTTGGGAATGGAGGGTGTCAAAGGAATTAACTTTTAGATTGACTAGCACTGAATTGTATTCATCAATTCATCAAATTATCAACACTATAGGGTAACAAAATGTTGTAGATGCTTAGTGACCAGTGTAACTAGTTAATTCGCTTTTTGAATTCGCGATTCGCTCAAATTTGTCCAAGACTAGTCCAAAACCGACCTAATTCGATTTTGTCGATTTGTGATTCGCGCGGAGATTAATGAATCATGTGACACTGCTAGTGACAATTGGAGTGACTTGGCTGATTGATGTGTTTACCAATATTTGGATGACAAACAAGATGCCCAATGACTCGAGAAGAAGTACTCTAGTGCCTATTAAGAACAAAAGAGATACTAGTTTATTATATTAGAGTTTAATTTGATTCTTATTTCATGCATTTTGAGTTACGCTTAAAGTTGGCCTTTAAATTTGCCAGAATTGTCTTTCTTCAGGATACTAGATATTATATAAACCCATTCAGAGCATGACTTATAATCAGATTTTAGATTGATATGATTTTATTGTAAGAGCTATCTTTGAACTTTTTGTTCAAGAGAGTTTAAGAGCTCGATTGTGTGTGATCAAGTCGGGTAGTAAGTAGAGGTTTCATTCGGGTCATGGTTGATTCGGGTTAAGTGTTTCGGGTCGGTTTGAAATCGGGTTTTTGTCCGTATAACTTTTTTGCATAATTGTAAGTCTTTCTGAAGTTGGATCAAATCAGGTTCGGTTATAAGTTCAGGTAAATTTCGAGTTATCGGCTGTAGTAAGACAAGTAGTCAATGCTGCAGAGCTTGAGTTACGCAATTAGATAACGAACCATTTCTAAAACAAATACCGCTTGCAAGTAGCATATTATGTGACAGTCAAAAAAAAAAAGTAGCATATTATGTGATATTTTCCCTGCTTGTTCCAGGAGGAATTTGCTGAACGTGTTGGAGTTCCTCGAGAAGCCAAATGCAAGTGAACTCGTATCTGGAACAAAGGATCGCGTGAATCTGCACAAGAAGTTCAAAAAGGCAATCGAGGCTGCTTTTCCCGGGACTATAGACCAGCTAGTAACGAAAGCTCAAGAACAGAAGAAAAAAAGCTCGTTTTGGGAAACTGTAACGGATTCAAATGCCGGAGCTTTCAAGTTCTCGTCCTGAGACTATTACCGTCCCTAATCAGGTTATGAACTGCGCATTTCTTCAGTCGCACACATTTTTGCCAGTGGTGAGAATGCTTTTTCGTTTATTATCGCCATTTGTAGGCTTTTTGTTAATCCATTTTTTCGTAGGCTTTTCGTTCATTCATTTGTTTTTTAACCCAATTACGAGACCCCTTTTGTTTTCGACATCGATTCATTTCAATCGAAATGTTTTTTGCTTTATCGAAGTCTAAGACTTCGTCGATGTTAGACTTATCTATCTTTTCTTTTTCCTTGCAACCACCTTTCATTTGAGTACCAAAGTTTAGAAGGTTTCTCCAAGCTCGGCATCATTTCGAATTTCGATTGTTAGAGTTCTTCTGGCGGATTTGGATAAACTATTTTCATTTGATTGATACAATGTTTCGTGTTTTTTTAACCGTTAATTTGATTATTGATATTACATGGTGATAGTAAGAATTAGTTTTAGCGTTTTCCTAAATGTATGTCATTTGTACGGTAATGAAGCCCTTATCTTCAAATTTATGTATTTCTTCGCAATTTTTCAATGCTACCTAATATTACATTTTTAAGTGGTAAGCGATGCTAATAGATTTTTTTGGAGAAAAACATTTGTGATTTTGGTACCACTCGCTAATATATGTTTGTATTTTGTGTTTAAATTGTAAAAGAAAAATAGTTGTGTGATATCTTGTTTGATTTATGATAGGTGGGTAAAGATTTATTCTCTTCTATTTCAATCAAATGTTTTTTTAAACATATTTACATTAAATATTTTATTTTTTTAAATTGGTTCAAGTTTGTTGCATGACAAACTTTCTAGATTCATCCTTGACGCGAACTCATCAATGTGTTAATTATTATAGTTCCTCAAATTCTTTTTACTCGTCTCATTTTTTTATTGGATGAGTTCACTTTATTTGTCTCGTTTCTATTTTTAAGATCTATATTTATAGGAGGTCCACTCATTTTCTTAATATAAAAAAATATTCAATATTGCACATGCGTCTACTGTTTTAGGTGGTTTCGTCTAATTTTTAATATTAAAAATACTCAATATCACACATGAGTCTAATTTTGTAAATGATTTTCTTATTTTCTTAATATTTATGTCTAAATCAAATGGGACAACTAAATTAAATTACTGATTATTGTTACTTTTTAGTTGTTAAATGTTAACGCCATTGGTAGGGTGGTCTTGGGTGTCTGGGTGACATCCCTTTACTAATCTTATTATAGTTCAAATGTGCTCAATATTTATTTTTGCATATAATGCGGACGTTATTACGTATCCTTTCTATATTTTAAATATTAATTTTAAATATTTCTCTACTTTAACGTGTTATGTATATTAATTTTAGTGGGAAAACCAAATTATACTAAATGACTAAATAGAAGAATACATTTTTTGAAAATAAATAGAATATAAAAAAGGAGATATAAAGAGAACAAAGATGTCAAAAGATGGAAGAAAATGGTGAGAAAGAGAATAACTTCATTAAATTTTATACACAAAACAAAATCTTCCAACAAGATTATTTAAAAGAAAATGGAGAGAAGAGAGAATAACTTCAAGGTTCAACCCCTACTGAGGCGCAGGTATTAATTGGGTTGCTTCTTGACTGCGCGCATCTCTCTTTACTCCCTCCTTGGGAGTACGAGTATGATTTGTCTGTATCTTTCAAGAAAAAGAAAAAACTTCACTCGAACCCTACCTTGTGTGGAATACTGAGAATGTCCTTTACACTAATTTCCCCTCCCTCCCCTTTGCCTCTCCGCCACTTCCCTTTCTTTTCTTCCCAAAAACTTGTCAAAACATACTCTTAATAACCCTCCAAATTTCCGGCAAGCAATGGACATGAAACCTTTCTTACACAGCGAGTTTAAGTCCGATGGAGATTATCAAAAAATTGCCTTGCTATCTTTCGAAAGACCTCGAAAATATATGTTGGGTTATAACGAGAAAAACAAAAGCCACATATGACCCATTAGAAAACTTCAAGCTCTTCAAACATGCCGAAGTCAAGCCAAACTTAACCACAGCTGCTAGCATACCACTTGTAAACTGTTTTTTAACAAGCTGCTCATTGCAGGGGTTCAAAATCAATTGATAAAATCAGTTGATCAAATCAACTACTATAAGTCTATAATCAGCTATTAACTACCAGCTTTCAGCCAGAGTTAAACACCCCTACAATTTTATATTTCTAAAAAAAGAAGTGCATTGGTAACCAATAACCAGGCAAAAAGAGGAGTGTTATATTATTTCATTCTTTACCCTGATTGTAAAAATTAAAAAATGAGTAGTGATTCAACGTAGTCATACAAAAATCTCGACTATACATGACATGTATTTTGTAAAAACACTTGCCTCAAAAAGATACTATTCAAGCTGCACACTTACTATATACTTCTCACAAATTGATGAACCAAATGATACCCCAAACTTCTGAAGGGGCATAAGAAGAAGAAAATGAATCATGAATAACAATGCACAAAATATATTTCCATAAACCCAGAAACAAATATTTATCTAAACACAAGCTCGGAAAAGCAGCTGTAATGAAAACGCTACTAGTTTGTTATCTCGGCTTTCTTAATTTGTGTTCTCGAGACACATCTCCAGGGTTTGGAGAGCGGACTTTTATCCAACAACATTCGCAGACCCATATTATCGGCTGTTTGTTCAAACATATACCTGCAAATTTCCGGAAAAGTTGCATATGTGGTTGAGTAAGATAAGAGAAGTATAATCATTCAATGTAAAAATGTAGATGCAACCTATAGCAAACAAATGAAGTCCATTCATAAGAGGGAGTATTATAGAAGTAGATGTAATGGGTATTGTTTTCACAAAATTGTTGTTCACTAGAGCTGTTGGCAAAAATTGTTGGTTGATTTTACTGGCTGAAAGTATTGGTTGTTGTAAAGAATAGGTCAAAAGACCGAAAACCAATGAACATGCTACTCAAGGTTGCTTTTGACTTTTGGCTTAAAGTCAGCCTTTTAGTTGGTATAAAAGCCATAAATGAACAAAACACCTTTTTTTAGCTATTTGACCAACCAGAACCCAAAAGTCAAATCAAAAAGCCATTTACCAAATACATTCAATATGTAACAAATAATCATGTGTCGTACGTCCGTACGAGAAATCAAATATTTCTTGATATATATAGAAAAAACATAAGATTGTATTTCTAAATAAAATCAGTCCAAAAAGGTATTTCAAGATATCTAAAAAGTGATGAATTTATTCGGGAGTAAACAAAACCACAAGCCAATACGAAACAAATTTTTTGATGTCAAAAATAGCAATGATATGAATGCGTACATCCATCCCCACAAACCCTGCCTGGTTGGAAGCTATTAAATGGCACATGGATGATGAAACATTGTTGAACCAACCACGTATATTTAAAAGAATTGAGAACTTACTTGCTTTGACGTGCTCTCTTTCTCCAAAAAACTGATATAATCCACTGAAAAACAGGGAAAACGTTAAACACGACCTGAACAAATTAAAAAGATAAGTAATATAGACTAAACATGCTTAGAACAACAAAAACGACAAAGCCTTAACTCCTACATACAGGGTCTGCTGCATGAACCAAGAATCTACTGAAAGCAATACATGCATGCAGAAAATCCAACAAAAACAAACATGTTACACAACTCACCGAAGGCAATAATTAAGAGATGGAGCATAAAAGAAAAAGTGTACATGGAAAAAGTTTATAGGATTCTATTCTGAGCAGCAATAAGAGCTTGTGTAGTGTCACAAGTCACAACCCGTGTACATGCAATGAAATTGTGAACAGATGAACAAGAGTCCTATGAATCGACAAGTCAAAAATACCTTCAGATTTTTCTTCCTTGCACTGAACTTTTATGATCAAAAAACTTTTGACAATTACAGTCTATAGCCATATGTTGACGTAAGTTTTGAGTAGTTTGTTCAATGAAGATACATATAGAGACAAATTGATAATAAGTAATAACACTTACACACAAGTACACAACTAAAGATACATTTTAGAAATACATAGTCAACGTTGACCACATGTGAGTATTCAACCATAAAAGTCAAAAAGCAAAGAATATAAAGAAACCAATGGAGTACATACAAATTCCAAAGTGTTCAGAGATACTCTTAAGTCTTAACCAAAATATTTGAACCAGCTGAGGGGGTAAATTATAAACTAAAACACAAAAATTGATCAACCATGACTACATAAAAAGTTTTTAGTTACGAGCGGCATGAAATAATACGATCCTAAATCCTTAAAGTAGTGTCTTCAGAATGCACAAGGAAAATTAATGCTATTGTATGCAATAGGAACTTGCATAGTATCTCCTATTATGTAGAGTTTTGAATTTCACAATTGTAGTCTTCTCATCATCAAGTCAAATACATCCAAGGTGATCAAAGATTTTAGCAAAAAAAGATTCTAACCAGCAGGAGGGAAGTAAAAAACTAAAGCACAAGAAGCCATCAGCCATAATCACACAACAATCTTTCAATTTATGCAGAAAAGAATAATACTCATCTAATAGGGTTTTCAAAGTGCATACATCATATAATCATACAACCATGTATAAAACAAAGCGAAGTAGTTTTATGCACTTAAATTTACCTTAAACACTGCCATGAGGGAAAACTTCCTAGCAATATATGGCTTCTGAACAGGTATGCAAGTTGCAGGTGCCATATCTCTGCACAAATGCTGAGCAATTTCTCTAAGTAACATATATTGTGCTTTATCGGTCTGCATTGACATAATTGTCTGCCTCATTGATTCTCTATCAGCCTCAAGAGCCTGAAGTCTCATGGAAAGCTTCTTTACATCAGGATCTCCCAAGTCTCCACGGTCAATTGATTTTGGTGAAGATAAATAGTCATCACCAAACTTTGCAGCAGCTTTAGGCTCCATACAGTTATTATAAGGTGCCCCATGATGAATAGAATCAATAGTATAAACTCTATCACACATGTCATCTTCAAAATCAGATGCACCGTCCGTTTTTCTCAATTCCTCAGCTACATAATCCATCCTTTTGAAACTAGTACCAAACCTAGGAGAATCCATTGTATGATCTGGCCCCATATCTCTAGCAAAACCCAATAGTGAAGCATTGTTATCAGTTGAAAACCTCCTCAACTGTCTCGACCGTCTTGGAGACTGACCAATGACAACCTTCTCTAAAACATTTCTAGAGCCAAAGTCTGCATTCATCTGATCACCACGAGGAGTTCCTTCCATTTGGTTGATTCTGTATTCCAAACTCTTCAGATCTTGACCTCCTGGAATCTCGCCGAATGGATATTTTTCAAAGTCCACATCATCGTCAAGTTCTAATTGCTCTTGAGATTCATACATATCGCACCTTAGTTGAGGATAAGCACACATGGAAGATTCTAAATCATTGGAGAAACTTGGGTTTCGACTATAGTTCCCCTTCATTCCCTCAGCTTCAGATTCCGACAAGCCATAGCTCATCATCCTGTGCTTATAAGCTTGAATTTCAAATGTTAGGGACTGAATGGACTGTTCTTTTTTATATAGCACCTCTTCCAAAGCGGAAATCTCTTGAGCATCATGTGACATTTTCTCCTCAGCAAAACGTTTAAACTGCCGAGCTTCCATTAAGACCTCTGCCTTCTCATTCTGCAACCTCAAAATCATGGACATGGTCTCATTAGCAGCTGAGGAAGCAGCATTTCTCTCCTCTTCCAATTCCATACATAACTCCTGAATAGTTGCCTGTTGGCTGCCGACTGTCTCTCGCAACAATTTACACTCATTTTCCATCCTAACACGTGCAACAGGAAATATTTCAAGGCCGGGGATAAAGTAACGACCACTTTTCCCAAATTCATCATATTTCCTCTTAACAGAACGTATCCAAGACCCATTTGACGAAGAGTTCACTGTAAGAGAACAAGTACATCCACAATCACAGCATTGTTCAAGGCTCTTGGAAGGGAAAGCCACAATATCCTTATCCATATATCAGAATCTAACCAACTTCTGAATGCATATACTCAATTTGGAAATTCAGCCAAATTTCTCCTCGCAAAAACCTAAATGTAAAATCAATCAAAACGCTAAACACCTCTAATGTGCCAAATCAGCAATTTCCTATACCGTCGACGTTAATCAAACTCCAATAATATCAAAATATAAGCCAAAATATGAAAAAATTTCAATAAAATATAACATTCAAGCAAGCAAAAGTATCTATACACAACTATAATGTCATAAATAAACAATACCTTAATCAATCAAAGCTTTAAACAAGCAAAATTAACAAAAAAAAAAAAAAAAAAAAAAACAAACTGGAGCTCCTAAGCCTAATAAAAAATGGCGAATATAGAAAAAAAATTGACGAATTCAAAAGAAAGAACGTGGAATCAAATTATCAGCGAAAAAGAAAACGCGTACCTGAAAAACAATAATTTGAATTGTCACAACGATTTAAGTGAAAAATTTAGTAACATTTTAACGGAAGATTGCAATTCCCTGTTCTCTATTCTCTCTCGAGGAATAGAGAGGGAGAAAGCGAGGGAAATTTGGAAAAACTTATTCAAGAATTAGGAGAAGAGAGATTTGGGAATTAATATTGAAATTGAAACCCTAGATTTATGATTTTTGACTTATGATTTTTCAAAAAAAATTAATAAGTTTTGATTTGTTGTTGTTTGTTGACAAGAAATTAGGACGAAGGAGATTGAAAGAGTATTTTGAAACGTATATGATTTGTTGGAGATGGAGGTGTTTTTCAGGAATTATTCAAACACAACCACGGCTTCTCATTTTTTATCTTCGGTAAAATAATTTATTAAATAATTTTTGTAGGGAAAATTATTTAGAATAATTTAATTTTTTATTGATTTTTAATATAATATTTTTGATTTTTAGTTAAATATGAATATTTTCAAGGAAAAATTACATAGAATAATTCAAATTAATCATGATTTTCCTACAATAATTCCACCTATTAATTAATCATGAATAATCTCAACTTTGAGGGGATTTTCCTAGAGTAACCCGGTGACCGGATGACTTGTTATAACAAGTTTTATTTAAAAAAAAAGGATAAAGTAAAATAAAATGTCAAAAAAATGTTTAAAAAATATTCATAAAAAATTTATGATTTTTTTATTATTTAGAATTTTTTATGTAAATTTTCAAAAATATTTTCTAATTTTAAATTAATATTTAATATATTTTTTTGGTGAATTACTACTATAGCAGGTCATCAGGTTACCCAAGTTTGCTCTAGAAAAATACCCCTTAAAGTTGGGATTATTCATGGTTAATCAATAGGTGAGATTATTGTAGAAAAATAATGAATAGTTTGGATTATTCTAACTAATTTTATTAACTCATTATCATCGTGATCGGGATTGGAAAGGTTAAATAAGTATTTATGACGTTTTGATACATTCATTTACTAAGATTACGTAATTTTACAAAGATTTCGTTGATATTAATATCTTTATTTTCAGTTTTTTATATGTAATTCTAAAGTTTGTGCATATCATTTGCAATAGAAAATTGTAACCAATACAAAATTATTTAGTTTCTTTATTTCAAGATTTAGATGATGATTGATGACTATTAATTTAGATTAAGTAGGTAGATTTAAACAAGTCATCTAAAAATAAATTAGAGCTTATTTTGCTTTTGAGAATTTTTGTTGTTGAAAATGGATATCTATATCCATTCACAAATTTTTAAATGAGACAATCTTATAGCGATACATTTATGGTAGGAATATCTCTTGACAAATTAAATGGACATGCTTATTCTCATTCAACTATCTCGTTTTCTTCCCAAAATTCATTTCAATGCATTGCCACTTGAACATGTGGTATACTGGTATTACAAGGTAATGGAAAATTGCGAACAAAAAAACTTATTTATGATCAAACTTTCGTTACCATGGTAAGACATGATACATATCATGAAATTTGCACTATAAATTATTTGACCAACAATTAAAACCATTAAAAAAACCGTTATTTTCTTAAAGTAATCATTTTTTATCCTCTTATAATGATCACTTATAACCTTAAAGTGATTATTTACCCTCTTATATTGATTAATTAGAGAAATAAACTAATTATATAAACTCATCTCATCTCGAAACAATCTCATAATAAGACAGTCTCTCAATTTTATGTAAAAACTTTTTGAAAAAAGTATATAGGTGTAGTGCTTGGACCATATAGAATTGGTCATTTTAGTGTTTTGTAAGTATACATAATAATAAGATGAGAGGTGGTCTTAATTTTAAAAAATGTAGAGTTTAGTATTTGTAAGATTGTGTAAAAGCTTAGCATGATCAAAAATATAGAAGCCCAAGTCTTATAACGTGTGGTGCTGCACTTTGCTCATCCAGCTTGTTCCACCATCAAACTTTACTTTTAATTTATGTCTCATATATTTGGTGCATATTAAAGAAAGGACACTTCCAGTATTCCGCACAAGGCAGGATGCGGGTGGGGGTTTTGTTTTTCGTGGAAGATGCGGAAAAATCTTACATGTTTTTCCAAGGAGGGAGTACAGAGAGATGTGCGCAGTCGAAAAACCCCCTAATTGATACCTGCGCCCGGTAGTTCGAACCCCAAAAGTCTAATTCAGTACTAATGTATCTCATTTGTTTTTCGAACAGTATTTATCTCTTTACTCTTAATTTGTATTTTATTGTTAATCTATAAGTTAAAACATAGTTAAGTGGGATCATGTTTGATTCGTCTTAATGCAAGGATTATTCATATCAACTTTTCATAATTTTTTATTATGCACAATTAGAGATATTAAGGATTGAATTAGTGCATTGTGTAGAGTGCATAAAGCAAATGTGACATTAACAGTGAATCGGAGGGAGTATTATTTAATTATATTTTAGGAGTAGGTGTTGTGTATTTTAAGTAAAAACGAGGAGAAAATGTTTTGAATAATCTTACTCATTGTTCATTAGTTGTGAATAATTCTTACTATTGATTATTTTTAAATAATTCCAACTTTGTACATATTTTTGCTGATAACACTCCTTATTACATTTAACTACCTATTATAGCCAAGTGAGGTAGGAATAGACCAATAAAGAAGCATAAGGACAAAGAAGTCGATGTAAGGCTAGTAAATACCTATACTATATAAGTAGGATTATTCAGAACAATAAGTGGACAATAAGTTTAAAAGTAATCGACTTTTTAGTATGAACAATATACATTCATAATAAGTTTAAAAGAAATAAAATAAGTAAGATTATTCAGAACAATAAGTGGGCAATAAGGAGTGTGAGTTGGAGGAACAAAGAATGAGGAGTATGAGCTTCTGAATGGGGAATTAAAGAAGTGTTCACTGCACAATAAAAATAGTATGGATCAAGTGTATAGTTTTCATGCTTAGTTTGTGACCATGTTTGTTCTATTGTATAATGGTTGAGGGAGAGTCGCTTAGACGCCAAATCGCATTTAAGTAAGAATGTAGGATCGAATGTTTTGAGTAACTCCCTTTCACTAAGGTTCGATCTCGAGTCTTGTTTGATATATGATTAGATGTTTTTGTTTCAAATTTGAATGCTATCCTTGAAGACTCCTCTAGAGCTGAAGGACTCTTATGACCGCCCTCTCCTTATGGGTATGAGACGCCGTCGACCTTCCTTCCCCGGACCCTGACCATAGATATCTATGTGCGGAAACACTAGGTATGATGATGATGTTTCAAATTTGAATGCTGAACTTTAATTTGGATCTTTGAAAGAGTCACCTTTAGCTTTGTAGAAGACCATTTTGAGTGAACGTAGAAAGATTAGCCTCAAAAAAGTGTGGCTCCGCCTACTTCTAACCTAGTTGAATGCGAGTTGTTTAATACTCCCTTCATTTCAGTTTACTTGTCCTATTTTTTTTTTTGGCAATTTCATACTACTTGTCCCATTTCTTTTTTCGGCTAACCTTTTCTTACCTAAATACCCCTACTTTTCCAATTCCCAATACTCCACTATCACCTTTACAATTAATTTAATCAATTAAAATACCCAACTATCACCTTTTTAATGAACCCCACTCAACCCTTAAAATCCGTGAAAAGTCAAATAGAACTAGTCAAATGAAATGGAAAGAGTAAAAAGTTAAAGGTCATGACTCATGACAAGAGCTTGCACTAAGAAAATTTTAACTCTAGTGCAAAATAGCTATTATAAAAGTAAAACTCTTTAGCCTAGATACAATAAAGGAATATTCAAAAGACTTTTCATGCTTAACTAGAACCTAGTTTGAGCTCTTAGACTCCTCCATTGATCATTAGATAGACTTGTCATAAGCCAAATACTAGCATGTTCCATAATGACTAGCTAACCTTTTTATTGTGTTAGACTAACCCACATAGTTTAAACTTGTGCCCATAAGAATACACCCAAAAGATCATCATCATTATCATATACTCAGTGTATCTGTCTATACTGCCTATAAAAAACTATGATTTGTGTTTAGCAAGAAAAAAACGGCAAACCAACAACCCATACCCATAAAGGAGGATGCAGCTAAAAAGTCCCCCGAATCGAGATTATTGATCCTCTAAACGACAAGTTACTGAAACAAAAAGGAGTGAGTGAAACTGAATCCGCTAGCTTGCATCTTATTATACAAGCTTAACCCTTAATCATAAAACTAGAAATATATAAAATAAATTATAAAATAAAAAACTAAAAAATAATGATAAGTAAAAGGCAAAGGCAAAAACAAGAACGCCAACTGTAAGCAAGAGGGTATCAGTAGTCTATGACATGAATAAAACACCTCTAACTACCCATATTTCTAATTACGTCCTCAGAAAGGTGTAAATCATAAAACTCTAGTCTCCTTCTAATGAATTAAAAAGTAAACCTTTTTGAGCCGAGCGACTCTTTGACCACACTTCTCCTGTATAGGTATAAGTTGCCGTCTATCTTTCCTCTCCAGACCCTAACCATAGTTTGTCTATGAGCGGAATACACCGGGTACGATGATAATGATGATGTTACATCCAAATAAGCTCTAGTTGTTGAGTGAAGTCCTTAATTTGGGAAAGTACAACAGTAATATGATTAGTGTTGGGTATAATCCTAATATCTGCATCAGGAATTTTGATTTTAATATTATAGCTACACTCAACTGGTACAATTTGATCTTCTGCACCATGGATCACTATAAGTTTAAGCCTTGCTTTATGTAATATTTCTAAATATTCCTCCATTTTTTTTGCACTTCCACAAATAATA
Source organism: Amaranthus palmeri (assembly GCA_019776075.1). Taxonomy (NCBI): domain Eukaryota; kingdom Viridiplantae; phylum Streptophyta; class Magnoliopsida; order Caryophyllales; family Amaranthaceae; genus Amaranthus; species Amaranthus palmeri. The sequence goes on from JAAKBH010000041.1 coordinate 702,042, forward strand.
TTATGCATGGTATGCCAAGCTGAATGATGGGTATGCTTAGTTGAGTCCATTATTAAAAAATGAAGTTCCCTGTGAAATTTAAAAAAAATTATTTTATAAGTTACTATTATTTACATAAATAAAAAGAAAGAAAATTTAATCCTTAAAATCTTAATTTTAGGTGACCCATTATGAAAAATTGAAAATCTCACTTTTCATTCCAAAATTCTCAAATGAAACGGTGTAACTCATACCCATAAAGGAGAGCGTGATCAAAAGGAGTTCCCCAACTCGAGAAAGATTAAGAGAAGCTCTAACGTCATGGGAATTTTATATTCTAAATAGGAAAAATTACCAGGAATAATACAACCTTTTGCTTATTTCCGTACAATAATACTAACTTTTTATTAACTATGAATAATACCAACTTATGGGGGTGTTTTCTTACAATATATACCTAATATGTTAAAAATTAAACTATGGATGATTATATGACAAAAAAATTTAGCAAATCAGTTAATAAACTAAAGTTAGTATTATTCTAGGGAAAAACCCCCAAAGATTGTATTATTCATGATTAATCAAAAGTTCGTATTATTGTAAGAAAATAAATAAAATATTGTATTATTCACGGTAATTTTTCCTTCTAAATATGTGTTAATTAAAAACATTAATTAAATTTCTTACACCTTAAAGTAAAATATTCCAAATGCAAAGAACATTAGAAAACGAAGGGCTAGATAATAGATACCTTGTACAAGTGAGAAGCTTTAAAAGAAATTCCCAAATATTGTGGTATTTACAAATGAAGAAACATACGGTTCGACCCAAATGCTCATACCAAGACATTAGTGATGTACCAAAAACTAATGGTGGCCACAACTTTTTTGGAGCTACTTTTTTCAATATAAATACACTCGCTTCTTCTTCTTCTTTATCACAAGTAGGAAAGTAAGGCTGAAACAAACCAGAATACAATCGTTAAGAAATCAACTCAATTAATAATTTAAACTAACAAATACAACCCATATACTAGGTAGGGTCGGCCTTAGGGGTGGGTAAGAGGGGCCGTCGCCCAGGGCTACATGTCAAAACAACGAAGTTAATGGTTGTAGAAGAGTCCATATAAGTGTGAATTACAATGGAAAAGACTCCAATTTGTTATTTCGTCGAGGGTCCCAAAATATCTAGGGCTAGGGCCGGCCCTGATACTAGGTTGTATATTTCTATCACGTCCCCACGTACAAGAACTCGTTTGAGCTATTAATGCTATACAATAATATTTTCGACTAATTCTATAGTGATTCATTTTTAAGTTTTAAAACCCATCACTTAATAATTTGATGAAATAAAAATTTTATAAAACACTTATAACAAGTTTGAGATTATTATTAGTTTATGTTAAAAATAATGTAAGTTTTAACATATAAGAGAACTGAATCTTGTCTTAATTAGAAAATGATTTTCAATTTTCAAGAAAGATCTTGAATTCAATTGTGAGAATTATTTACTTTAGATTTTTGTATTTCTCTCACATTATATTATATATAGTGAATATATACTTATTTACATTTATGTATTCCTTTTATCCTTATCTTATATTTATAGCCTTATACACCTATCCACCCTTAACAATAAGTATCTTATTTGTTTTTAATAATTATTCAAACAAAAAGAAAATTGAATGACTTAGATGAATAATGCAACAATCTAAGATTAAGATTGCATGCATTACTATAGTACTTGACTTTAAAAGACACTACAAATATTTTTAGTGGAATATGTTTAGTGCTATATAATTTAAATAACACTATTTTAAATTTCTAAAGGTATATATAATGGATTAATTGACATTTATTAGACCCTTTAGCAGCAAAATAAAAAATCATACTAAAGTTTTTTGCAACATAGGATCTAATGATATTTTTCATAAATGTCACTATAGATTATAATAACAATTACATGCCACTAAAGGGGAAATAAAATATCACTAAATCACCTTATAATAGAACTTCAAATAAAAATCAATAACTATAACATCAAAAATATAAATCAGCGACATTAACATTTTTTAAAGTTATTAAATCCTATGTCGCGAAAAAGCTAATTTTGTTGTAGTTAGACAACCACCACAAAATTATCTGCTTTGATGAGTGCATTAGAACTAGAGGCGTTTAACGGACCAGTCATGTCAAATTTAAGGGGCCTGGGCGGGTCAAAGTCAAATTTAAGGGGCCTGGGCGGGTCAAAGTCTTTTCCAACCCAACTCATTTTGACTCGTTTTTAAAAAGTTCATAGTATAATACTCCCTCCGTCCCATTCTTATTGTCCACTTTTGAGTGGGCACGCAAATTAAGAAAAATGATAGTGAGGTATTTTAAGTGATTATAATAATTGTAAAAGTGGTAGTTGGGGTATTTAAGTGATTATAATAATTGAAAATGTGGTAGGAGGGTATTTTAAATAATACTATAAGTTGGGGTAGTTGGGGGTATTTAGGTAAAAAATCTTTGCCAAAAATAAAAAGTGGACAATTAGAATGAGATAACCAAATAAGGAAAAGTGGACAATCAAAATGGGACGGAGGGAGTAGTTTTTATTCTATTTTATGGCCTGTTGAGTAAAAAAAGAGGTAACCAATAACACCAAATCTCGTTAATGACCCTATCCGCTAACAACCCGTTAAAATGTGACCCGACCTTAACCCATTGGACCAACCCGCCCCGTTGAACAACTCTATATATAGAAGCAAGTAGAAGTACTTACAGGTGCAATCAAGGTAATGGATCTGATAAAATCAGGATACTTAGCTGCCAAAGCTAATGCAAGAATGGAGCCCATTGAATGTGCAACTATATGAAATGAATTCAATTTATATGGAAAAATGATTGATTCTTCAATCATTTCTAAATGATCTTCCATTGTATATAAACAATCTCTTGGTTTGGGACTTTTTCCAAATCCCAATAAATCAACACCAAATAATCTGTACTTGTTTTTTGTATGATCTGAGAAATGATTGAATATTGTTTCTGTCCAAAATGATGAGGAAGACATGAATCCATGCAAGAATATCACATTTTCTATCACTTTCTTCTCTTCTGTATATCAAAAGATAACATACTCATTAATTTCTCTCATTAATTTGTGATAATAAAAAAAATTTTGCTCAAAATAATCTCAATTATCACCTGTTGGCCAAAAATAATTCCAACTATCAATTATTTTTTAATAATCTTAACTATTCTTTTAATTTGTTGAAAACATACCCACCCCTTGTTACCAACTAGAACAAGTAACTTTTCCACTTTGTTTTTTTTTAAACTGTTCAAAATTAACCCTTCTCCTTCATCTATTAATCAAGAAAGAAAGAAAAATTGGAAAAAGTTATTTGTTGCAACCGATTTTATATTATTAATTCATAACTAGTATAATGCCCGCAGGGCTGAATCTAGGTTTTTAGGAACACGAGGCGAAAGATTATTTATGAGCCCCTAAACTAAAATTTATGGGGGCCCTGAACTTAGGTACGCCTTGCTCTTACTTAGGGCCGACCACGGAATTTTAAAGCTTTCATATTTAAAGTAATTTAACTGTTTTGATAATTCTTTATAAGCATAGTTCAGATAAAAAAATTCAGAATTATAGAAAAAAATTTATATACTCAATCAAAATAGATACTCCCTCCGTTCTTAAAAGTTTGTCCTAATTGAGTTTTTCACATATATTAAGAAAAGTGAAATCTTTGTAGTAAATGGGTATTATTTTAATTAGATGGTAGTGTGAAGTAATGATTATATTGGTATTATGAAAGAGAAATTTTTAAATTAAAGATAAAATCCTCTAAATATAAAAAGAGTGCAAAGCATGAATACTGTTCAGTGTGAACAGTAAAACTACTGTTCACTCTTCCTTTTTCAACCTACTGCGTGATTTTTCCATTTCCCTACTTTTTACTTCTCTCTTCTATCTGCTTTTCCCATCTTCTTTTTAATTCTCTCTCAATCGGTTCATCTTGGCTGCCTCTCAATCGGTTCATCTTGGCTGCGTTGAAGGTAAATTCATTTGCTGCCCTCTTGATCAGTACATCTTGGCTGCGTTTTAGGTAAGCTTTTTTATCAGATTTTCATTTAGATTTGGGGCTGAAAAAATTAGGGATTCTGTTTTTTTTTGTTTTTTGTTTTTTTTTTTTTTTTTTTTTTTTGCTTTTCAAGTAATGGTTTGTTATACAATTTCCATGAACATTCTAAATTGAATGAAATTTTAGGGCTTTTGTTTAACGAAAATTTAGGGTTTTTTTTTTAATTTTCGAATGAACTTTATTACAAGAATTTAATTTGGATTAAGGATGAAAAAATAAGGGATTAATCGATTCTCGTTAAGCGTTGCTTTGATCTGTACATTAATGGCTTCCCTCTTTTAACTTCATAAAATTCAATCTTCCTTCTTTGTTTTTACATTCATTTTGTTATTTTCAGATTATATCTTAATCTACCATAAGAGGTTTGTTAATAATTGCTTCTCTGAAACTTTGGATTAAACCTTCTCATTTTTAATTTTTTTTTGCAGATCAAAAATGTTCTTTGCATCAAAATTCTAGGGTTTCTCCACAAACCCTTTTTGGTCTGTTTAGATTGATTTTTGTTAATAATCATCTATTTGGGTTGCTTTTGGGTTGATTTATATGGATTGATTTATTTGGATTGTTGTTTTCGATTTGGGTTGAATTTGATTTTTTTAGAATATATTAAAATCTAATTTTTGTGGTACTTGTGCCGTGCTTGTTGAGTTGATTTGATTTTTTAAAGCAACTTTTAATATGGGCGTTGATGAATGTTTAATTTGTTTAATGTTGTTGACTCTTGTTCGATTTGTTTATCAAGTTTGTCTAAAATTTCTTGACTGTTGCTCTTGTTTATGGTCTGATTGCTTAGCTTTGAGTGCTACTCAGGCGCTCAAAATGGTGTTACTTTGGTTATGATGAACAAACATTGTCCAGAATATTAATCCCTTTTGTTTGTGGGTGTTTCTATATCCAGGATTTTAATGGTATGAGTGATGAGACCTTTGACCAAAGGCTATATGTAGGTAACATTGATCATAGGATTGCCAAGTAGGTACTATGTATTTCTAATTTTCTATATACTTTGCCTTTCAATTTCCAGAATGTGACTGAGTTGTAGATTGTAAATGTAAATAAGAAGATCTACGGGGAATAAAAACAATGAAAAATTGAATCTTTTTTTTTTTATTTTCACTAATTCAGTGTTTTAAGCATTTTGGGGATAAGGAATAGATATGATCTAAAGGTGACATTTTTATCAGATATTTTGTGTTTAAATAAGCTATGGACCTTTTTGCACTATCCTTTTTTTTTTTTCTGGTATTTTGTGGGATGCACTGATTACTACACTTTGTTTGCAGCTTGCCACATGATATTATTGGAAATATTAGTTACGAAGAGTTACAGACACTAGCATTTGATGATGCTAAACGTGGCATTAGTTTGCATTCAATTGTAACTTTTTAGCTTTGTTTTTCCTGATTTAAGTTTTTTAATGCAAAACTAAGGTTTTGTTAATCATTTGTTTTTGGGATGAAATTTGATGAAAATTCAAGGTTTTGTTTTTTTTTTTTCGAATGAAATTTTAGGGTGATTGGGGTTATTTGACTGATTGTGTGATGTTGGATTGTTGGGTAGGGTTGATGCAGGATGAATCAACAAATAATGAGAAAGCAACTGTAGTTTTTGATTTCGGTTTTTGCTGCAAAGTTTTGATGTTCTTGTTGTTTTTTAGTTGATATAAGGTTTGATTTATTGATTATGTTCTTGCTGTTTTTATTACTGGGTTTTTATGATTAACTTGGTATTTTTAATTTGGGTTTTTATAACTACTTTTGATTGATTAAAAATATTGGGATTTGGGTTTTTAATGAAGTGAATTCATTGTAGGAAGGTGCAAAAAGAAACCCAGATCCAGCAGCATTCAGAGTACTTTGATTTGACTGTTGTTTGATGATGTACCTTGCTTCATTTCGTCCTCAAATCCAAATGAACAAGGTTCGATTTCTTTTTACTTTTTATTTGCCTTCTAATCATTTTTCTCCCTTGTTGCAGATTGCGATCCGCAGGTAAGCCTGATCAACTGGTATATTCATCTGCCACACAAATTGATTTATTTTAACTTTGTTGCCTTCCTTTACCAATTGATGATCATATCTTTTCTTTACAGTCTGATTTTGTTTCCCAGTTTCCACTTCTTCAAATACAACCGTCCACCATTCAATTCCATTTTTTATTAGAGTTTTCAATTTTGTGCATGTCGCATTTGAGCCTGATCAACTGGTACATTCATTTCTCATAATTCTCCAGTTGCTTTTTACTTTTTTTAAAAAAAATTCACTTGAATTTCTTGTTTATCTTTTGTGTTTTCTTGATTCTGTATTCAAAATTGTGGTGAAATATCCTTCTCAATTAAAAGCTAACTGGTACATTCATTTCTCATAATTCTCCAGTTTCTTTTTACTTTTTTTAAAAAAAATTCACTTGAATTTCTTGTTTATCTTTTGTGTTTTGGTGATTCTATATTCAAAATTGTGGTGAAATATCCTTCTCAATTAAAAGCTTTGGGTTTTAAACTTTTAATAGATTGTTTGATTCTCTATCAAGGTTGTGGTAAATTATCATCCTCTTTTTGAAAGCTCTTCGTTTGTTGGTAGAGTACAAGTCATCAATTCATAATTGAATATTTCTTCAATTTTTACTGTATTTAACGAAGTGTCATTTTGATTTTTTAGGTTAATTTTATTTATTTGAATTTTTTTGGGTGAGCAACTGATGACAATGTAATGTGTCAGTGGAAATAGGTGTTCAAATTTCAAAGCAGAAGTGGACTTCAGGAGAAGATAGCCTTAAAGCTCAGGTTCTTAAACATAGGGCTGGGAAGTGGCAAAATATTCTTAAAGAACCTGAGTTTAATGAGGTCTTGTACTTGCGTTCGAATGTGGATCTCAAGGTATTAATTTGTCAAACGAGAATCTGTTTTACTGAATTTTATTAGGGTAATAATATGGTTGACAATAACCCAACTGTCAATTTTATTAAATGAAGGTTGCATAAATCAGCTCTAATATACGGAGGCGGGTGATAACGCATACCTTTTAGAGGTGTCTTACTGTGTGGTGAGCTAAGGCTGTCAATAGTCTTTTACTCTTATAGCATGAATTTGTTGCAGAAATGTGACTCTGATCTTCTGTTTAAACATTACCAAATCAGGTCGAACTTAATAGCGGGAAGGGTATGGGAGTCATGCTATTTCACATTGAAGAGAATTCGGGTAATTTGGTATGTTATCATTGCTTATCTTCATACTATATCAGAAATATTAGTCATATACTCCTTTGTTTTTGTATTGAGATGAGTTTTTGACAAATCTGAGAACGGGTATCAAATGAAGAGAGATCGAAGTATGTGGTAGAGAGTTGAATTGTATGGATAGAATTAGAAGAGAATGGTAGGGTTCATTTTCAAATAAGGAATTGAGGCAAAATGAGTAAGATGGCCCAAAATAGAAAATTAGACGGAATAAGAGGGGGGGTGGAGGGAGTACACTATTTGGAGAGTTGTCACATTTTCTGAATGTTAATGGAATGGTAGAATACAGTTATAGAATGTGAATGGAACTATTAGAATTTTTAGACAATAATTTACTGTAATTTTAATACGACTACTAATTTTGGGTGTGTGTGTTCATTTAAATTGTCTCAAATTTCTGGCTTAATATAAGTATTGAATTTGTTCACTTTCCAGTTTATTGTTTTGTTATTCTTAATTATGATTCTTTTTAGCTTTATTTTTCTTTTGTTGAGTATATTTCTTTTATTATGATATGATTTTTTCGATTTCCTCCGTTTCTCCCTTTTTCTCTTTTCTATATTCCTGTTGTGATTATGTTCGTTTCCGTAACATGTTTGTTTCCATTTCTTTCTATATCAGGTTCGTTTTTCAATTTTTTGCACTGTTCTTAATTATGATTCTTTTTATTTTTTAGAGTATGATTTTTCTATTTTGATTTTGTCGATTTCGCTCTTTCATCCTTCTCTAGATTACAATTAATGTTTATATAACCTTGATTTTAATCTGATTAAGGTAAAGGTTAGTTCATTTAACATTGATTTTGTTCTTTGCTCATTGTTAGGATTTCTCACTGTTATACAAATTGCTACTGGACATGCTATTTAAGTTTTAACATCAATTCCTCAAAGGTTAGATTACAATTGATGTTTTTACCTGGTGTCGAAGTGAAGACCTCTGACTTAATGGAGGAATGACAGCTTACCTCACCAGCAGCACCTGCTGTGATTGCCATGAGGAGCACATTATTGGGATCGTTACTGCTCGCGAGATTGAATATGCTGCAGCTAATGTTAGCATAGCCTGCACGAATATGGTATAGTTTTCAGATTATGTATCGGTATCTTCATTGAATGTGATGCACTATATTGTTTGAAATAATGAATGATTGTACCTTTTCAATCAAACCCAACACCCCTAACTTTGTATGGGTTGAACACTTTCCCCCTTCAGTCAGAATTACATATGCACCTTCTTGTTGCAGCAACTCTGCTAGCTTGGCCTATTGATCAATAGCAAGAAGTATGATTAGATTTTATGCTAGAAGCTTGAGACACTTTGATTAGGTGTGTATTGAGCCAAACATGAACTGTTGGGAATCTTGGTTCGGGTTCGCCAGATAATGGCGCGGATTATTTGATAAAAAATGTTATTAATATTGAGTATAACATATAGCAAGAAAACTAATAAGTTCGTTCAACACACATGCAGAGATGAGCGTTCGATCCACTCTATACTTTGATCATATATATATATATATATATATATATATATATATATATATATATATATATATATATATATATATATATATAAGGCGGCATACAGAATACGGTGGATATATGTGCAGCAACAAACACCCAATTCATTAGTCCTGAAACTTGCCAACAAACACCCTATACATAAGCTGATTTTGCAGACAAGTCTGTTAGATATTGGCAGTTATCGAAGGACATATTTGATGAAGATGGGGATGTCTTTTTCTTCTGGGTTGGAGAATACAATTGGAATGTATGTAACTTGATTTGATTTACATGTTTTTTTGTTTTCTTGATTATGTTTTGAACTAATCATTTTATTACATTGAGTTTTGAACTCCCACTGTCATTGCGGCCTCCTCAACAAAACAACTTCTTCTAAGAAAAAGGAAGGCAAAGGAGGGAAGGAGCCAAGAAGACGAAGAGTAATTTGTTCAAGGTTTATAAGCATTGAATATTTATTTTATTTTAATTTGAAGAGGAGGAAAATGAACCTTTAATATTTATTTTGAAGAGGAAGAACAAGAATCTTTGATAGAAGTATTTATTTTATTTTAATTTTTAATGAGCTCAATGTAATGAATGAAGCTCCTTTTTAATAATTGAAGGGTTGAAATTAGTAATGTTTGTACCTTTAGATTGAATTTTAAATTCTAAACCTTCACATTGTATGTATATTTTTTTTGTCAAGTAGACAATTATTACTTTTATGCTTACCTATTCATGCCAAATTAAATGCTAAGCCTAAATTCATATACAATTCAAGGGATAAAACTTCATGCAAGTTGTTAGTTTATAATTGCATTGAATATCGATGAAATGGTTAGTAGAGATTTTTTTCTTAATATTTTGTTGTAATTCATCCATGATTAGTATATTATGTTTCACATGATATATCATTAACTACATTCAATGGTTTTATAGTTGTTTGCACAAGTAGTGTTATTTTCATCAATATAATTCTTTTATTAATTTAATTACATGTGAAGTGTTACAATCTTGGATCATTTCATGTTTATTTGAAGAGTTATCATCATCAATATAGTAGCTATATTATATTTTGTATATTTAAACTTGATATATATTAACAACCATATTATTGGGATACTTTTGTTTTATATTTTAAAATTTATGTTATTCTACACCAAATTTGTCGATGTAGATGCGATTTTAGTTGGAGCAATAACTTTATTTGTATACATCAAAAATCATAATAGGATTACTCTGTGAACAATTTGAATTACAGTTAACTAAATTATAAAATTAACAAAATTCAGTATGATTAGGGTTAATTACTCCACTTTAAATATAAAACCTAAGTGACAACTAAAAAACAATTCGTTTCATTCTAACTTGATGCCATCTTTTCTCTCTATGTCAATTCCAACATTTGTATAGCAAAATGAATTGGTATAATCATCATAAACATTTTCTTAACTATTTTTTAAAATCAAAATATATAAAATATTATTATTAAACTCGAAAGTATAACTTGGGGGACCGCGTGCGTAGCACGCGGCCCCACAACTAGTAAAGAAAAATAGGAAATTATCATTGACATTAATGTAGAGAGAGTAAATTTGTGGAAAATTGGAGAGATTATGAGGGTATATTTGGGAAAAAAAATTTTCAAAAATGAAAAGTATTTTAAAGTGGACAAACATTTGAAACTACCCATTATAGTAAGGTGGACAAACATAAAAGAACAGAGGGAGTATTATATATATAATGTAAGTTATTGGCATTTTAACTCTTAATGCAACAATAGAAAAATTAAAATGTATACACATTCAATTATCCTTATCCCCAGTTAGGTCCTTAGAGAGGTGCATCCAACTCTAGTCTCTTACTAATAAATAAAACAGAAAATCATCAATAAGTTGCATTATTCTAGATAATTTATCCTATAAAAAAATAAAAATATATGAAATCTAAAATAACGCCAAATAAAATAAAAAATGCAGTAAAAATTCAGAGCCGACCCTAAATATTTTAGGGTCCTAAGCGGAATAGCACATTCTGATAATTTTCCTCTGCAATTTATAACTTATATGGATCTTTTATAACCATTATTTTTACTTTACATAGGGCTCTGGACGATGACCCTCTTGACCACCCTTAGGACCGGCCCTGAATAAAATCAAAGAAACAATAGAAGAAGAGTATAGATGCAACATTTACCTGGTTGTTGTACAACCACATGAAGACGAAGGCGACGAGCATCATTATGAATCCAAGCAACACAAGAAGCACAACTACAATCTGACCAACAACTAGTACATTTGGTGGAATCATGATTTCTATTAGATTTATGCAAAATCCTGTTGTTGCTATTATTATTATTGGGGTTTATAAAACCAACCAATTTTCTCAATAAATTAGGCTTCCTATTCCTCCCATATAGCGTCTTTGAGACTGGGTCTGAGTCTGAGTCTGAATCTGAGTCTTGCAGGCAGTAGCATGGAGACGGCGTGTCCGTCTCCAAGAAGTGATCTAGATAAGAGTACACTATGCATAATATTGAATCAATAATGTCTAAGATTGTGAATACTATTATGCTTCCTATTTCTACTAATCTTGATTGCTTATTATTACTCCCCATTTTATCTATTCCTTTATGGGTATGAGTTGCCGCAGTCCCTCCCTCCTTAGACCCTGACCATAGTTTTCTATGGGGGATGTACTGGGTATAATGATGACGACGATGGTGTTTGATTATTAAATGCAGTTAAGGAGAGAATCGGGTTTTATTAGTTGAAGTAAGTATCGCTTTTTGTTGAGAATGACTTGAGATTGAATCTCACAAGGCGTAGATTGAGAAAATACTACACGATGCTTGCTAGTAGAAGAGAATTTGATTCTTTTTGAAAATGATAAAAGTGTTGATATGATGTACTGCCTATTGGTAGAAGCATATATTATTGTGGGTGTTTCATAAATGATTAATAGTTGATAGGAGTAGCTGACTTAACCAGTTGATTTTATTAAAATTGGCTTGATTAGTCGAGATTAAACACACTGGTAGAATAACTTGTGCAATTAAAACTTATTTTAATAAAAGTTGTTTCAGTCTGTCTTGTATGACACCGTTTTACAGTAAGACGATCTCAAAACAAGAAGCCTATAAACTAAGTTTTTCTTATTTGATTATTTATATAAGACAGGTCTTATGCTGAGAACGTTTCATACAAAATATTGTGAATTTGTTTTAATTAGACAATCTACTAAATAATAGTAGCATTAGATAATTTAACTATTTAATTATTTATTTATATCAAAATAAACTAAAATTGACCGAAAATTATATTGCTAAGCAAATCACCTTATCTAGAGTTTCTAAATACGTCGAGAAAGTCCAAGTGTAATGAGGGATGGACTTATCGCCACGTTGCCCAAACAAGGACCTTTTGAACTCAATCCCATTTGGACAAGCTGGAGGGACCTACTTTTACAATGTGTGGTTCACAAACTTGACTCATTACGGTTCACATTGACCCGCAGCCCATTTGATAGTTGGTATTAAATTATTTAGCAGAACAAAAAATATATCGTTATTTTTATCGACACTAACTATTATAGTTTTTTTTTTCTATTTGATCAACTAATGAAATAACTTGTTCCATGACAATCCGTTTCGATGAGTTTGCCACATATCAATGTTTACATATTATTATTATGATTCAAGAGTAGACGGTAAGAATCGAATCTTTATCATGTGGGTAAAAGGAAAAACCTTTGATCGCTAACTTAATTCGTAATTCTCGATTTACATAACATTTTAGCTATAACAATTAGCAAATTTAGCTACCAAATTATCTTTATCTTCATGAATTGAATGCACAATGTTTATGTATAGTATACATCAACACACATTGGCATCATCTAATCCAAGCACAAAACCTAATCATGTCTTCGTGTGCATTCTCATTTAGAGTCCGTTTCCTTCCTCATAGGATCGGAGCTCACATCCGGAAGGTTCCTTCGAGATTGTGCAGAAGCCAACCGTCTCTCCAATGGTGTTTTTCTCTTGCTCACTACGAATCGGTTCACTCCTTTTCTCATAGGCATTATTGAAGGGAAATCCTCGTCAGGAATCTCGCTTAGTTCTGAAATGTCCTTTATTTGAGCAACCCGTCTAAACCATCTCTCTGCCTTGGCTTCTTCCGACATGTCCAATGGATCCGGTTCTTTTACTGCTGACCCCTCCAAACTTTTCCTTCTCCATGAGTCCCTGATCTCGCTTGTGCTCTGACGTTTCGAATTCTCATCAGAAGAGCTGGACTGAGAAACAAAGTCTTTCGGATTTTGATTAATGTTGTTGGGTGTCTCGAAAACTGTTCTTGTTTTATCGTCTATTTTGTCCCCGGATTCTCTGAAATCTGAGCTAATTGAGCCAGTATGTGCGCTCAACTGAGTAAACTCTGAACCCTCCTGTGGTTTATTCTTGGCAAAGTAACCAGGTGGAAAAGGAACAAAAGGGACATACTTGTTATTGCCCGCTTGTTCCATTGCCGCACGCCTTTTACTCATCGGAGAAGTTAAAGAACGGTCTTTCTTTTTACCGACAACAAATCTATTTTCTCCTTTGCGCGTTGGCATTATTTCCGGGAAGTCATCATCAGATATATCGTTCGATAGGTCTTTCATGTCTTGAAGCTCCACTGCCGTTTCAAACCATCTTTCCGACTTTTCGGCTGGTTCTCCATCATAATCTTTATTCTCCATCTGACTTAAAAACTTTGCATCAGAGCTTTGTTGCTGGCCCGACTCGGGTTTTCCACCAATAAGTTCATCTAGACACTGGCTAATATTCCTAGTGATGTTATTTTCGTCACCGCCTATTCTTGAGCTTTCGGTAAACCTACTATCTCCTCCCTTAAAGGTCTTGGGCAAATCTGAATCGGATAAAGGACTGTACATATCAGATGAATTTTCCAACTGACGAATCTTAGTGAACCACGGTTGCTCTACCTCAGTCCCATCTTCACTTTCCTCTGTACTAACGTTAACAGAGGAGGGGTTCGTAAATGGATTGATTTCGGGCTTTTTGCAATCACATCTCAGGCAAGCCATATTACGACTGAAGTTAAAAAATTCACATCTGGAGAAAGACGAGGAAAAAAAGGCACGTCTGAAGTTAGAACAGATGCCCAAGATACATGGAAAAAAAGCAAAGGAAAAAAGTAATAAAGAAAAAAGCTAGGATGCTCACTGAGGACATTCCCATTCTCCACCGGTTATGAATTTCTTGGGCCGTTGCTCCTCGCATTGAAGGCACTTCACTTTCTTGGCAAAGTTCATAAAGCTGCACCTGCTCACGAATAAATACAGTTGCATGTCAATAGGGAAAACCTAAAAGTCAAACACAAAGCGTTGTGTAATCATTAATAAGCTTTCGGAGTTCTTCTATGTTCTATTGCCATTCCATAATAGTATTTCAACCGCTTTCTCCTGGACTAAAGGGATTACAATTTACAATGTAAATCTTCGAGACTCACCTTGGGCATATCCAGTCTCCTCTCTTCATTTCAACTCTTTCTCCAAAAGATTTTGGTGCTTGTTTATATGTTTCAGAAAACTGTTTCTTTGTGGTTGCAACAGACTCTACTGAATTTCCTTTAGAATTAGCCAACTCACTGAACAATTTTCTCACAGATGTTTCAACCCGAGTGTATATTTGCGTGTTTTCTGAAAGATCAGTAGCCAAATGGGCATAACTTAATAGAAACTCCATGAGATCAACCGTGCTTGGTTTATCAGAATCCAACACCTGATAACATGCATTGAAATTAAGGCTTCGACGAAGAAAAGGTGATACAACATGTACCAAGATGAAAACAATATACTTGGTTGAGCTGGCTATTTCACAAAATCAAACAAAAAAAATACCAAGAATGATCAAGTTTAACCCAATAATGTGTTGTGTTAAAAAATGATTCATATGTAACATTGAAGTAGGCTAATAGCCTATAACCAAGTAGTTGTCATCTTAACTTACGTGTCACTATTCAAAGTTCAACTTCAGCCGAAAATTTATGATATTAAGACGGCCATTGATTGGTAGTCAGGAGTGAGTTTAGAAGAAAAAAGCAATATGCTTGAGAAAAGGCTAACGAAGAGAATATGAAGAGATTGTCCACACAAGTCTTAAAATGTTGTGTTACAGCTGACCTTATATTTGAGGGCTACCTTATATTTGCTTCATAAATTAAGACAATAGCTTTACTTCTAAGGGCATCAATCAATTAAAATTAGAGCAATAAGACAATGACCGATTCACCAGAACGTACTCATAAAGATTAATAACTTGCATCCTCAAATGCAATTTATTGCAATTAAGGAAATAGCTCAAAATTCTACTAACACAAACTTGAGTAAATAACTTCAGCTAGTAATTAGTAAACTTCAATTGGATACAAATGCGGCAAATTGAAGTACATAGACTCAATCAATCGGCTAGAAGCCTTGTATCCCAGAACAACCACACACTTGCACAATTGACTCGTTTCACTAAGATTGCAAATTCAGTAACGGAGTACAATTGTCCTAAACTTATAATAAAAACTAAAACGTCAATTGCTGCAATATTGCTCACTCACTAACAATTAAGATATCAATCTCCACTACATCATTACTCTATCTGTCCACTGAATATACTACCATTTCCTTATTTGTTATAGTGCATTTACTATTATAAAAACTACCCAAACCTACCCAACAATCCAATCCCTCTATTTTATGAGAAGTTATTCCAATGGAGTTACACATTGATACCCCTCATAAGTTTTCCTATAAAAGGATGTTTTACATCCATTTCTAAACACCCAAGAAAGTTTGTGAATGTGTAAGCAAGTTCTCTCAATTTAAGTACTTTCTTTAAACCCATCAACCTTAGAAAAGACATTCTTGATCCATGTTCATAAAACCACAAATCTTTGGTTCTCTTGTTTCTTGCCAATCCAAGAGAGCATCTCTTGAGCTTAATTCGCGAGGTTCACCCGAACACATTGACGAAATTGACGCTTATGGAAAGTGCCTAGCATACCTTATACGTAATCAAGCCAATTTATCATCTACTCAAATATAATACCTTGAATTACTTTGTGCAAGTTGTCATTTCTCAATGTTGTAATAACTTGTAAAAGGAACTTCCTAACAATTTATTCTCCCAAAATCAAACCAGAAATTTAAAAAGCACAAATGCTTACTCTTTCCAAACTCAATTAGACACAAGAATACTTAATTTCTTGAAGATGGAAGGCAAGAGAAAACAATTGATGTTGTGCTGAAATTAAACATAATCAACTTACATCATTAGCTTCATCTCGCAGAAAGGAATTCATCCTGGCCGCAGCATCAGAAGCATTACTGAACAAAAATGGCGAACCATACTTAACCACCACCTCTATGTCTTCCTTGGGAAGAGACCTTTTTCCAAGCAAAAACAATCAAAAAAAATAACCTAATCAATGGCGAATTCAGCATAAATACCTAAATAAAAGGATAAATAGAAAGTACTAACCATAAGAGAGTAGGATGATTTCGAGCGAATCCCAAACAAGCAATGGCATGGTTAAGAAACTGTTGAGACAATCGTTGCGCATCCACAAATTGAACAACATCAGAAACAAAGGGTGCATTAGAATACCCAGAACGAAAAACCCAATAAAGAAAATCCGAAAACTCAGGCCATGGATGTTGATATTCATGTTGATGCTGATCAAAATTGGAAGAATTAGAGTTAAGAATTGGCTGGGTTTCATCCCAAACAGAGTGAGATTGAGAGTGAAGTTGCCGTGAACAGTTGAGAACAGGAGGCGATACAGAATGAAGAGGAGTGTGAAGGGGGGAATGGAGAAGATGAGAAGAAAAATGGCGAAGAAGAAGGAAAGAAGGACGTCGACAATGGAGGATTGGTAATGGAGATGATGAGAATAGTGTGATGAAGCGGAATGTGGCGCCTCCCATCGCACCACCTATGTCAACTTTGAGTTATGACTCCTATCCTCTCATTTTAGTAACAATTTTTTACTATTTTGATCGCTCTCCTGTATGGGTATGAGTTGTCGTCATTCTTCTTAAGTATGAGTTGTTGTCGTTTATCCATCCTCAGACCTTGATCATAGTTTTCTATGAGCGGGATACATTGGGTATGGTGATTATGATGATGATGTCCATTTGAGTTCAACATCTCTCTCAAAATGCACCAATTAGTTCCTCGCCTCCAAAATATTTGTAACATTTGTTTTTCACACAGTTGACATAGGAGGTTTTTGGGCAGGTTCGATATGTTCGACCGCATAGAGCCCCGATATGTTAGGGGCCTTAATATTAAATTACTTCGTATATTTTAGGTGTTTAAAGATACAAAATTGTCAGAAAAATATTATAATTTTTAAAATTGCACAGGGCCTTCATAAAATTTATCAATTTTTGCTCTGCCCCTAATGTCATTTGACAGTACAATGCGTTGATTTAGTTCTTAGTATCTCTAGTTATGTATAATAACAAAATTATAAAAATTTGATATTATTAATCTTTGCATTGAGATAGATCAAATAGGATCTCACTTGACTATGTTTTACTTTATAAATTAATGGTGTGAGTGAATTGTGCAATATATCTAATATTGCAAGTATTTAGAATGTAGGAAATACATTTAGGTGAAAATTGAATGGAAAAAAGTGATAAAAATTGAGTTGAAAAATAAGATAAAAATTAGATTAAAAATAATAGTATTTAAGAGAAAGAGAGGATAAATTTGTGAACGAAATTTAATGAAGGAAAGTGTGAGTTTGTGACCATTGTTGGAAAAAGAAAATGGTGCAAAATTAGCAAGACCGACTAATATAAAAAGTGGTGCATTCCTCTAGATATAATTAGTCGCGACACTTGCATAATAAGTTGGCCCTTCTATGAGATGAGACAATTTGAAGTGAGTTTTTCAAACAACTAGAGTGAGTATTTAATATTTAAAGTGTCAATTTTATATTCATATGACATGTTAAACATAATCAACTGAAAGTGAGATAAATAAGAAAATGAATGCTTTAATTAATTTAGCTGAGCTATTTAGCCCGAATTTAAAACAGTATTCCTTTTTGAATGTCTTAAATAAAGATGTGTGAATTTGAAGATATTATGTTTGATAAATCTAAAATTAAAAAATATGAAATTAAATTGGATCAATTGCATATGATTCCAATAGCAATGCTAAATAGATTAAATATCGAATTTTGAACATCAGTTCGAAAACTAAAATTGATTTCTCCCTATTCTTTTAAAATTCATTTTGTTAAACACTTTCTTTATGTTCTTTATTTTTATGTATTAGAAAAAAGTACAAATAAGTAAAATCTTATTTGATTCGTGTCAATAGATATTTTTATAATTTCAAGTTTTTATAACTTTTTTTTATTATATGTACCTAAAAATATTAAAGTTTGAAATAATGCACTAGATAAAAAAATCAGCTAATTACATCTGAATTATGTAAACAGTTGTGTTGCTTTAATTTATCTCAATAGTAAATACATACGAGGCATCTAATATGGTTATTTTGTACCAACTAAAGTCATACTCCCTATGTTTCTTTGAATTTGCACCATACAATTATGGCTTATTATATAAGGGATTTTTGAATCATATGGTGCAAATTCAAAGGGATACAACGAGTATTTACAACGGATCATGGACATCAAAATGACAAGATATCCATCCTACAAGTAAAGAAGATGCCT
This sequence comes from Amaranthus palmeri, assembly GCA_019776075.1. Lineage (NCBI taxonomy): Eukaryota > Viridiplantae > Streptophyta > Magnoliopsida > Caryophyllales > Amaranthaceae > Amaranthus > Amaranthus palmeri. The sequence continues at coordinate 720,653 of JAAKBH010000041.1, forward strand.
CAAAACTTAACCATGCTTTTAATTAGCTAAAAAAAGATGATAGCTAAAAAAAGCGTCCAAGTAAAAAAAGAAGATTGCACCATACAGGCCGTTAGTAGATATAATACCGGTTTTCGACCCTCTTTATTAGCTGCTCCAATATATATACGTCATAAAATATACACGGGAAGAAAAGGGTCGAGACGACTGTTTATAGTTTATATGGTTAACAATATATATTAACTTAATATTATACTACAAGATTTACAAATTTTTAATGGATTCATAAGCAGATATATGCACATCATAACACTCAGCATCCCATGAAAAGTCTTTCAACATTGCATCCTTTATCTTTTGGTTCCACTCGGAGGGCTTATTCCTCTGAAAACCGAAAAGGAAAAGTGATTGTCATTCGTGACATGCTAACTCAGGTTCGGGATGTAGGGAAGAGGGAATGCAATGGTGCAAAAGCAGGTGCATTTAAAATGAGCAGGAAAGATTACTCACTATTTCATCTACAGCTTGCAGTAGGGACATGTTAGAAAAGGTGGAGACGTACTGTGCGAACTGAGTGCTTCCAAAGTCGAGCTCCGCAAAATGCCTGCGACAAAGCAGACATTTGAAGAAGGTCGGGTAAGGTAAGTTTTCATTTAAATACAGCCCATACTACAAATAAGTAGAAAAGAGAGGAGTGAAACCACTACATAATTTTAAGACGAATTTACCTGACTCTTCGTTCAATGGAAGTCGCCAATATGGGTGCAGCTCCATATCTAATTGCTTTCAGCTGTATTTGACCAACAAAAAGCGTATGAGAATGCTTCCATATGATATGAGTATGAACTCGACAGTCGACATACTATTCCAATCGATTGTTTACCAAACTACTTGCTGCGTTAGGCCACCAGATACAACAACATTCCCCATTACCCAAATGCCATTAAATGGCTCCCACCTTGAGTGGGATTTGGAGGGGTTGGATGTACACAACCTTGTATTTTTTAGTGGTAACAAAGAGGCTTCTTTTGATTAACCCTTTGTAGCAAACATCATCAGCAACGTTAACAAAAATAAAAGTGCACATACAAAGAGCTGTAAATCTTTTGATCCATCGAAATAATGGACACCAGATATGCATATACAAAAGCTCCCATATGATATGAGTATTGACTATTGTGACAGTCTACATACTCTTCTACTCAAAATAAAAAAAGTTGGACGGAGATGTCAAGTCATTATATGTTCTATTTGACCAGCAGATAAGCAGATAAGGTTAAACAAATTGCTATCAACAGAGAAACAGATTGAACAGACATTTCACTTTATTATTTTCCATCAACATACCGGAACTTGCAGCACCGGATCTTCATATGAGTGGCACAGTATTATATCTGACCCTCCAAATAACAAATGAGAGAAAGCTTCATCATACTTGTTTATAAATCTCATATTCTTACCCTGCACAATAAATTATTCAATCAAGCAAGTTCAAATTTAAATGCTGAACAAGATATTTAGATCAAAAAGCCTGCACTGTTTTTAGTTGTCCCCAAAAAACAGGCTCTAATGAAATCCATAAGCCAGCCAAAAACTTGAGAGTTCAAAAATCAAACATGCATCCAAAGTGAGAAATAATAGGACTACTAAAAATTGAAGCTTGTGATCAAGGTCAAATTGAAAAAGACATTTTAAAATATTATTTCAATTATACAAGTTTGTAAATCAAAAGACTAATAATATTGATATACTAGAAATCCGAATGAAATCCAAACATTAACATGATATACACTGTTCTCTTACATCCATATTGGTTTCTTGATTTGTAGTTTTGTACCATCATATTACTTTTTATTCATAGATTTTAGAGCTGAAAATATAAAAGTAATACAACTGACGTATTTTTTAAAGGTACTAGCAATTTGATTCATGTGCAGATCACAAGAATTTGAGTTGTTTGGGCAGTGCATAACTGACGCTCAACCTTAACATAAGACTTGAGAGACTATCCAATTTCAACCATATGTTTAACCACTCAGAATATTTAAGATGTCTAGCCATATGGCCCCTTCCGAATGATTACAGATTATGCTAAAAGATGTATTTTCTAGAAAGTTGAAAAGGCAATGAAAGCTCCACTAAACCAATCTCGCCAGTTACAAATTGGGTCTTATGGTAGAATCATCTCCATAAATCTATTGATAATATCATTAGGTTATATGGATTTTACAGAAGTCAGTACGATCAAGCAAGTATACAGTTAACCAGGTCATTCTGAATAGTAGAAAGTTCACAGCTAAAATGTATATGATTCTTTCTAAAAATACACAAGGTATACAGATTACATCTTGTATCTTCCATTCCAAGTATGAACACAGATCTACACAGAGCTCAGTTTGTCCAATAACATAAAAATCTCTAATCACACTCACACAGTAGCCTCTAATTTTGTGCGTACTATCCACATAAGCCTAAATTTACCCTACTAATTAAAAGCTTGAGAAGAGGAAGTGAAAGAGCATAAAGGGGCTGGCCAGTGATTCTGTAACATCTACCTAATTGGTTATGGGTGTGTCACTTACATGTACAGTTCAAAATTCCAGGTAAAGTCATGAACAATGTTCAACGTAGGTACCATATGTATGTTGTAGGAAATTTTATTTTGAGGGGTAGCATAGAAAATATCCCAGTAATTACAATAGAAATTTTGTGAATTGATGTAAACTAAATTTGAAACAGAAAGCGATGTGAATCAAAGCAGCAATTACAATACTTTACCTCAAGTTCTTCATTGAGAGATTGTAGCACACTATTGATTCTTGGTAGTTTGCTAACTCCCATGAAGAGAAACTGTGATAAAAGTCATGGACATACTAAGCAAGCTGATGGTAGTATATTCTGCAGTTTCATGTCAAATTCTACTGACATACAACAGATTGCTTCTAAATTGGTAATGATAAACATGTGATAGATGTCAAAGATGTAAGAACCTGAAGTCCGCTTAACTCCGCAATTTGCAGAAGGGCAATTAGATTCTCCAGATCCACATCAGAAATTTCGAAGAAAATGCATCCAACCTAATAATAGATCATTGCTTAGATTATAACCAACAAGAAATAACACCAAACATGTGTTCGATTATTGAGTTTGGATAAGCTATTCGACTGATGAATAGTTGGTCGAGCCTGGTCTGGCAGCTTATTTCTTTTCAGTAGGCATAACAAAGGCAAGCATCATGTATCAAGCACAGTCATCACTTAAATTAGCATCATTCCGAAATTGGCATCACGTAGCAAGTATGCTATTTCATTAACAAACATCTGAAGTTATTGTCTAACCCGTGTTTCTATATTACTGAGAAATTTTATATTTGCTGGTAAAATTTTTGTCTTAGAGAATGCACGTGCATGAAGCACAAAAGTTAACAGCACTTCAAAAGACATACAAGTGTTGATGAAGCATCCTCACTTAATCCCATCTGCCTCTGTAGTGAAGCTTTACATATGGATTTTCCTTTCAGGTCATTCACACTATAGTTTTGAGGAAGCAATTCATCCCTGGAAGGATCCCACACGGTGTGATCCAATCCATATGGAGCAACAACCAGCTTATCTCTGCAATCAAATGAGATGCAAAACGTTTTCAAGAATATTACAAAGGAAACCCAGTAGTATAGCTTTAAATTATCTGGGCAAGTTGAAAACAAAAAGAGTGGCGTAAAATAAATAAGGAAAGCACAATAGACTTACTTATGAGCAGACAAAGTCGGCTCCAAGCCATGACCAAGACTCCGAATAATTCTCCCTTTTGAATTTATGGATGACATAACTACCACTTTATTGGAGTAAATAACCCCACCCTGCAATTTTAAGAAGAGATTATTGATCATATGATTGACACCTTACATTGCTATCACTTGAAAATGGACTAAAAACATATTCTCTCCGTACCCCTTATTTCCAACTCGTGTGATCTTCTACTTTTTAAATTTTGGTTCCATGAGTTACAGGCACCACAAAAAGGGTTGTTGGAGAATATGTGGAGAAAGCATTGCAAAGGAGGGAGGAGAAAGAAATGGGACCACTCCCCAAAGAGGAAGTGTTTCCATCTCAGTAAGACAACCACAAACTGCAAATGTTGCAAAGTCAAGGGATAGAGGGAGCAACACTCTATATTGTGAGCAAGGTAAATCTTTTTGGTGGGGGCATTAAGTAAGTTACAGATGAGTATATATCGCCAGTATATCAACATAGTTCTACACGTGTATTGAAAAGTGAAAAATAAGAGAACATCTATCAGTGCATCGAATGTGTTTCCTATCAAGCAGTAAGCTTTAAGCTCGTTTGTATTTGCAGCAGACATAGATGAAATCACTAGATCTATCTAACATAAGTATTGTGGTGGTGTTTACACGAATAATGGTCGCAACTAGGCCCAAGGTGAATGACAAGTTGAAGTTTCGGAGATAATAGTTGGAATCAAAACAAGTTACTAAGTACATAGAGTGTCACTATGGTATCCGAGAGTCAAACATAGATACAATACATTGGGTAACTATTCAAAGCGATGGAGATATAGACAACAATTTAGCACACAAGATCAAGTGTGTTAGCTTTAATGGAGAAGAGCAATTGTGTTATAGACTGAGATATTGGTAATCCTTTTAGTAAGGCCACTAGCATCTAGCATTGTAGATTAGGTCATTAGCATTACTTTATAGATTGAAATCTTGGAAATTTAGGGCAGATCATGTAAAGAGATGGGAATAGCCGGAATGCATATGCACAAGAAAGAACTCAAAAGGAGTATATATGAGAAAACTGGAAGTGGAAAACATTGAAGATAAGTTATAGATGTAGCTCATAAAAGTTAAAACTATATGATATTCGTATACCTCAGTAGAGCATTATTAGCCATTATTATAGATTAGGTTGAAATCATTGGGAATTAGAAAGATCATGAAAGAAAGTGGGAGTAGCCAGGATGCATAAGCTAAGATGAACGTACAAGAAAGAACTTAAAATGAGTATATATGAGAAAACTGGATGTGGAAGACATTGAAAAGTAGTTAGAGAAAGAACAATTATGTTGACAACGCTCACTAGAGCGTAGAGGCAACGTGTACGGAAGAAGAAAGGTCTAAACACTAGGGAGTTTGAAAGAAGAGGGATACAAAAAATGATTTGGATGAGGGGAGTGAAAAGGGATAAAAACTTAAATTCCCAAGATTTATGGTAGTCAATAAAAATGAATGGAAGAGAAGATATTTGTAGATGATCAAAAATCTTGGTTTATCCAATTCCAATTTAAGTTTTAGCATTATTGTCGTCGTAGTACCAGGTGAGGTAGTCCATCTTGAGGTGGAGTGAGTGAGAACAAATCAATTGTTTCTAAAGATATTTAATTAACTTGGAATAACACCTTAAAGTATACCTTCAAAACATTCACAAGATACGACTTGGCATTATCTTGCAAACGATCTGGACGGTGAAGTCTAGAAGGATCAAGTCCACAAAGTTCAAGCTTTTCAGGCTGCTCAAGACACTATAAGAAGTTGTGCTTTCATAATTAGAACAAATCATAACATGTAAAAACTAAGAGTTGAGGAAGTAAAACTCAATAGAAGAAAGAAAAGCAAAATTTTCCATACCTGGGAATCAAAACCTTGGCATGTCAATAATATTCTGGTTGCTGTAAGTCCCTACAAACGATTTTTTAAACAAGATGTCGTCACAGAAATGAATTCAGTGACACAGAGAAAATAAATAATACAGGCATCTATCACCAAACTTTAAAAAATCAGAAGAATGGCATGTGAATATGAGCAGTATGATACAGACAAAGTTTTTCTATGATACTGTTGAGTATCTAGAAGTGTTCAAAATTCGAAGGGTAAATAATAACTGAGATTTTACAGCCTACTGCTTCTTCAGATAGTCCAAATTTCATGACTTGTCTTGAACCTTATATGGCATGCATACTTTTATGAATTATGATAAAATGAAGAATATCAAAAGCTTAATATCAATGGCCTTATGTCAGATGGTAGTCAGAGATTTGTGATTTGAGGTTAGATGTGAGCTATCCTTGAATCAGATATTCTTCCTTCACATAAAAAACTTACAGAAACCATCTCTGTAGAAAATCTCCACTTCTCCAGGAACTTGTAGAATGAACAATAACTTTATTCATAAGTGATCTCTTTGTGAACAGGAATGATAAATAGCTCATAACTTATCAAGGAAAAGATCAAAAGAATAAAGTCGACCTCCTTGTGACACTTGCAGCATGCACCCGATTGGCTTTGAGAAAGTTATGTGAAGTTAGAAGAATTTTCAACCTAGGTATTGAATCTACTAGACATTTTTCTATGATCCAGCCCAGACCTATACACTTTAGCTGTGCAAAACGCAGCACACAATCAGTTGTAAATAAAAATTTTACTAAAAGTCCGGTGGCATGGTATAGTTAGAGGGAAGATATGAGAGAAATGTTATAGAAGGAGTGTAATGCGTGGGAAGAAAGTAGGAAAATATCTGTGAACTCTGTTACCTTAAGGAGGGATCTTAGCCTCTTGACAACTTAAAGTAAGATGTAAGTCGATCCTTTTCAGGATACAATTCCTAACTTTTCTCTCTAATTTTTTTCATTTCTTTTCCCATAAAAAAGTTTTCTTTTGCAACAAATTTGTTATTGAGATAGTCATTCCCAACCTAAAGAAGACAATCGGAAAAAGGTAGCTGATAGTTCAGATCTTGAGTCGTTGCTGTAGGCAATCAAGAGAAAGAAAAGTTCAACTTTACAAGAAATGAAATTTGATTCAATACGAGAAATGAGAAACATTAGTTTAATGTTCTGGTAACTTAGGAATTTTGATCATATGACAATTTAAACAACGTAAAAGCCTTAATTCCAACATGATAATTCAAATGTAAGCAAAGAAAAAACTAGAGCTTTTCAAGTTATACCTGGTTGACAAATATATCCCAAAAGAGTGGTCCAATTATTGCAGTCTCCCAATTATGTATATGTAACACATCAGGATGCTTTCCCAATTTCACCAAATAATCCAATGAGGCACGAGAAAAGTAAGTGAATCTGGTAGCAAAAAATTAATTCATTATCAAAAAATTGTTAGTGTCATAAACCAAAGTGAGCATCATTCAAATGAATAAAATTATGAAAGAACTAAATTCAAACTTCATATGTCCAAATCAACAAGGACAATTGTGTCACAAAAATACATCCTCCCAACAAATTAGTAAAAATATTATATTAAATATTATACACTGCCTGATATGGACAGTGGCGAAACTTGAACAAAATTTCAAGGGGGGAGAAATTAATAAAAAAAATTAAATGCAACTAATATATAGCCAATCAATACAACCATAAATTATTGCGTAAATTTTGAATCAAAGTAAAAGTCGACAATCTTTTAGCACATTAAAAAATTGTCTATAATCTCATTGACATTATATGTCTTTTCTATTTGTTTCTAAATGTATGAAATTTTTAAAAATACAAAATGATAATTGTATATTAAAAAAAATTTGCCGAAAATCTCGAAGGGGCGGAGCCCCTACCCGCCCCAACTAAGTTCCGCCTCTGGACATGGAACTAGATAAAGGTTTGTGTCACATGAAATACGTCATATTAAAGGATACCCAACTAATTGTTCACAAAAAAGGATTCCACTAAATCATTAAAGTTATTATAGAAGAGAGCTACAAACACCCATATTTTGGCAATTTTGTAACTACTATAGTCTAGAGCTTCTCACATATCTATAAGATAGGTGTAAAATGTCTACTTTGACGCAGGCATTTTGCGGCTAAATATATACACTAAATGATGCATCCTTACGAAAGAGCCAACCTGGTGGCTATTTCTTCCTAACAATTTAAGGTCATTGGAAGAATATTCATCACAATACATGACGCATTATCAAGGATGTTACTGCTGCAAACCAATGTAACTGACTTTTGATGTCGCATGACTAGTGTATATATAAAGCTTGAGATTGGTGATGATAAATAATACCAAATTCAGCAAGTGAATGGCATACTATTTCTAAGTTCATAACAAACAACTAATGTAAACAATACTCCACCACATCCCAAAGACCCAAACAATGCTACTTCGATTCACATGTAGAAAAGAGCAAAATGAAAGTCATCATCAAGCAGAAAAATACTTGTAAAAGGAACCATAAATCATCGGAATAGCTAAAGAGACAACTGCATGAGGTCAAAATTGAGTAGAAGCTTGCGTATACCTTTCAAAATCATCGGAATATCCATAAATCATCTCACGGTCAAATAAGGATGAATAGTCCAGAGGCTGAATAAAAGTCACTCCAATTCCATGGACTACACTGTTTCCAAATTACGCAATTGAATTCGTTAAGAATTTATGTACTGCACAATAGAAACAGTAGGAAACTTAATTTCGCCAGCACAACCTATTGCATGCATAGTGAACTCCTTGCATCCCTAGATAAACAAAAATACACATATAACGTTACAGACACAATATTACGAATCATAATCTTACCCAGTCCATAATTTGTTTCCATGTAATTGCCCATTGAAATATGAATAAAACTTTGAATGTATTTCTTGTAGTCCTCGTACATCACTCAAATCCAAGCTTTTATACCTATTTACAAAATAGTTGTTATCTAAGTAATATTTCTGAACAAAATGGCTAAAAAACTTATAGAAAAAGTTTTCAATCATTTTTGTCGTCATCACAAAGTGTTTACCAGAACTATCAGGTTGAAGAGCAAAATATATCTAAAATTTGGTCCACATTCATCATCAAAACAATAGAAGAGGCAGGTACTTTGATGACGCTAAACGTCTAAACCTAGTGGCTAGTACCATCATCATAACAACAACAAGAATAAGCTACATCAACAAAAAAACATAAACTCTTCTTGGCTTGGGTTATAAGAATGCGTGACCTGATCAGCCATGTGACATATTCATCGTCCAAAGTCAACATGCTAAACATGTACTCTATAAAAGTAGCAAAATATCCATTTTATCTTAGTAAGATAGATTTAGGTAGGTAGGAGTTGACATGTGAGTAGAATAAGAAAAATCTTGATAGACACCAAAAAAATACAAAAATCACAATCCGTAAGCAATACTAATCAAGCATCGTTATCTATTTTGGAACTAGAAAGATTTGTTCAAACAAATGACTTGATAGATTAAAATAGTGTCAAGCTTCCATATCAAACACACTAAAATAAAAAGGAAAAGGCTAATGCCAAAAATTTTCCATGATTTGTAGAACTTTATTCCCTTTGTTCATGAATGATAGGCCTAATTTGACATTTGTGGTTAATATTTGTTCAAATAACCCCAATTTTATATCATTAGAGCATAGTCATAGAGGAGGCGATTAAATTTATTACAATATTTGAAGGTAATGATACAAAAATTATTCCACATCAATCTTAAACCATATACTATCAATCACTTTGTGTTAGAATTTAATAGTTAGAGTTCGAAATATAGAAAAACCAAAAAATGGCCATTACTTGGGCAAAATAACTTCAACCAAATTTCCTTTCCTTTGTAATGCACATGATACACCAGTAACATACGATCCTAAAGATCCAACAGCAGCCACTGGCTCCATTTCGGTGCAAATATGTATTATATGGAAACCACTCCTGGAAAGAGATTTTAAAGAATGTTAGCTTTACGATTAACAAGAGACATAGAAAACAAATGCTACAATTAGTAAGGAAATTTCTGAAAAGTACAATCTCATTCTTTAGATATCAGAGAGCATCATGTTCCCTCTTTCGTAGATATATAATTAGGTCTCCACCCTTTATTAACATATAGCAGCATAGCAATATGAATCACATACATATATTTCACTGCATCAGGAAAAAATGTCAAAGGAAAAGGAAAGATCAAGCCATACATTTTTATACAATTAGCTATAATCATTGAAAAGAGGCATCCACCACAACATTTCATCACCCTAATGCCAATAAGTGGCTCAGAGGATTTTGATGTAGGCGATCTTACTAAGGTGTAAAAACAAGTTCGCATTGTATCGTGTTGGTCGTATCTTAAAGGTTATCATATTTACCGAACTAGTATTACCTTGATTGTAAAAGTTTAAAAACCGCATTTTAGGTCGTTCCCAGCGATATTCCATGGTTTTGGCCAATACTTGGTGGTATGGCAATCGAATCATCCCCATTACCACATCACTGTATCTGTTAGCGCAACAATGACTGTTACAGCCTTTTTGCACTATGTTTAGTATGAATCTTAATCTTTAGCCTTTAAAATTCCCACCTAAAAATATGCAACCAATCTAAAACAATAGTACAAGCTAAAGAATCTTCATTTAGAGAAAACAATATAGTTCAAACTTTAGAGGTAATTTGCACATCCAGTAGAGCTAAAACAAGAAAACCAAAGCCACTAATTAATCGGCAAATAACACCTCTAAATATGATCCTTCTTCGCAGAGGATGATCCATACATAAGAATTATTGATTCTTGGGCACTAATTTTGATTAAATTCTTGATTAAAAGGAAAAATCTGAATCTTTGAGAAATCATCCGTTAATCAACTGTGAATACTATGTAAACTAACATATACTACATTAGTTATCATAAATCACAGAAGTACTCATATAGTCGGCTAGGGTATTGAGCAATTGTAAAATGAAAAGGAACCTTGTTTAGGATATTTATCAACTAAAAAGTTGAGACATAATAGCATAGCGGAGTGATAGTCAGATTTTTTTTAAAGTTAATGTAGTATCATGCTGCCATTGTCAAAGCAATGGAACCTTCTTAGAGCTAAAATTGGATTCCTACGAATCAGTTGAAACTTGAAACATCATCTGTACAGGTTCTCCTTGTTACCGTATAACAATGCCAGTTTTAGATTTTGAGATATTGAAGAAAACAATTTTCCTTGATATTATAAATACACTGATAGTTTGAAGGCATTCATAACTTTCAGACTTCCCTTTTCAGTTTTTTACTTGAATAATTTTAATAACCTGGAACTTCTGAAATTACACTTAGAAAAACAGTAAAAAATAATCGATAGATTACACATTTAACAGGAATTTCTTAATAGTCGTATTATTTTACCTTTTAGTTTGCTCTGACAAACGATTTAGTTCTGCCAAAAGTTCATCATCTCTCATCAGCAACAGAGACATGAAGTTTTCATTGACCTTAGTATTCATGACCAGCCTTCTCAAATCACATGCATTTGTTCTGTCAATCATGCCAGCAAGAACCATTGAATCTATCCGAAGAAGTAATTGCCATAGAACCGATGAATCATCTGGCAGGCAAGTATGAAAATTCTCTCAGCACAAATGATCATTTTTTTGAATCACAAGTAAATGAAGCTGATCATTCCCACATATGTATTCATCCCAATGGAACAAACACAAAGTATCATGGAAAGGAAATAATAGTTTAATCTACATACTTTAATACGAACTATTAAAGAAAAGAAATCTAGATTAAAAAGTCGGGTGAGCACAAATCAAACATCCGATTGGAATAGAATTTGGAAATGCATATCTATGGGAAGTTAACAGTTTCTAATATTTGAATATGATCCAAAAACTTCGGATATCCAATATATTTGGAACCTGAAATCTAATCAGTTTCACCAAACATCTGAACGCAGTGTACCTAAGATCTACAAATTTATAATAAAAGCCAAATTTTCATATAGATTTCACGTATCGATATCACGGAAAAAAAAAAAAAAAAAAAAAAACCCGAAAATGTTGATAATTGAATTGCCAACAAAAATCTACTTTTATTTTATGGATGGGGTATCCAAGGTGAAATTAACTCGAATTGGATATTCAAAAAAATACAGATTGAACGCGGATAGGTTTTTGGGATATTCAAATTTTCAGATAGTTATACAACTGCTATCTAGCAGTATGCATTCAAACATCAAACTGTGTCTAAAAAAAAAGACAAAAGGTCATAAGTCATGCTATTCAATAGTAACAAATAACAGTTACCACAACGCCTTCTTTAAACAGCCAGAACACGGGGGAAAAGATCTAATGTAATAACGTTAAAACATTTGTAAAAAATAAGAAACATGGCTAGAGGCCTAGAGCCATTTGAACAGATAGAATGTGCCTTTTGAAACATAATTTGCATAAACATGTTCCAATTGTTTTTATCAACTTATCAACGCATATATTTGCACATTTTTGCATGCAATGACCAGGAAAATGATCGAGAATTGAGATATTAATGTGGAATTGAACAAATCTGTCATTGTTAACTAATACTATTTTGAGATTGTATGAGTTAGTAATACAAATTTTAAAAACTAATCATCTTTGAAGTTATCTTCTATATTCCTTTATCCTAAGTTCCTAACGCTTGCGAACCAAAACCATTGTCAGTAATAAAGAATCCAACTGTTTGACACTCAAGCTAGTGTGATTCTACATCGACAAATCATCCAATATTCTAATTTTAAGTGAAAAAGAAACTAAAAGACAATAGTTAGTTGGAAGAGGTTGTAACCAAGAAGCAAGAAATTCTGACTTATAATTTTCAATTCTGCTTTGAGAAAAATACTTCACTTTATTCTCTACTTAAAGTTTTTACAAAGGAAGAAAAAACTATACACACTAAAATGGCCACAAAAGCGGCCTGAGGAAACCTGAAGAAATAGAAAAACAGCATACAGTTTCTATTTCTCCATCAGCTTAAGACTTACGACAAAATCACCTCTTCCGGTAGTCTCATGCTTTCCGGCCTCCAGCTTCTTTATTCTTTGATGCAAAGTTTCGATCTCCTTTTTCGCTTTATTCAGCTCTTCCAAGGCCATCATACGTTGTTTATTCAGGTACATTATATCTACATATTCATTTGCAACCAAACAAATTAATAAAAAATGTTCTGCAAAAACTAACAACGGTAACATGGAGCCTAGAAGTTCTGCGAAGAGGATTGGACTCTTACTCTGCTGAGCTTCTGTAAACAGTTTCCATACCTCACTACTCCGCAGTTCTGACTCACTAGTGGACGTACTCTGTAGATTATTCTTTTAGATGATGATCAACAACAGTATCACTGTAAGTTCAGTCAGATAAAAGCAAGTACCAAGTCAGCTAGAAAAGAATCATTCATGCACACCTGAGTGAATTCAAAGTTATCATGATCTTCCAGCCTGAAAGACATTAATAATTACAATTATTGGAAAAAACTACAGATGTAAGCTAAATAATTCCATAGACCATAGAAGAGTACTTTAAATTTCAGAGGTTGATACTTCACAATTGCACTTGGACAGCAATATCCAATGGCATAAAGCATAAAACAGAATAAACTAAATTAACTTCTTCAAAACAAAATACATTCATGTCTTGTGTTGGCATCCATAGTGCAAAAATACAGTTTCGGTAATGATCGCAAATCGGATATTGCGGTCAATACAAAAAAATTCACGGTTAATGCAGCCTATATTTTGGTCGCGGTAAACTCAAAAAAACCTTTAGAATACGGTCGCTATACGGTGATGCGGCCTTGTTTTTGACTTTTTGCTCTATGTTAGCATTCGAAAGAACATGAAAAAAAAACTAACACATAACATCACAGTTTTCTGGATGAAAATGTAGAGTCTATCACTTGTGATTTAAAGTAAAATGTTTTCACAAATATATTCCATTGTTTTTGTTTGATGATCAAAAGTCTTTGAATATATTATGGCTCATTATCCCCTATATATAATACTCCATAAATGTATGATACTAGAGATGAACATGGTTTAAATTTTAACCAAAAGAAGAAATTGGCAAACATATTAATAGAAAATAAGCAGAATCTATAAAGATAGCGCTTTACTCTAGTCCAACTAACAGTTCCTTATTTATAAAAATATACTTGTGAGTTGTGATCCAACATGTATAAGTAGTACTAAAAATGTCGTATAACAGTTGTAATGATTATGTTATACTGAAAATTATGGACGCATTATATACTTTGATTAGATAAAACACAAACCATACAACTTTTTTATTCCAGGTAGCTAGAGAATCTATTCAAGGGAGAGGGAGACTAAATTAATCATCTTTTGTCCAATCTGCAGTACAATTTAACAGGAGAGCTGTCGAAAAAATTCCTCATATGAAAACAAAGCTCAATGATTCATAAAACAAAATGTCAAATCCTAAATCCAAAAAATTAGAGTACACTAATGATCATTAGATGAATCTAGTTTTTACCGAGTTGATTGAACAAACCTAAGTAAAGATTGAAATGACGAATTATAACATTGCATTGAAAAAATGAACAATTATGTTAAAAAAAAAGTCAAAAATATTACCTAAGACGAACAACTGGAGCACGAATGGAGTTCTTGGTGAGTTTTGGTGAGAAAAGGGGGAGATGAAACAGAGAATTTCGTAGAACCGCCATTAAAATTCAGATTGAGTGCATCAGGATTAAGGATTTAGCAGGATAAACAGAATTCCATATCTGAATAGTGCGTCGAATCGATTATGATCCTGAATCCTAATCCCAGTCCGGTCCACTGTCCAGTGCTGTAACTGAAACTGGAGCCATGAATGGGAGTGAACGGTAAGTTTATCAAAATGCTTATCTCCATCAATTGTTTTTTTTAAAAAAAAAAAAATTACCTACAATAATCCAAACTATTCATGGTTTTCGTACAATAATTTCACGTATTGATTAACCACGAATAATCCCAATTCCCAACTTTATGGGCCATTTTTCTAGAGTTAACCCGATGACCGAATCACTTGCTAGTTGCTATAGCAAATTTTATTTTTTTAAAAAGATAAATTAAAATAAAATGTTGAAAAAAATGTTAAATTTTAAATTATGGATTTCAATTATGAAATCATAAATGAAGAAGAATTCGAGAACGACAAAATTAGGGCAGTCATTCTTAAATTTTCAACTTTAACTACTTTAAAAATAATGGTAGAATTTGTAATAAATCCAATTTGAAAATTTTTGATTTGCCAAACAAAAATTTGAGCCAATTTTAAATTTTCAAATGAAATCATCGTTATATAACCTTAAGAAAATTAAGGATGTAAGACAAATGACTTTTTCCTTTTTTTAAGCTTTTTGGCTTTTGATTTGTTGAAGACTTAAAACTATTCAGTAGATAATTGTTAAGTAAGTTAAAAATCTGGTTTAAACCAAAAAAAAAGCTGCAAAAAGATTCTTTTTAAATTTTCAAATAAAAAAGAGTCTCTTTTTTTATTGTCTTTTAACTTTTTAAATTTTAATTTTTATTATTTGTCTTTCTAAAAAAAGAAAAAAAATGAAAAGAACATTAAAATTGTTTTCCCCTTTGTTACCCAATGCAACAAGGGTGACACAAAAGACCAATTTTACACTAGAAAAAAACAATCAACTTTAGTCTTTTTGGACCACTTAATTAATTATCTCAAATAACCCTAATTGATTTAGTTATTTGTGTGGAATTTGAACCAAACTAGTAACAAATTAAAAACAACACTTCATTTCTATTTTCATTCCCTTACCATTCCACTATCCATAAAAAAAATGTAAATAAATATATTGATAATTTTGTTAATTTTAAAGAAAAGGCCTCTAAACTAGTACATTTACAAAAATCCCACTAATTTTTTGACATTAATTTCTCTAAAATAAAAACTCTGACCCTACTCAAAAATTCGATCAATCTAACTCGTTTTTCTTAGATATTTTTTTAGTTTTATATCAATATTTTTAAGTCCTAACATATCATTATTTTGTTAACTTTTTCATTATTTGAGTGAATAATATTGCACAATTATAACTTGAAAAGTTATTTTTTCTCCAACATAATAAAAAAAATTATTTTAAAGATTTCTAACAAAAATAATTGCTAGGTATAGATTTAAAAGCTATATTTGTCACATAACACTAAAAATAAGATAATAATATATTTATGACCCATTGAGTCAAACCCGACAGATCTAAAACCAACCCAACAAACCGATCTAATAAAGTTGTACTCTCTAAAACCAACCCAACAAATCGATCTAATAAAGTTGTACTCTCTCCGTTCTTTTTTGATATTCCAATTTGGGTTTTTTATAAATATTAAGAAAGATGGAATCTTTAGTGGTAATACGTATTATTTTAATGATATAGCAGTAGGAAGTAATGATTGTATTGGAAGTATGAGAGAAAAAAATAATTAAATAGTAGTTTGAAGTAATAATTGTATTGGAACTATGAGAAAAAAATAATTAAATTGTAGTGTGAAGTAGAGGTGTTCAATAGGGTGGGTCAATCCAACGGGTCAAGGGTTGGGTCACATTTTAACGTGTCATTAGCGGGGCGGGTCATTAACGGGCCTTGTTGTAAAGGGTCGGGCCGAGTCGGATAATTATAAGTATTAATTGCGGGAGAAAAATAAGCACTTTTTAAAATAATTTTAAATGATTTTATTATATACATAAGTGGGTCGACCCAACGGCACATAAAAGTATAATAAAAAGGGTCAAATAAGGTCAGATTTAAATGGGTTTGACCCGCCCCGACCCCTTTAACATTTGAAATGACCCGACCCGGCCCATTTAAATTTTTCCCGACTCGGCCCGGCCCATTGAACACCTTTAGTGTGAAGTAAAGAAAGTGGAGTTTTAAGGGGTAAAAGTGGGATGAAAGCTTTCCAAAAATAGAAAGTATTCTAAAGTGGAAGAACTTTTGAAACTACCCGTTATAATAAGATGGAAGAACTTAAAAAACGGAGGGAGTATATTATTAAAAAAAATTAAATATTATTAGTTTATTTATAGTGAGCTTATGCAACAATACTAGGCATTGAAAACACTAAGATCTCATCTAACTAAATTGGTTCCAACACACAATGAATAACCATAACAATAAATCTTCCTTTGTTTTGATTTTGATGATTATCATGAATTGTATAACTATAAGTATGGCTACTCTTCGAGTTGGGTTTTATAAAGAATCATGCCCATCAGCTGAATCAATCATTCAACAAATTGTTCATCAAACATTTCTTACAAAAAAATCAGTCACTCCTGCTTTGCTTCGTATGCATTATCATGACTGCTTTGTTAGGGTAATTTCTTTTTTCTTACTTTTTGTTCTCTGCTTAACATGGGTCTTTGAGGGTGTGCGAGGTGATTCACCGTATAACAACGCATTTTTCCTCCTGTAAATAAAAAAGTTGATAAAAAAATGTGAAGTTTATTTCTTCCTCCTATTCATGATCTAAAATGTCCCGTTTACTTTTGCGACACTATTTATCTAGCACTCTTCTATTGCATTTTAGTATTAATCTATAAGTTAAATCATAGTCATGTGGGATCTTATTTAAATTGTTTTGATGTAAAGATTATTAATATTAATTTTTATAATTTTTAATTATACATAACTCGATTAAGGAACGAATAAATGCATTGGATAGAGTGCATAAAGTAAATAGGGCATTTTAGATGAATAGGAGGGACTAGGGAGTAATAAAATTGATATATAAAAGTTTTTGCACGGGGCCTCCAAAATTTTCATAATGGTTCTGCTACTTAATCTTAAATTCTCGAGAATCATGGATTATCCTTGTCGTTTATACTCCATCTAATTTTCAAGGATCATGGGTTAGTTAGACAATAAATCCACATGGTAACTTTGAGCTACCAATTTTTTCATGTAGTGGATTAATAGATAAATTATTTTACAATTATTTCATTTTATCGGTATTAATATTTCATGACTAACACCCTATTTACATAATTATCACCATTCACTTTTTTATTAAGTTCCTTGCACTTTTCTTATTAAGTTTATAGATGCATTACATATTAAACTTAGGAAAATTGATGTTAATAATACACCTAAACTTTCACCCATTCGCTATGAATAATTCTAATTATGGATTAGTATGCTGATATCAAACTAAGAACAAATGTTGAATTATTATAAAATAAAAAGTTATGTTGATAGCAAATTAAGGGTAAAGACTGAATTATAAAAAATAATCCAAAGATGAAATTATTTACAGTGGATGGGTGAAAAATTAAATTACTAATATCAACTTTTCCTTAAATTTATTAATTATATTGGTTGACTTTAACAGCTAACTATAGAAAAGTGTAAAAAAAAATATTCCAAAAAATACCTAATAAAAAAATTTCTGTCAAAAAAACCTAATAAAAATTTTCTTTTCTAAAGAGTATCAATTAACGTTTTCCTTTAGTTGACCGTCAAATATAACGGTTGACTGGTCAAAAATCGAAAATCCTGCTCATCTTCAATTTCCTCATTGTCTGCTTCCTCTACTTTTTACTCAAAATCGTAGTTAAATTGAAAAAAAATTGAAGATGAGGAAGAAGAATTTTCGATTTTGACCAGTCAACTGTTATATTTAACGGCCCGTTTGGTAGGTGGTAATAAATCGCGTTAATGGGAATGAAATATTATTGTAATTTTGGTTGAAAAATCTCTTAGCTTCCTTGATGGTCATGCTTGACAACCTTCAATCATCTCATTTTATTTATAAAATCCATTCCAATGCATTACCAATGGGAGATGTGGTATTAGGTGGTAATGAAAATTTGTGAACAAAATTTTTTTTTTGTGATCAAAGTTTCATTACCATGGGAATGACATGAAAGTTTTGATGAAATTTTAAACTATAAATCATTCCCATTACCACCATTTAGTACCACTAACCAAATGAGCCCTAAAGGAAAAGAAAAAAATTTGTTAGATATTTTTTGGCAAAATACTTTTTATTAGGAGTACTTTTTTAAAAAAAAATTATTAAATACTTTTTGACATTTTTCCCTATTTATTATCCCATTTTATTAATTTTTTCCCTAGGCTTTCTTATATACACTTGACATACAAACTACGTTCATTTTACAATATTAACATGAAAAAGCTCTTATATTAAAACTAGAAAATACCTGTGTGATGCACGATTTTATTACTTTTTCTGACTTATTTGTATAAATTAAAAATAAAAAATTTATGGTTTTATGTTTTAACGATTTAAAAATATCCTATATTTATTTTTTTTGAAAACAATGTCCTATATTTATTTAGTAAATAAATTATAAATATTTTATAAATAATTGAAAAAATACAATTTTTTAATACATTAAATAAATAATATTATATTCATAATTAAAAAGGTAGAAAAGTTAAACAATGACATCATCATTGAGTTTTGGAGAGAAAATTTTTATTATGATAGTGACACGTAAGCAATTTTTAAAAGTGATGACATCAGTCGTGTTTTGTTTTAGTAATAGGTATAAAAGATTTAAAATGTCGCAAATTAAGCATAAATGGATTAGTTACACTATGATTTTTCATATTTATCTTTAAAAAGGGAATGTTCTAAACTTGAATGTTTCTTGTAAACTATGATAGGTTTCATTTCTTAATAGAAAATGAGTTGAATTTGCTTATCTAATGATTAATAGCCTTTTGTCTCATAGTGATCAAATGCTTTATAGTAGTAAACTATTGTTTACATTAAGCAATGTACTTAATTAGTAATTTGGTTACAAAATTAGTAATAGGACTTTTTACTCATTAATTCACACTAACTAATAGTATGCTTAATTATTGCTTAATGGGTTATAATGGGTCATATTGGTGATACTTCAGATTTAGCTTGAAAAGAGATTGATAGACTACTCATATCAATAAGGTGCATCTTCTTTTTTATGGGAGCACATTTGTTAAGAACTCAACAGTTAGGCGTGCTTAATGGGGAGCAATCTTAGGATGGGTGACCTACTGGAAAGTTTTCCCGAGTGTGCACGAGTGAGGCCAAAGTGCACTGGAGAGACTTGTGTTGGTCTGTGGGGCCAATCAACAGTCTCCACGAGTAGTCACTGGCGGTTCGAGGGGCCGGAGTGTTACACATATCTTATGTCACAAAGATAATCATAATACACAAAACAAAAACACAACAATAATAATCCAAAAAGATTAAAATAGACGAAATTAAACCAATTTAGAAATTCAGTAATCGTTTACATGGATTTTTCTTCTCCATTCATTTTTGCACAGCTTAGCATAGCAAATTATAAAATAATCTTTATATACAATAACAATGTCTAAGTTTTAATCCAAAAAAACAATCTCTTTTTTTATTCACTTGATATCATCTCAGCCTATAAATTCAAATGCTTCGTATACTTTCTCACTTCTGCCTTTCTATCACCCTTACCGTTTGAATGAAAATTTCAATAGTGATACCAGAAATTTTCTATACACTGTATTATTATCATTCATAATCATGTGAGTTTTAATTTCAAAAGATTAAAATCGACTAAATAAATTAATATGTCAATTTTATAATTGTCCACTATTATACATTTGATATTTGAACCATAAATACATATGGAGACACAGGACACTTTAATTTGGGTACCAAGTAGAGCCAAACATGGAGAAAAAGTGTTGCTCACGTAATACTCTTTTCCCCTAATATTATTATGATATGATTCCTAATTTGATTAGAAAATATTTCTAACAGTTTTATCACCTGAAGCACTAAATTTTCCTAAAGTCAGAAATTACGTTTATTATTTAATTAGTAACCTCTTTTAATACTATTACTACTACTACTAATAATAATATATATAATATATAATAATAATGATAATAATAATAATAATAATAATAATAATAATAATAATAATAATAATAATAATAATAATAATAATAATAATAATAATAAAATAAAAGAATTTGATAAATTCAATAGTCTTTTCTGAAAATAAAATCCCCAATATTAAACCCACAACATTTATTTGTATACTTGTTCATGCCCGATAATAAAATTTTCTTGTGCCTTCAAAACAATAAAAATAATAAAAAAAATTTTTGGAGAAATTACCTAGAATAATCCAATTTATTCGTGATTTTCCTACAATAACTCCACCTATTGATTAACCATGAATAATTAATTCCAACTTTAAGGGGTATTTTCCTAGAGTAAACCCGGTGGCCGAATGACTTGATATAGCAAGTTTTATTATTTTTGAAAAAGATAAATAAAAATAAAATGTCGAAAAAAATGTTCAAAAAAATTAATTTAATTTTTCAAAATTTTTCTCTAATTTTAAATTAATTTTTAGTTTACTTTTTTTGGTGAATTACCTACTATAGCAGGTCATTGGGTTACCTAAGTTTACACTAGAAAAATATCCCTTAAAATTATTAGGACTATTCATGGTTAATTAATACTTGAGATTATTATAGAAAAATCATTTGAATCATCAAGCTAAATTTTCATAAAATTCTCTCGTGGGACAAGATTTCACAATTCTCAATAGTTTGTAATTCTTCTTCCTCACAATTACACATGTATTTATTAAAGCTAGACTGCCAAATTGATTGGTCAAATTAGTTCAAAGATCAATTGGATTTGACTTAATATAGGTGATAAATTTATTATCATTTATGCTTATTATTATGAATTATTGAATTATTCAATTAACTAAAAACACCATGTGGAGTAATGTTTACTGTTAGAAATTTTTTATTAGTTTTCCAATGTTAAATATATAATAATAATTTGACGGGAAAATAGTGAGTTATAAGTCGAATAGATCGAAAGTAACAGTCTAGTTGTTGAAAGAGTAGTATATATATTTGATTAATTAATAATGTATGTCATTTGCAAGTCAAACTTATAATTACAATTTGTGGTTAGAGTCCCATACTTAATCTTCGGATTGACAGGGTTGTGACGCATCCATACTTCTAGACTCTACACGCAAAAACCAAGCAGAAAAAGATGCTGCTGCAAATTCAGGAATCCAAGAATACCAACTCATAGACATAATTAAGGCTAGACTCGAACAAATATGCCCCAAAACTGTCTCTTGTGCCGACATTATAGCGCTAGCTACCCGAGACGCGGTTGCGCTAGCAAGTGGCCCAAACTATGATGTACCAACAGGGCGTAGAGATGGGCTTATTTCACGTTCAAATGAAGTGAACTTGCCCGGCCCAACATCTACTATTTCGGAAGCCCGAAAAGCATTTGAAGCCCATGGGTTAACCCTCAATGATATGGTTGTCCTCTTAGGGGCCCACACAGTAGGAACTACACATTGTAGTTTCATCAAAGATAGGTTATCTAACTTCAATAAAAGTGGAGCCCCTGATCCTACAATGGAACGGGGATTGGTTAAAAAGCTAAAAAAGACGTGTGGATCAAAAAATAACGTGGATCGTTCTGTTTTCTTGGACCAAAATACATCTTTTATAGTAGATAATATGTACTATAAGGAGATTGTTAAAAGGCAAGGAGTGTTAAAAATAGATCAAGTTATAGCACAAGATAAACAAACTTCTAAGTTAGTTGCAATTTTGGCAACAAATAATTTCTTGTTTGGAGAACAATTTGCAAAGACACTAGTGAAATTGGGGTCCCTACAAGTTATGGAGGGAAATAATGGAGAAATTAGAAGAAATTGTAGGATGGTCAATAATTAGTAGAAAAAAAAAATGCAAGCTCTGAACACAGTTGATTATGAGCATATGCAAAATGTTTGATCTTCTAAATTAATGGGTTTGATAATTGGTTGATAGTAGAACCTACAGTAGCCTAATTTAGCGTAATTACGTGTTTTTAGACCCTATAAATATGACAAAATATATATAAAAAGTAGGGTTTAAAAATTATTGTGTATTTTTACTCTGTCTACTTGTATGATAATTAAAATGTACTATTAGAATGTCATATCCAAGGACAAACAACTAAATGTGGCAACAAATATTGTTTCCATTACTTGGTCATAAGTGATTTACTTTGTCCCAATAGTGAAATATGAAATAACAAATAAACTAGCAAACTCATAATCATCATTATACCAACCGGATTATACACAAAATTTAAAAAGTTATTAGATGTTTTAAATTGTATGAATAATACTCCTTTCTATCCGGCTTAAATGTCTCATTTAGTTTTTCACATTTGCTGAGGCAACATTTTAACCCTTAAAATCTCAGATTATTCTTAATTAAAAATCATAAAAATTTGATATTAATAATCCTTATATTGAGATGAATCAAACAAGATTCCACATGACTATATTTTAACTTATAGATTAAGAGTAAAATATAAACTAAGATTGATGAGTGAATAGTGCCAAAAAAAATGAGACATTTAGACTTTTTTAGGAAGTAGTATTAAAATATACTTTATAAACAGTTTATAAACAAAAGTGTGATAATCTCTAACGATTCCATTTACTCCTTTTTAAGTGCCGCCTTTCAGTGGCGGATTTAGAAATCAAAAGAGTGAGAGCACACATATTAAGAACTTTCTAGTTTTACACGTATTATTCTTAGGATTGGATGTCGCATAATGCTTTTTTAGTCGGTCAGTGCCCTCACTTGAGCACACAGGAGGGCACTTGGCTCCGGCCCTGCCGCCTTTTCGTTTTATTTTCACTTTATATACCAAACGCCTCCCAAGTCCTAAACCATAACCAATGACTTCAATGAAGGCCCGCAAAACTAATAGTGTTCAAAATAGATCTAATGACTCGAAATTTACCCAACTTTTGTGACCGAAACCGATTTGACCCTTTCAAAAATGACAATTATATAAAAAGTACAATATGAACATAAAACCCGATTTCAAACAGACCCGAAACACCTAACCTGAAATCAACCTGATAACCCCACCCCAACCCTTAAAATAGTTATATGAGAAAATTCCATAAAAAAAATGATCAATTTCATGTCACAATCACTTTTGTCAAAAGTTACCTAAAAATTGAAGTCCAGAAATAGTATGAAAAAGAAGTACTACAACTACAAGTTGACATTCACAGAATATTTATATACCTTAACCAGAAAAGGGAGGATATTCATAATCAATGAGATTGAGACCTTGCCATGGAATATTATTAGTGCAAGTCACTGACAGACTACCCTACTTTGTAGGACAAAATGGGATTATGACCTTTAACTTGCTAGTCTACCTAGTCACATGGATGTTGATCCCTATCATTTCAGTTGGAATGTCTTTGTCCATGGAGTATATCCCACATTTGTCATCTGCATGCTCCGAAATTCCGACGGAAAGGTTTCGTCGAACATGATTGAAGTTCAGCCTTGGAGCTGTCGGTGTCCTGTAAGGTCGAACAATTGATCGCCATAGATGGAGTAAGTGATCATGTGTCGTTCAGTTCGTGAATTCTTAGTGATTTTGAAGCTGAAATACCCTCTTCGGTTCTCCCCGTGTTGCTTGGGGGATTGACGTCTCTAGAATGCTTCCCGAGAACTTGCAACCGAGTAGTACTAGTTAGGAGTGATGGAGAGACGCACGTGTTTGATAGAGCTAGTGATATGTTTCCGGAACCAGCAACCCAAACAGGAATGCAATTCATATAGGCAGCGGGAACGATTTGATACGAAACATTTGGTGCTGCCAATCCTGGAACTGTTAAGGACACGGAACCTGTTGAATGGGACCCGGGTGGAGTTATTTGTGGAGGAACGATGTACTGATACATATGCTGTAATGAAGCACTGGAATTGCAATGATTGATCTTTGAGCATGAGTTACTCTCGTTATTGCTCGATAAGTTTGGAGTTGAATCAACACAATGAGGGGAATCGGGACCGAATTTCAGGACCATTTCATTCGGACTTGAAGCTGTGCAAGACCGAGAAGAATCTTCGCATGAAAATAGTTGACTGTCTGTGTCTGCTGCCTCAGCCACCATCGTGGGCCCCCCATCAGAGGACGCCATTACTTGACGATATTGAGAAGCCAAGTGTTTATTTCTCCGTCTCCCTGCACCGACGGGAACATTTCTAACGGTACCTCCAGCGGTCCAATACCGCTGGCAGCTCTTGCAAAAGTGTCTAGGTTGGTTGACATTGTAGTTATTGAAGTAGCAGAATTTAGTGTCTGAACTGTTGCATCTGGGACACGGAAGGATTTTGTCGGGTCTTCTCATTTGTTTCTGCTCTGTCGTACCATCGGACTCTTCCTGCTGACTCTTCGGTTTCGTAGTTTCTACGGAAGTAATCGGCTGTTTTGTGGAGCTTTGCGTTTGATCACCCTTGCAGGGTCCAAAAGAAACTACTTCATCTATTATCGAAGAATTCCCATTTCTATATTCTTCGGTTTCTGGCTTTGCAATCAAGCTTGAGCCATTATCCTACAACTCAACAAAGTAACAACTGAGACAAATAGGCTTCGGCTTCTGCTTTATACGTCAAACAAAATACAAACAAGTTATTCACTCACTATCATAGTGCAAAAACAAGGTTGAGTCACATCGTATCATACTATCAGCCGCATTGTAGAGGTTTTCAAATTTACTAGACCGAAATTACCCGTGCTGTCAAGGTGTAAAATAACTGCTTTTAGGCCGGTTCATGAACATCTGGTGATTTCGGATTTTACTAACATAACGTTTTCCAACCTAAATTTTTCAGCTATAGAATACAAAACAACTTTCTATTAACAAGGGTTCTAATACAATTGAGCACAACCATGTGAGAAGAATGTAACCGAGTCGGTATAAGATAATTCGCTAGCTAAGTCACATTTGAATTCACAATTCGCTCAAAATTGCCCGAAAACAGCCCAAAACCGACATGATTCGCTTATTGAACTACGAATATTAGCGAATCATGTGACACTGAAACATGTAAAAGAAACAAAACAGGAGTGTGTCATCATCAAATTTTGCTGAAGTATGATTCCAAAAGTCCAACTTTCCTTAAGATATTTTATAGCTTGTAAACTTGGTGACATACTCTTTTGGGAAATCACTTCCATTATTGGGTTTATGATATACTAAAAAAAGCAAAAAAGGTCTATGGAGATATACAGAAAAAGATAACATTATCTTCAACAATAATTTATGCTTACATTTACTTCATTGTTGCAAAAATAATACTTCCATTAATGAGATTGAACATGGGTTGTCCCACTCACTCCACCCTGACCCTTCTTCCCTTCTCCCAAAGTTTAACAACTTATGAAAAATTCTTTCAAAGCACCATTTCATCAATTTAGTGTATCAACAGTCACATGATTCACTAATCTCCTAACAAATCGAGAATAAAAAAAAGCGAAATATGGTCGATTCTGGGCTATTTTAGGGTCAGTTGAGTGAATCGTGAATTCAAAAACGAATTAACCGGCAAATAACGTGAAGTTAGACGATGTTTGCTACAAATGGTCAATTAGTCTTAAGATAGTATATATCTAACACAAAATCCCACCTAGTGGAAGCCACTTAAGGTTGCGTTTGGGAACATGTATTTCATTTCAAATTCTTAATTTCAATTATGGAATCATAAATGGAGAATTTGAAATGACAAGGATTGGGGTGTCATTTCAAATCCTCATTTTAATTAACTACTTTCATAACATTGGTGGATTTGACTCAAATCCAAATTTAAATTCTTGTTATTGCCAAACATCAACTTTAAGCCAAATCCATATTTGCAAATGAAATCTTCATTCCCAAACATACCATAATAGCATTTAACCCAACTAAGCTATATTGTTTTGCTTAAATATCTAACAAATTACAACATTTTTTAAACATCTGAGTAAGACTAGAGAATCCCTACACGCAAAAAAGGCAGAAGTGTAAATAGAATTTATACCCATACAAAGGGTTCAACCGCTAGGTTAACTCATGATTCTCGTAAATTACAATATTTGACATGCTCAACTAACATAAACATCTCAACTTCTCACCAAAATAACACATAAAAACAGAAATTCAAGCATCTACTAGAATTGCACAAAGAAAAAAAAACCCAAATAAACATTATATCAGACAAATCTACAAAAACACAAATTAACCAAAACCCATCAAAAATCAATGAGCAAAACAAACATATAATTACCAAATGGGTCATAAACAAATACCCTTGTCTTGAATTTGCTACATATCCCAAATCAAAATGAGGGTTTTCCAGACGAGATATAACAAATTCAAAAGAACAGATAGTAAGAATCAGAAATGGGAAAGTAGAAAAAAGTACCAAAGATTCAGAGTCATCAGAAAAATGGGAATCAGGCAAGGAAATAGTCCTTCCAAAGAGCTTAATAGCAGGATCTTTAGCAAGTGCAGCAGCCATAGATTGTTCTGTTCTCATAATCAAGCTCATAGGAGTAAGAAAACATATGTTTTATAGAAAACCCAGAAAAAGTAAAGCAAAAAAGACAGCTTTATTGAAAGTATAGACTAGACAGTAAGAAACCCACAAATCAGTTTAGAAAATAAAAAAGGTTTGTAGTAATTGTAAAGCAAAAAGAAAGGAAGAAAAGAAGAAGCTGGGAAAAAATGCTCTTTTTCTTCCCCTTTTCTCTATCTTTTTATTTCTTTGGGAAGAGAACCAATAAAGCAAGAAGAACGTGAAGGATGAGGATGATTCAGGATTTCTATTTCTTTTTTGTGCTTTTTCTAATTTTTTAATCAATTTTGTAACCGCTTTTGTGCTCAATTTTTACTTTTAATTATTTTTTCTTTCTAACCGATGTCTGACCTAGAGTTAGAGGTGTTCAAAACAGACACGATGACCCGATGGATATATCTGATTTGAACCAACTTAAAAATGAATATACAATTATGTAAAACCAATGTGAACACAAAACCCGATTTTGAATGACTCGAAACAACTGACCCAAAATCAACCCGATGACCAGAATGAACATCTCTAGTTCTCTACCTAGAGTTGTTTATTTTGGTCCAATATATTGATTTTAGATCAGGTGCTTTGAGTCGAATAAAAATCAAAACTTATATTAACATTGATTTTTTTTTTTTGAATATCATATTAACATTGATTTAAAAGTGCTTATTTGAGGTATTTTAAACCCTAACGAAATGTAAAGTATTTACTCTACATTTTTATATTTTTAAAAAATAATAGACCAATCCAATTAAAGTAACAAGAATAGTATAAAGTAAATAGGACAAGTGTAATTGGAAATTGAGTATTACTTCCGCAGTTCCATTTAATTTGCAGCATTTTTCATTTTGATCCGTCCCACTTAATGTGGTCAATTTTATTTTTGGAGCATTACTCACAACTTCATTTTAATCTCATCCATACATTTTAACTATATGTTAATTTCAACCACATAATTCATTCTCCATCTTCATTTTTTACCATTATCTACCTTTTTCTTGACAAACAATAACTCTCTCTTTTGCTCCAAATTATATAGAACGGAGTAGTATTGTACTCTCCCTCCCATTTAATTTGCAACATTTTCTATTTTGGTCCTCTCACTTAATTTGCATCATCTCTATTTTTTAGTGATGGTCTACCATTTTCTTTTAATCTCATCCGCACATTTTAAATCTTTTGTAGTTTCATCCACACATTTCATTTTCTCTTTTTATCTATTACCACAATCTTAAAAACTATTCTTTTTCTCTTTGATATAAACCAAAGATCACATAGTAATATCGCAACAATTTTAACGAAAAGGGTTCACTTTAAAATAAATTTCCTTTTATGGGGCTTTTGCTTTATTTCCCTTTTTAAAAAAGTGTAATGTAAAGTAATTTGGTATAGCTTTTGTGTTGAATAAAAAAAAGAAAAGAAAGAAAAAAAAAGAGAAGTTAAATGGATGGTCCAGGTGAGGTGAGGGATTGTGTGTTGTATTCTGGTGGCTAAGGATAAACAGGACGTCACTTCCATCTAAATCTAAAAAAAGAAAAACTTTGAATTTGGGAGTGGGACCCACCTTTCATTTACTCATGCAAATCACTATAGTCTTCTTTTTAGGTTCGCTTTTTCCGCCGACTTACATGCCACGTCATCTTCTACTGCTTGAATCGAGAAAGTCTTAGTAAATAACGGTTATCTGTGAAGTTATAAAAATCAGCCTTATGTGGTAGGGTTTGATAAGGTGAGAGTTTTGTTATTTTAATTTTTATTTTTTTATTTTTTTTATTTTATTGTTATAGTTTTTGTCTTGTGGTGTTATTTACGAATTACGGTTATTGATTGTGAATAATTGAGTTGAAATACTTATTCTGTTGAATAATACTTGCTACTGAGTGTGACATTTTAACGAGTGGGACATATTGTGTGGGAAAATGTCACTGTGAATAGCAAGTATTATGGAACGGAGGAACTACTCCCTCTGTCCCCTAATGGAGTTCCCAAAAAGAAAGTTCACCGGAATTAAGAAAAATAGAATATTTTCGATAGTGGATATATTATTTGATTAAATAATAAATTTGATTGGAGAAAAGTAGGGACAACAAGTATTAAAAAAATATTAAAAGAAAGTTAGTGGAAAACATTTGGGGACTACAACTAATAAAAAATTAGTTTTATAAAGTTTGTGGGAAACATGTGGGAACTATAACAAATATTAAAATGTTAAATTGAAGTTAGTGGAGGATATTGGGGTATAAAAATATTAAAGTTAGAATGAATAATGTTATTTAAATTTTTTTCAGAATTTGTAACATAAATAAAAAAGGAAAAATTACCCAAAATAATACGACCTTTCACCTATTTTCCAAGAATAATACGAACTTTCAATTAACCACCAATAATACGAACTTTGACATGTATTTTCCAGTGGTATACCTTACCTGTTTACAACCGGTTCTACAGGTCAAATTACGACCGTTGCTTCTCACAACATGTTGAGGAAGACCAAAAAAGGTTGTGCAGACATGTTCCTCAACATGTTGTGAGAAGCAACGGTCATAATTTGACCTGTAGAACCGGTTGTAAACAGGTAAGGTATACCACTGGAAATACATGTCAAAGTTCGTATTATTGGTGGTTAATTGAAAGTTCGTATTATTCGTGGGAAATAGGTGAAAGGTCGTATTATTCTGGGTAATTTTTCCAATAAAAAAATTATTTATGGAAACAACAAATGAAACACCCAAAAAGGCAAATGAGAACTTATTTAAGGAACGGAGAGACTACTACATAGTCGATTGGAATTTTATTTAAATCGTCTAATTGAATACTTTTAAAATATTAACTTTTTATTATTTTAGATGTGTGTAGTTCAATCTATAAATGATTAAAATAAAACACTAAATTGTGTAAAAAGTCTAATGTAATAGAACGGAAAAGGTGAAGTAGTAAATTATTACCTTTATTTTGATATAGTTGCAATTAACTATGAATTGTTGTGCAGAAAAATATCGTTATCAATTGTAAAAATGTAACAATTTAAATAGAGTATCGTTGTGTAAATGTAATAATTTTAATAGTAATAAATAGAGGGAGTAATTTCTCATACACAAGTTTATCTCTTCTTAAAATAGTATACTCATAATGAAAATATCAATAAAAAATGAAAAGAGAACTTCATATCGACATTCTCATATATCATATATTTGCAAATGTTGGTCGCAGGTTTGATTCTCATTTACGGACATTAGTTGCGGAAACAAGAGCCAACTGGATCACTCAGTGAGACATTCTAGAAATAAAGATTTTATATCTTCATAATTTGCATTAACTATGTTACTTAAACATTATATAAAAAAGTCTTACAGCAAACTTGTTTCATACAGCAATTTGTATGTAAAATGCATCTCACTCTCACCTATATTATATATGGTGAACAAAATAAGATAAAAATAAAAAATATTTAAAGATATCTATATATGGAAAAAAAAAACTTGTTTATTTAATTATTATTATTAAGTTATATTATATAGAAAATGATTGTAAACTAAATATTGGTAGTTGGAGGAGGAGGTGATGGATCATGTCTAGTGCTAGCTCCCGGTGGCGCATAATCATTAATAACATCTTCAACTCCTAACCAAACAATTGAATCACTTCCCTGCCAAAAATGTCGTGATAAGAGGTTACAGGTTTGATTTTCAACCAACTCAAAACTTGTAACAATCGAAATTTAACTTATTTGAACCTAAACCTTGTTGATTTGGATCAATATAAATTTGATAGAAAAAAATAGACCCAACTTGCTAGAGTATATAACATATCTTCAGCCGCAACCATCAGCTTAAGCATTTGGTTGAGTTTGTTTCATAATATGGTATCAGAGCAAATGTGACAAGAGGTTACGGGTTCGATTCTCAACCAACCAAAACTAAACAAAACGCAGTGTGGTATTGACTCGACATAGACTACTTGTAGTCAAACCATCTTAAGTCAAATTGTGAACCCAACAAACCCAAACTCCACAAAACCCAATCCAATATTCATCTACCAAAGTCATATTCACTTGTCATTCCAATATGATTTGGACATATTTTGAAATATTGGAGGAATCCTTTAGAAAATAAATATGCAATTTTCATTATCATTATTCCAATGAGTCTCGTTCAAGACCGAGTTGGAGAGGTAGGAATTAATTTGAAAATTCTAACACTACAAAAAAAGACAATTTTTCGACTAAAACCCGCCGACTAACCTCAAACAGTCGGAAATTATCGACTGACATTCCGACTGACAGACGTTAGTCGAAATTTTCGACTAAATTGCTATAAGAAAAGGATGAAAAGGATAAAAAGGATGAAAAGGAACCTTAGAAGCATCCTCAAAGAAAGGTGGAGTTGCAAATGGCTCCATAAGATTTCCTGTAACAAAAAAAAATATGATTATAATTTAAATAAATATGAATAAAAATTTTAATTTGATGATGAATATATGAGGCTTACTTAATGAAAGAGCATAATGAACCAAATTCAATCCTAGGAGAAACACAAGGATTAAGGCTTTTTTTTCCATCATTTATCTTCCAAAACTAGATTTTTTTTTTGAAATGAACCAATACTAGAATTTTTTTATCAAATAATATTTACCTTATATTTTAAATAGTACTCCCTCCACCCCTTCTTATTGTCCACTTTCTAGTGGGCACGCAAATTAAGAAAAATGATTGTAGAGTATTTTAAGTGATTATAATAACTAAAAAGGTAGTAGTTGGAGTATTTAAGTGATTATAATAATTGAAAAGGTAGTAGTTGGGGTAGTTGGGGTATTTAGGTAAAAAATCTTTGTCAAAAATAGAAAGTGGACAATTAGAGTGAACTGACCAAATAAGGAAAGTGGACAATAAAAAAGAAACAGAACAAATAGCATTTTATATAACAATAAGTGTCTTGATCATTCCCAACAAAAAAAAAGTGTTTTTATGCATCCCTATCAAATAATATAATAATACAAGGAGTAATATTTACCTTATATGTCAAAACGCCATTAATGCTTCCCTTAAATGAATTTGTTTTTATGGGAGTAATCTATTTATTTTATCAAATTTGTCTCATATATATTTGGTGCAAAAACAAAAAAAAAAATAATTAAAAATAAATATTATAGAAAGTTAGAAAAATATGTGAATGAGGTGAAAAAATAAGTTAAATATATAAATGAAAATAAAAAAATAATGTGAATGATAGAAAAAAAAAACTAATATGACAAATATAGTTAAACGGGACTAAAAAAATTGTGAAACTTTTGCAATAAAAGAGATAAATCTCTTTTGATCTTTTCACATTGGAATTGTTGTAGGTTGTGTGTTTTTAATCAATGCCCACTCATTTAATTGCTATATTAATTCTCCTACATTAACTTCAAAAGGAAATCTTCAATTAATGAATTATGTGATGATATATCAATAAATTTCAATAAATGTCTCAATTAAAATAAATATTACTTTTTTTAGATAAAGATCTTGAATTTAATTTTCATTTAGTCTTCAATCCTCCCTTTTCTCAACTCGTCTTATAGTCTAAAAAAGTTAAATAAAAATAAGGAAAGATTACATAAAATAATCCATTTTTTCATGATTTTCCTACAGTAATCCCACGTATTGATTAACCATGAATAATCACAACTTTGAAGGGTATATCCCTAGAATAAACTTGGTGATTGGATGACTTGTTATAACAATTTTTTTTTAAAAAAGAGAAATTAAAATAAAATGTCGAAAAAAATGTTAAAAATCTTTTAAAAAATTTCTGTTTTTTTTAATTACTCAAAATTTTTTATGCAAAATTTTTTAAATTTTTCTCTAATTTTAAATTAAATTTCAATTTATTTAGTTTGGTGAATTACCAACTATAGCAGGTTATCGGGTTACCAAAATTTACTCTTGGCAAATACCTCTTAAAATTGAGATTATTCATGGTTTATCAATATGTGAGATTATTGAAAAAAAATCATCAAAAAATTTGGATTATTCTAGATAATTTTTCTAAAAAATAATGCATTAATGATACATAATTTATTCAAAGGGTTTCTTTTTTTAATTTTTTGAGGTAGGTAAAAACTAGTTTCTAATTAGACATTTTATATTATAAAACTATTTATCAATTTTCATAGAAAAACTTAATGGTTACATTTAGCAACTCACTCGGTCTCGTTGTTTTTCTTACAATAATATTTTTATTCATTCATAGTTAAGAAATAAGAAAATAAATAGAAGACTATGTTGATGGAAAAATATGTGGATCAATGAGGACAAGATGGAATTGTGGATGAGATTATACAAGAGAATGTGGGACCAAACCAAAAACAAAATATTATTCAAAAAAAAAAACCAAAAAAAAATTGTAGGAAAATTAAAATGATGACAAAACATGAAAACTATAATGAACCAAAAAGGATGGATATTGAGAAAATTGATGTAAATAGTGAAATAGTAAAAATGTTTATAAATTAGGAAAAACACATATTATATCATGAAGATTATGTCCTAAAGTGAATAATAATACTATAAAAGATGAAAAGGGAAATATTATATTTAGAACTAGAATAGACATTAACATTTGCAAATACTTGATTAACTTGAAAAGGCGAGTGAATGAAGTTTTAGATCATTCGTAGAAGGAAGGGAAATCGAGAGGAAATATATAAAAAGAAATGTCGAATAGTGTATTATATGTTTTATTGAGCAATAAACTATAAACGTAAGGGTATTTGATGTATTATGAACGAATTTTTAAGAATCCGGTCATGTTTCAATTGCAGTAAGTATCATATTTTTTAGGCTAATTTTATGATTGAATCTCACCTAATCTTCCACCTTCTCTACCCTATTATGTAATCTAAAAACATTATGGATGAATATTGTAATCTATACTTAATACCAAAACAAACACCACCTACTGCCACATGTCATGCTCTCAGAGATTTTTCTCCCGCCTAAAATCCTTCTCCGTGTGCATCTACATTTAGAAACTTAAAAATAACCAAAATTGTTACCCAATTAGCTCTGCTTTGACCAAATGTTGTTATTATTAATTGTATTTATTTTGATGAATATTTACTATACAGTTTTTTTTGTTAATGTTGACTATGATATATTTAATTTATACTATACAGATTTAGTTCTGCTTTGACCAAATGTGGTTATTATTATCTAATAGAATAATCTTCATTTACTGCCATAATTAACCTCAATTAATCTTATTTTAAATATTGCATATTTTTGTATTAATCTTATTTTAAATATTGCATATTTTTTATATTTTCTAATACTAAAACAGAGACCACCTAAGGTGTTACGTGTCATGTTCTAATAAGTTTAGTTTCCACCTAATAACTAGAGTACTCAATACGCTATTACCTCAAATAGCCTTTAATACATAGCCGTTCATGATGACTTTTGGGCCCTAGGCGAAAATTTAAAAAAACCCTTATTTAAATGAAGTGTCGGTTATTTTTTCTCTAAGTCCAACTATGTAGTTAGTCATGCGCTTAACTGAAAATCTAATGCTGCAAGTTCGATCCATGCTAGAAGCTACTTATGCAAATAATAATTTTTTACTATATGGATTTACTTAAAATTTGAACCGCTTTATGAGTTGGGCCCTAGGCGGTTGCACCTCAAAACTACCCTCAGGAACGGCCCTACAGTTTAATATTTAGATTATCTACTATTCATCCCTACAATTAAGGAATTAATTAGTACAACATTTTGACTTTTTATGTCTCATCAAACTAATTATCATATTTTATGAAAATTATTGCAATTTGTGATGGAAGATTACTTCTATCTTTTTCTCATAAAAATTCCCTATCTTTCTTCGAATTCTCATATCTAAAAAAATTGGATTTTTTATTTTTAATTATCTCTCTCTATAATTTTTTGGGTTTAGCTAATTTGAACCAAAAAGAGAAGTAAAGCATGTAATCAATCTCGATGAATGAGCCATATCTTCAGCATTAGTCTATTTTTATCTTTTATTTTCTTAAATATTTTATTTATTACTTTTTGATATCTTATTTTTTTCTTTGCATGTGAATGATTTATTTATAAATTTAATAAAGAATTAATTACTGCATCATTACTGATTTTATATGTTTATTAAACTAATTATCACAATTTTTTTTGAAGATCGTTGCAACTTGTGATGGAAGATTACCCCTACTTTTTTTTAATTATCTCTCTCTATAATTTTTTGGGTTTAGCTAATTCGAACCAAAGAGAGAAGTAAAGCATGTAACCAATCCTCGATGAATGGGTCATATGACTCATATCTCTGGCATTAGTCTATTTTTATCTTTAATTTTCTTAAATATTTTATTTATTGAATTTTGATATCATATTTTTTTCCATGCATGTGTGATTGATTCATTTATAAATTTAATTTTAATTGCTTTTTATTGTTATTATTTTGATTGATCAAACCTGGATCACTTTTTATCTAATTTAGCAAATTTTAATTTCTTTATACAAATTGAGGGGAAGTACGATGTATTTAGAAATGGACGAAATCTACAAATAATAATTAAACTTGAAAAAGATTGACAATAAAATCGTGATAAAATCTAAAATTTTATTTACCTGATAGGAAAATAATGAACAATAAATTAAATAGAATTCAATGATTTGATTATTACCTAACATAAAACCAATATGTATTAATGCATGAACAATCATATATAGTAGTTTCATGGGTCTAAAGTAAGCAATAACTAAAGATTTTAATATATGATGATTATGATAATATTTATACTTTAACATACAAATTGTATACAAAAAGTGGTTCAGTATTTATAGTTGATAAATGTTTTTACAAATGTATCTATTTCACTAACTTTATATATCGTTTAACTTTATTTTCCGTCATAATGTATATGATGGTACACAAACCTATATTTCAAATTGCGTATCAATATTATTTCTTTTATTCAACTATTTTTGATATTTTTTATTTATTTACGTAAAAATATATGTTAAATATGATAAAATATTAAATAACCCGTGCTTAGCACGGGCAATCACCTAGTTGAAACTGCGAATCTAGGAACAAAGAAATGTACATACTACAAAGTTCAAATATTGTAATTGAAACTACTATTTCGGTTAATATTAAACCATAATACATTACATTTTATTGTTGTTTACTAAAATATGATATACAACATCCAACATAACTTTTTAAATTTCCTCATAATCCTCTCAATATTTTATATTTTCTGTACTAAGTACTAATAACAAACAAATTTTAAATTAACTTTCTAAATTCTCAAATTTCGCT
Organism: Amaranthus palmeri; assembly: GCA_019776075.1. Taxonomy (NCBI): domain Eukaryota; kingdom Viridiplantae; phylum Streptophyta; class Magnoliopsida; order Caryophyllales; family Amaranthaceae; genus Amaranthus; species Amaranthus palmeri. The sequence continues at coordinate 757,152 of JAAKBH010000041.1, forward strand.
AAATATAAAAAAAATGAAAAATTTTAAAATTTTCTTGTTGAAGACAATTTTTTATAGGATGGGAGGTAACCTAATTGGAATTATCAAAACTTATAGTATGTAGGTAGCTCTACCATAGAAAATAAGCTTCTACTTTAATATGGGTTAAAATATATGAAAAATAAATTGTTCTCTGGAAAAAAGAAAGTTGAATTAGGATCAATATCTTTTGCAAGATTGAAGTGATAAACTAATTAATTGAGAAGAAGGAAAAGGCAAGAACTTTGTAACCAAACAAAGAAATATACTAAACTATGCAAGGAAGACGATATAAGGTGAAAAGAGAAAAAAAAAAAAAGTATAGCACATTAATGCTCTTAATTTTATAATATATTTTCTTTTTAAAAATATGAGTGTCTTTCTTTTAATCGCTAATACTAACAACGAATAAAATTGTGGTAAATTTTTTTGACTTTTAACATGTTCTTTTGTTTGTTGTTAATACTTAATAACATCAAACAAATCCTAACCTTAAACTCGGACATAAAAACATTAATTTTGTTAATCACTTTAGGACAAATTTTTTTTTTATTTAATGAACTTGTTTATTTCAAATATTCACCAATAATAATCCTAGGTCAGGGCCAGTGAAACTCTTGAGTTGTGATTAAAAAACACAAAATATAAATAATTCAAATAATTGATTTACATAAGTGTGCATTTATAGGAATTTTAGTAATAAAATAAAGTCTAAACCCGCAAACCATATTCCAAAATCTACAAAGAATTACAAAATGGAAAAAGCATTTCACCGTAAAACTATTTACTACAGAAGATAAGAATCTATACAAAGACATTCTTACAAAGATGCCAAAAGATCTCTCATTTCAGCAACAGAAGGGATGTTTTCTGTGGGATAAACCTTCGCAACAAGTTGCGCAAAGCTCTCGTACTTGTCCAGAAACTCTTTCTGTCAAGTCATTAGACGATACATACATTTTGTTAGTTTATCATTATACAATCATGGTTTACTGAAAATCACAAGATGAAATGTATAAAAGGAAAATTATGGAGTTTTTACCTTGCATTTATCCCACAAAGAAGGTAATAATTCCTCTGAAGTCAAATTCTTCTGAAGTTTTTTGGACATTGCTTGAATGGATTTGTCGACCTGAAGCAAAAACGGACCAAAGTGATTATCATGCGGGATATTACATAAGAAATAGAATTTTTGTATCCACAGGATGCTTTTTAGGTCTTACCCCAGATAAGCTAGTTTTTAATACTTTTCGGAGATCCATTTTCGACAAACCAAGCTGGAAAGGAATCTGAAGTAGACAGACAGGTCACAGTCAATGAGTCAAACACTAGAAGTTTCAACTGTTCTTTTGATCCTTTTTCATAATATTTCCATTTTTTAGGAATAGTTCATGAGAGCACAATCATAGACCCAACTTATTTCCAAAGAATACGACATCCTAAAAAATACTAGCTATAAGAATTGGGTACTTACAAAAAGAATAACGCCAATATCAATCAAGTAAGCGATTTTTTTAAATGACTTCTTCAAACGGTGCAAAGAGGAACTGACCAGAGTTTGGCATTCCGATTTGCATACAACAAAAGACTGAGACTTGACTGACTTACTGTCCTAAAGTACTAATTTAAAGGTAGTAAAAAGTTCATAATAATTATTCTGAAAAGAAAACCCAGATATATTGCATGTCAAAAGCCACCATATGTAAAAATACCAGCTGCAGGAAATTCCAAAACTACAAGAATCATGTGTGCATCAGATGCTTACTTCTTCTGGGGTTATAGTGTACATGAGATCTTCAATCCTTCTAGCGAATTGAAAAAGTCGTTCAAATTGCTGTCAACAGAGGTCCAAAAAAATTCAGGCTCAGCAAATTGACTAAAACTGATATACTGGGAAAGAACCAGATATACCAAAAGTATAACACCATTAACAGCAATAGGGTTGTCACTTTTGTCATCAAAACAGCTCACTTACATAATATATGATCATGCTTATATGACGTGTGCATGCTTGCTCATATGCTTCGCTGGCCTGGTGATAGAACTTTGCAAGGGTTGGCACAACATTGGCCAGATCATACAAGCTGCAATCGATTAGAGTTAGGTAGTTGAATTGTTACTCGAAGAACATGTGTATAAATATAAACTTGATGTATATACCTATTCTGGAATGCAGCATAATTTTCCAGAAGGAAAACATCTGCATATTTAGGATCTGTCTGTGCAATTTTCTCCAAAGTCACAAACATAATGCTAACCTGTCAACAAATAAATTACTGTCAATAAAATTCTCATACACATTCTTTTAAAAAATAACAAGACCCGAAGCATTTTGAGCTTTAGTGAAATCTTGTAATTTAATTTAAAACTGAACATTCATCAAGTAAAATCAGGGTTAGTTGATGCAAACCAATTAATGTTTTGTAGAAATAAAACTTTGATGAATAATGTAACTAGATGCAAACAAAATATGATGAATAATCACGGTTACTAGACGCAAACCAATACTATTTTTGTAAAAATAAAACTTGCAAACATTATATTTGTATGGTATTGTAAAGCTGATAACAACCCATCTCATTTCAGGAACAATTTGAGCTTCAAGTCTTTTCATGCTTTTGGTGCGGTCATCTTACTTTTGCATAGACATTGTTATATCTTTCAAAATCGAAAACCCCATTTAATTGTGAAAATCCCTTACACTGATTTTGAAAAAAATGCACCCAAATTGATATCATGGAAAAAAATAGGAAAAATTACCGTGAATAAAAGGAATCGGAGAGACTATCAATTAGAGCATTTGCATGTTTTCACAAATACTCACAAACACCATGTTTTAACTTCTCAATAATTCTAAAACTTTAAGCAGAAATCAGTCAATAAAATTCATCAGAAGTAGTTATTCATGTTGAATCAGAGTATTTGCATCATCAATACATGATTCATGGGTAGCTAATTCAGAACAAGAGTGTACTACTTTCAAATTCAAACATCTATTAGCAGTCAGATAAAACCTAATTAAAATGCAAATCGATATTATAGCATGCCATATCAATTCACAATATAAGAATAGGTACTCACAAATTTTGTATATGCCTGGTCAACCAAATCCCTGGATTGTCCCTGAATATACTGCTCCATACGTGTTGCGAGTGTAGCGAATCTATGTACCATAAACATATATATTAGTATATCTAACTTTCTAATAATATTTTGAAGTCCTTCAACAGAAAAAGAAACACTTCACCAAATACATTTTGTGACATAAATATATATATCTTCAAGAAAAAAAAGAGCATTGACTTTATTTCAGATGCAGTAAGCTTATTGGTATTTTGTAATCTACTTGTAGTTTACTAATCATCTAGAAAGTGAGAAGAGTATGATTACTATCTAGAGACAGAAAAAAAAAGACAGGAATTAGGCAGTAACAAATTAATTTCTTTTATCGAGTATAATAGTTTTTGAATTCAGGAAAACAAATCCTTCAGCAAAGAATATATGAGCTAAAACGCAACGCCGAGTAAATCAATATCATTGACTACCTTTTTTGACGATTAAGTACTCCTCCACTAAGGGAGATCCTGCACTACAGTAACCTAAACTTATGAAGTAAATTTCACCTTGGGATGTAGGACAGGACACCAATCTGTCTGACATTTCTCTCATTTCTTTCAATCTGATGACATGCTTCATCAACAAACTGCAACAGAATGATAAAAATTAAACAATTAAAAGTACTACAGATAGTTCAAAGGCTTGAACTTACTCTGCTGAACTGCATCGAGATCCTAGATTCAAGATCGCCAAGCAAGAGACGTACAAATCCCAGCTGCATCAGCTTTCTGACCAGAAAGATAACGTTCGGTAATACCGTGCATTGATAGGCATCGCAAGGGATCAATCTTGTAGGCCCAATCCACAACAGCATAGAAATCTTCCTGCAATTTAGATACAACACAACACAACAATGAGGTGGTCTAAGTACCATGCATTATCAATCACAAAAGGACATTCACCAGAAGATTTCTGCAAAACATAATCATTCACCTATCCATTCTAGCTATATATCAAATTAAAACTTACAAGTTACAACCTAGTGTTTTAATCAAAACAAAAGGTCAAAGATGTCAACACTGAGAAATCTTAGAAAAATTCTAGTAGCCAAGGTGCTCACAAAAAGTGAATTCAAAAGGCGAGAGGTACACAGTGGCAACAGGGTAGTTTTACTATGCAAGAAGCAAAGTCACATGCTGAAATAAGAAGATGCACAAATTTATTTACATTCATTCAAGAATATACAACGAATATCATATGACAAAATTTAAAAATAAATGAAAATCTACAAAAGACTAGGATATTTATTTGTTTATAAGATTTGAAAGACTCTGGAAGGAAATAACACAATACAGGTCAAAAAGATAAGCCTCTATTCCTAATGCCAAAAAAACCTTCAGGTGAAAGTTAACCGCAAGGTTGGAGTCTCACGAAGTAGTTTTTGACAATTAATACATCTACCATAAGTTTGTCATTATTTGATCTCTTACTCTTCAAATCAGATTATGGCACTTGTTAATTAGTCACTTTCAATTTTAAGAGTCACCTTTTAAAAGCAATAAAAAACTCAGCATTTACACTCTAAAGAGAAAAATCCTCAAACAGAGTAGTTCAAACTCAAAGGCATAAAAGTAACCAATATTAATAAAAGAAAACCGAAAAGACTTCAATACCCTGCAACGTTATGGCCAAATTACCTGGATTCCATCAAGCAACTCTGGAAGACATTCATTTAGTGCTGCCAGCTCAGCTGAATTTTTACCTAGGTATATTGAATACAAAATATTATTATATACTCGCAAGAAGAAACACATTGGACAATTAGATTGTACAAATAGAATGAAAAGAGGAAAACCTGATTTGCTATCGTTGTCATCAATATCCATAATCCCAAGGTCATCATCATCAGCATCATCTACTTTTTACCATTGGGAACACTTCCCGGTGGGTTAAGAGCAGGAACTTCAAAGCACATGAAGTGAGCAAAAAAGGAACTCTGAGATTCAAAAGACTTACAATAAGACGACTAAATTCTCAAGTTAGATATAAACATACAAAATTTTCTGGAATATAACCTCATCAACAAGGAGCGGAACAAAAATTGTTAGCATTTTGGCGTAAGCATCAGATACTGCAGAAGTGTCTGCATTGCTCACAGCTTGACCAGCACCAGCAGAAGCATCCAACCACACAGTTGGATTTCTTGAAGCTTTAGTACTGGCTCGAAGCTCATTAGCAAACTCCCGAGCCTGCATATGGACAATAAAAAGGCATGCGAGAAGATTAAGAAAAGAGCTTTTATTTAAAGCTGTTAAATAAGATACACTGTAAGGGTGTACGCTATCAACTCTTATAGGAATATAATCCTAATTCCTAAATGTCACCTCTGCAATCATTAACACCATTTAGATGTCTTGGGAGGAGGAACTATGAAGACAAGATCATGTCAAAAAAACATTTTTCACTTTTAACCAGAAAGGAGGACCAATAACTATGTATGATCCTCAAAAAAGTTCCAACATACCTATTGCTATCTCTATTATCGATGGGGTCAAATATTTATAGTTGTTTGGTTTTGAATTATAATGGACTAAAGTAAAATGATTCATTGAATCATGTGCATTTCTTATTCATGCAAAGTTGCACATGACATTGCTACCAAGGGTCAGTCGAAAACAACCTCTTTGTTAGTTTTATCATTAACAAGGTTGAGGTTGTACATCTGACCTTCCCAAACCCCATCCTAGGTGGGAGTCACTTAAAGACATTGGGTAATGGAATGTTGTTGTTGTTGTTGTATATACCTATTGTTAACCCTCCCTTGAAATGAGGGTCATTTGAACCATTGGTCTGATAAAAAGAAAAACTGCAAGCCTAAGAATAGACAGCTTTCAAATTAATCTAAATAATATATTTCAGTATAAAGTTTCTCGAACACTCACAGTTTTATGATTGCACCACAGATACTTTCAGTTTTCTGATGAAATTTAGAGCAGTTGGAGGTTTGTAGCCAGTAATGGAAGGTAACCAAACCCTAAAGCATATTATCATGTAACTCAAATCTTAGAGCACATGAACAGGTTTAAAAAAGAAAATCCTGCTCAAGGATAGACCTTAGAAGTAGATTTCTTTCAGTCTAGTTTCAATTGAGTATTCAGGTATTCAGTTTCTCTAAAGGATCACAACTTCTCAATATAATTAAAGATACTCTTCCTTCTTCTGATTAAATTAAGAGCAGAATTGATTGGAGATTTGTAGCACATAACAGGAATCCAAAAACATGTCATATAACAGCTCATATCTTACAGCATAAGAACATAATGAATTCCTATCCTGATATGTAACTCAAGGACTTGGTTTGATTGCAACTTCTACGTTAATAATAAGTAAATATCCAAATATGTTTAATATAACAAACCTCCCTGCGGAGAAGCAGATTGAGAGAACTACAGTACGCTTTCCTCAATGGACCCAAGCAGTTCTATCCAGGCTCTGGACAATCAAATTGAAGGGGTGAAATCAGTTGAAAACAAGAAAAATAGACAATAAACATATGTAACAGTTTCCAGAGTGTACCTTCAAATGTTGAAGCAGTCGAGCATATGTCCTGCATTTGTAACGCAGATCAGCATGGTCTGGTCGCTTTAATTGTCCACGCTGCTCAATATTACACTAGAATTAAAAACTCAACATTGCCAAAGAATATTAAGTAAAAGTAGATCCTGTACCTGTGAAAAGTAACTCTTGTCACTTATCATGAAATCCACCAGGCTTGCGAAGTAATTCCTCAAGACTCAGAAGCTCTTCGAACAAAAGTACTTTTCAAGCTTTTCAACTTCGGCTTTCTTCTCTCTAACCTTTTAAAAGATATATCAAAAGCAAGAAACTAAAATAAACAAATATGAACAGAACATGCACACTCAGAAAAAATACAAGCAAATATGATGCGAAAAAACACTTAAATAAATCCTATGTCATTGCAAGTTCAACAACAAATAAACCTCAAAACACTAGTATGGGAGAGACCAATTTAAGCCTAGACTATCAATATACATGAAATTAAACTAGCAGGAAGTAGATAACCACGCACAACTACGAATGAAAATCTATGAAACTCAAGCATTAGTGAACTGAAAAGGGAAAATTATCAGAAATTTCTGACTGACATTGCCTACTGATAAGTGAGTGTCATTATATCCATAGTTTTGTAATCCTGTTATCCTGCAATTTTCACAGTATGCATTTTCACTAAAAGGTAACCTACTGGGCATTTTAAAAGATTAACAAACTAATTAACTTGCAATTGATGGAACAGGATCTACCTTCATTTATAAACAAGCCTAAGATACTAAGTCAATAACAACTTATAAATTATAAGTTTATAACTGGTATATGATGGGATACCATCCGTTCATTACAGAGTTATCACACACATAAAGTTAGTTTGACAAAATGCTTAAGGTCAAAAACAAAAAACCAAAAAATTAAGAACATACTGCACGCATGTTTGCGAAACTGCTATCCAAATTCGGAACTTCCAAGCTACGGAGAGCACCACTGAGCCATTCACAAGCTTCTATGTTTTTTATCATATTTGATTCATCGAAAGAGCCTCCTGACAGACATGTCGCATACTAAATGGAGGAAAGTAGTCAATTTTGATGGTTAGATATAAAGGTGCAAGCAAGACTATAAGGAGGAAAGAAAGAATACCTCAGAAGGAACACGCAATCGCTCAAGAAGCTTGTCAAGTTCCTCAATCAAAGATTTGTTGTTTACAGATTGCATCTCCAGCTTTTTATTACGGGTTTCTATCTGAATAAACAAAAAAGATTTTTCTAAGCAAAAGTCAAGGAAGAAGCTGGAACCACTAATATAGATATGCATGCATACTATTTTCCCAAAAAATAGCCTTCTTCCGAATTTCAACAGCATAAGAACACCTTTCTCAAACATAATACTTCCTACGATTTTTTTTACTTGCAACATGGACCCATGATTTTGTGAGAGTAAATGGTTATCCATGTCGCAAGTAAATAGAGCCAGAAGAAGTAATATACTACTTTATGAAGGTGGTACCTCTTACTTTTGCAAACTTAAAATCGTTTGGTTCTCTCAAGACAACAACAAATAATTCATGTTCCGAGTCCAACCAAAAAAGAACAGAGAATTCAAGAAAGAAATTGGAAACAGCAGACCAAGGAGTGTTGGGAAAAAATGGGGGTGGAGATGATGTAAGGGCATTTAAGGTCCCCACTAAGAAGGGGGTGCATGGAAAGAAGAAAAGTATGAATCATATATCAGAATAACCCAAATCTCATGGCATGGAGAGTAGCGCAAGAGCTTTGATCTCATAATTTTTAATCAAAAACTCTTGATCATGTAACTGTAACATGAGAAGATATAAACAAATAATACTAGTGATTAATTCATGTTTAGAAGCCATGCAAAGGTATGCACTCAAAACTTTGTAAACAAAAATAAATGTTATGTTAAGAAATTGAATATGCTAGAAATTGACACACAATGCAAATAACTATACATTGTAAATTTTTCGGCAATAAGTCAAGGGGAAATAGTAGGAAATAAAGACCAAATCAGTTGGGAGAAAGCTTTTTAATAAGGCGGGAAGTTGATCGATGTTGAAACAAAACAAGCAAAAAGCTTTCTAACAAACAGGGGAGAGTAGGAGAGAGGACCGAGACAAGAATTGAGAAGTCATTTTGCGTTTGGTCTGTTCTTTTGTAGGGGTGCTTGCCTCTTGAATGCATGTGCATGTGCCTATTATATAGCTTGCTTCCTATCAAGATGCAGTAAAAAAAATTTCTTCATATCAATCAATAACAGTTAAATTGTCAATCTTAAGTTTGTTCTTCTATCTCCTCTTAGCGATGTCAGTTTGTTGCAAGATATGACATACAAAGTTGTTGAACAAGTTCGGACTATCAATTGAGATTTGAGTATGTAATTTTGGAACCAGAAGATGTTTGGAACATCCATTCAAATGAATGGACCAGAAACAGATATTTTCCCCCAAATGCTGACCCTTTGAAAGTTTATCCACCTACCGACTCAATGTCTTCTCTCATGTGTCTCAATTTCACATTGAATATTCCTAGCCACTCGTCCATATCATCCACACAGTTCAAGGCATTATCAAGCCCTTTTAACACCTGCATCAAGAAAGCATATCAGTCAGCTACACAATATATAACATAAGTGATAAAGTGCTTCATAATAAATCATATACAATCTAAAATTCCTCGATTATCTCTTATGAATAATGGTTCAGGTAATAGAATTTCACCAAAAGAAGCTAAAAGCCTGAATTAATCTCTCTTAAATGCAAAAAGTAACAATCATGAAGAATTAAGATATAAAAATGTAGTTTTTCCATTGATTAACAAAGGAAAGTAGAACACTCAAAACATATTCAATTTAGCAGCTGTCCTGTTTGCAGGGTGAGATGGAAAGTGGAAGTGGAAAGAGATTGTATCATGTATAACATAAAAATGTATAATACAAGGTGGTGAACCAATTTTTTTCAAAACTGAATGCAGAAAGGAAAACAAAAGCCTCCGATTTTCAACACATCAAAAAAGGACATGTTACAGAAAGCCCAGATGTTTGTGCGCAAAGTAAAGCTATAAATAGTATTAGCTTTCACAGAGAAAATTGTGTTTTTTTTTTTGTGGGAAGAACATTTTGCCACAAATTCTGCGCCCCCTACGCGTCTCAGATCTCACATAGGTACCTATATTTGTAGTTGACGCCAAATAGTAAAAGGGGTAATCCAGAATGCAATGAACCCTAATCATTCCAAATAGCCTCTGTCAAAGAAACACCATTGCTCCACAACTGCTTGCAGTCATTTTTTTGATAAAGAAAAGCTTCATTAGAGTAAAAGGCAACGATAAAAAGCAGGGAATCCCACTGCAATAATATCCTATTACAATTAAATCTTCCGATCGCTTCTACATAAATCATTAATCGCATAGTTCCCAAACAAAACCATTGTCCTTAACCCACAGGGATTAGGGTTGCTAAATATCCAGCCTTATCCCGAACATCTAATCTTGAAAACGATCCATGAAAATGCACCTATTTTTTTTTGACCAGATTGCCCTAAGTGTGGCTAAGATGGAGCAATGCCTTAAAACTCTTGAGCTCCTTCTTCTTTACAAAGGCACAGTATTTAATATGAAGGAGATCCCTCACTTTCTGGCTCTATCCAAGACTCAACATAGATACTAAACAAATTCACCCATATCCCTCTTACAAAATTACAATGTGGAAAACGATCGTCGTTATCCTCCTTATCATAATGCAAAAACAAGGCTGCATCACTGTATTGCGGCCATATTGTAAAGGTTTTTGAGTTTACCGTGACCGAAATATAGGCTACGTTGACTGTGAATTATCCATATTGACCGAAATATCCGATTCGCAAACATTACTGCAACTATGACCGAAACCGTATTTTCGCACTATGCTCCTTATCCCTTTTTTGTGTGTCTCCATCGAATTTACTTAAATCTGGGTGTCAGTAATTTCAAAAGAAATACAAAATTTCTCCATCAAATGAGATTTTCTGGTCAGACTAGAATTCATATTCTTATTAAGAAAATCAATAAGTATTCAACAAGGAAGCCTACTATGAGACGATCATATTTTTCTTCAATAAATATATTTAGTAACTTTGATCCAAGAATATTGACTAGTTACCAAGTTAGTATATCTTCAGCAACATGGATCTAAGAAAATTAAGAGCTTTGATCTTCCAACATGGATGAATTCAATAAAAGCACTGTACATCTCTTACATTTAGGCAGAATTATCAAACATTTTCCCATCAGGTAAGCACTTTTGGGGGTTACTACAAAGTACAATAACTTAGTAAGGAATTGCCATTGACAGGAGAAAGTGTGATGAAGAAGATTTAACTATTACTGGTGATAAGCTGTAAGTAAAGGAATCGCTAAGATAGTTAGTTATCTGGCGTTTGATAGGCCATTTCCCAATGAGCTGAAGCTCTAGAATTAGAAGATAGTCACAAAATATTTAATACCAACTCTCTCTACGATGCCCCTGTTTATAGAGTATCCCTCTTCTTTTTTTCCTATATTTCCCAGCTAATGTTGTCTTCTACAAACAATGCACTTACTGAGTTATATTTCTATTCTTATAGTATCCCTTTCATATACCAGTACATTGCATTACTTTACTAGCCGCCCAAACATCAACCTTGTCCTCAAGGTGGGTAAAGATCAGCTTCAACTTCAATTGAGGATGGAATGTGTATGCCATAATACAAAATCAAGTCGGCTTGCTTGAGTATTTCTCAAAGATTCTGCTTCCACCTTAATAATTGTCAAAACTTGCTGGAGCCCTTGCCATTAATAAATAGCCACTTAGAAATTCTCTGCAAAATGAATTCTTACCCTTCATATAGAGGTCAGCATAAGGGGGATACAACTCACCTCAGGATAGTGATCCTGCCATCAATTTTCCGTTCAGCTTCGGTAGTGGTGCTAGCAGCAGGTGGTCCTCTCAAGAGTTTATCGTAATTATTAGATAGGTTAGGAGTCTGAGCTCTTCACAAAATATATGTTCTCTGAATTTAGCAAGCAATTACTTTTTCCACCTGCTGCCAACCCAAGTGTTCTAAGTCAGACTGCAAAAGAGAGCTTTGAGATGGTCAATTAGCACTGTAGCATCTTCACAAATTAATATCCCCTCAATTTGGAGAATGAGAATACTAACTCTAAAGTAAGAGCCAAATGAGTCATCAGTCTTCATTGCAAAGTTACTATCCATACGATAGATTTTACGCAGAGGTGGGTGATGGTATGGGACAGGCATCACCTCCTCGAGTCCAATCGCAGCATCAGATTAATAACACCACCATGTGAAACCACCGTATAAAGTTAATACTAATCACCAGAAACCAGGATACACATGATTAAAGAGTCATCATCAAAGCAACCAAAATACCAAATCCATGGTAACTGGAATACCTAAACTGTTGCACTCATGTAGTGAACAATTTCTTAATACCATGCTGTTCAGGAAACTTCCGGGAAGAGTTTCAGTAACAAAGGTTAACAGAAGTCTGCCTTGGTTGGAACCTCTTCTTGAGTAGCCACCAGGTTACTTAGCCAAATTGAGCTTCAATGTCACAACAGCCAGAACCAGCACCTGATCTACTCGCACCAGAACTACCCTTCTCAAATCCATTTCCTCCACCAAGCTTCAGGTGTAGATTGACAACTGAGTCAATTATATATCCATGATAATCACCCTCACTGGCCGCCCAAACTTCCACCTTGTCCTCAAGGTGGAGAGTAATCAGCACATAGGATAAGGAAGTGCCTTACAACCCCCCCCCCCCCCCTGCTTACCCCACCTAGTGGTATTCTCATCCTAAGTGGTGTATTCTGCATGGCTGAAATGCTACTATAACACTTCACTTTTCTTCATTCTATCAGTACTTGGAGAAGCCAGACAAAATTTTCACTCATATTCTCTCTGTTGAGACCTCTCTTTTCTAAAGACAAACCAGATATTTTAATATTTTAAGGTCATTGCCTTAACAGGCTAGTACGAGAGTAACTTTGTTATATGTAGTAAATGAATTCAAATGTAAGCTACTTGATGATTATTAGAAAACTAACACGAGTGTTGCCACAACTCAGGGGGGGAATTTTACCTTAAACAATAATTTATTACAGCACACGATGAGAGAGAGAGCATGAATGATGGTAGAAGCAGTTTACCTCATCCACCAAGGGTTCTGTTTCCAAGATCGCATGAACATTTGCTGCTTCCAAGGCCTGAAGTTCACGCTTCAACCTTTCAGAAAAAGCCTCTGCTTCACCAATACCCATGACATAACTGCATTTCACAACCCAATCATGTCCATAGAAAGTGATTAGATTGCTACCAAAGGCTGACATCAAATTACTGGAAGAAAATAAACAAGAAACTTGGGAATTGAAATATTTTCAAAAAGATATAGGTGGAATCTAAATACCTAATAGCATAACAATTAAAGTAAAATGATCAAAACAATATCCATTATTTCAAGCATTACACGACGGTCGCTTTTGTGCATTCCCAACACAATGAGAATTAAGAAGATGATCTCTTTTGTACTACCAGAACTCATTTCTCAGTTGGATACTCAAACATGTGTCGGAAAAACTTGGATTTGTGTCCATGTAACTTAGGACTAAACCATTATAAGGCATAAGATCAATTTCCTTATTTGTTTAGATGTCAAGAGTGAAAAGGCTGCCACGAGCCATTCTATAGCTGTCCAGATTAAATAGTAATCCGAAGCATTCAAATGTTACATTTTTGTTCCTAGTGGGATGAAGAAAATTTGTTCTTAGAACATCTAAAGAAGACTCGTAAGATGATTTTGTTGCATAGAAAGAGTTGTTTGGTTTCTCATGACTTGTTCTCCAACTTTGTTCAAAGAAATGTGACCATGATTTATACTATTTATGAACTTACAATAAATGAAAGACAAAATTCCTTGGGCTTTCTTGTTCTTGGAGTTCAAATACATGTAAAGGATTCTTTTGTGCTTCTTTTTGCTCTTGCTTAGTATCATGTTCTTCCTCTTTTAATCAGCTTTTTTGCGGCTAACTAAATTTTGGAAGTGTATCCTATAAGACTAGAGTTTTGTGTGGTTGGTGGTTTTTGGAAGCTCAATACTATGGAGAATCTCCAAATTAAAAGAGCTGATAAAGCATTGACTCGCATCAATGTAATATTTGCTTGGTAGATGGTGAGGAATATAATGATCATCTCCTTTTAAATTGTAGTTTCATGAGAGAACAATTGAGGCTTTGAAAGCAAGAGGGAGCTTAAAAGTTTTGTGGAACTGTTGTTGCTATGCAATTCTGTGGCATGTTTGGTTGGAGAGGAATAGATGAACTTTTAATGATCGGTTCTTACCGTTGGAAATTATATAAGATAAAGTTAAATTCTTAGCATAAGTATGGGCAAAAGTAAATGGTTTTTTTAGCACACTGGGAGATTGTAATTTAGATTTTCTCATCCTTAATCTGTACTTCTTCCCATTAATATAAATTTTCATTGTCAAAAAAAATTCCATAGGCTTTCTTATTTCACTTAGGGTGTAATCAAAGAGAAAATCCCAATTGTTGATGTCCTCACGAGAAGGAAATACTTTAGTGCTAGTTTTCCAAAGGTGTTCTCTATATGAAATGATTTTGATAAGCATCTATTCATCATCTGAAACAATATTTTCAATTCCTACCTAGAAACCACTCTAGAATCTAGACAACATATGATAAAATTGTATGGTTCACTTCATCATTTTAGCTCATGAAAATAAGGAGAATAAATCTTGTCCGAGATTCCTTAAATGAAAATAAGCATAGCGGAAACCAGGCACTTATAAACAAAATCATGCAAAGATATAGATAGTAAGAATGTATACGTTCCAAGAAGAGCTTCCATGTCCTCTTCTTCTGCTTGGGAGACAAGATCCTTCTCAACAGTAACCTTCAAATCCTTCTCAGCCGTCGTTGCAGAGTCAAGCCCATCTTCAGAAATCATCTGATTGGTAATGGCGGTGGTAGTAGTGTTCTCCTGTAGTGCATCAATGTGACATAAACAACTAAATTGAGAGGCATCTGGAAATAGATTAAATAATCAGTGGGTTTGGGAATTGGGGAAACATTTCTCATCTTTCATTTACCTTACTTTCACTTCATTCTAACATGTCAAATTTGATGAGAACTATTTTTTTATAATTTTCAAAACATATCTCCTCTTTGAAGTCCTACGAGTAAGTACCAAAAGCAACAAAAGTTCCAAAGGTGGCCAGAGGTGAAGATGTAGGTTAATGTGCCCAGTCTTACAAGTTTTTTTCAGTGCCTCCATGCATCCATTGCTCATGTGTTTCTGTCTTTTTTTATTTTGGAAACACTTCCAACTTGTAGGTCTTATATACCGTAGACAATCTATATGCAGTTACTCAGTTAGACCATCACCTTTTTATGGTATGTTTTCCCCAGCTTATTAGAAGTAACTGAGCTTAAATTATTAAAATCAAACTGACCATATTCGAACTTATTGAATAGTGAAACTGAGAGACGAAGTGGTGGGCATACCTTAACTTATTATAAACCAAACTGAAATCAAAATAAGTTGGGGAGAACATGACCTCAGTCATTGTTCTAAAAGAACGTATGAAGTTCATCTTCATTTTATTTCCTATCAATCAGAGAAATATGCTCAAGAACAAAAACAGCAAACCAACGCAACAAAACTTTCTTCCTATTCAACATTGTCCAGGCAAACCAGAATCCCAATAGTAAAATGAGTAGTTCCCTATATAATCCTTCAGCTCAGAGATGTATGTCTTCTGAGGATAGAGAAAATAAAAACCTTTTCTTTAAAAAATAACGACATATTTATAACACCCAAAAGATTCAATCTCCTATCGAGTAATTTATAGTAATACTACTTCCCAATTCCCACAAAGACTTGTCCACCCTAACAGCATCTGCATCTAAAATAAAGTTGTTCGATCTCCTTTCAAGTTCAAGTATATCATCTATTTACCACAAAACTATTTAACCGTTTATTGTTCTCTGATAAAAATCTTAGCCACTTGATTTTTGTATTAATTAAAACATGACTAAAAAAACAGCAAATGGCTTACAAAAAAAATTTATTTTACGTCTATAAATTAATAAATATTTTTAGCTGTCATAAAAAATCTCAAACTTAATATTAGCCACCACTATAAATTTACCCTCCCCCATATCTTATGAAACCTCCTTCCCAACCTCCAAAAGGACCAAGGTAAATATCATCAAAACTTTATATATTTATACAACATGTAAAATACTAGAGGGAAAGATAACACAAAAAAAAAAACAAAAATGCTATAGAATCATTGGTTCCCATTATACTCCTCAAACACCATGCATTCCATGTCTTTATATTAGCAATGAACAACATAGGTAGTAGCCTACTGTAGCATAACACTACATCTAGTTCTCCCAAGATAAAGAATGCACATAATGGAGGAATCAAACCAGTCTGGCTACCAGGTATCTAGATCTACTCTGTAGCATAACACTACATCTATTTCTGTCCGAATCAGTACATACAAAATTACAGATAAATTCATCCTAGCAAGAAGCAAGCACTTGCACAAAAACATAAATAAAAAAGAGGACAACAAAGAAGAGGATGTAAGCCCTTGTTGAAGGATTTGAAAGAAAAGAAATTAATGGCATCAGGCCATACACTGGGATTTTCACATCACACCACAGCATTTATAGCCCATATTTATACTTTATAAGAAATCTCGTCTAAGGCAAGTAAAGCAGACCCAATCAAAAGAAGGCATCAAAATGGAAAACTGACAACAATCTGCAAACTCAGTATGGTCTTTTTTGCTGAATTACATCTTCCTGTAATACAATAACAAGTAATTTTCCATACCTTTGCCCAAAGAGCCATTTCAACAACGTCTATTCCAACGACTTTCGGTAGACGCCCAAGCATATCTTTGCAAACATTTAATATGCATAGTAAGAGGCGATTCCTGCATAAAAAATTAGAGGTAAATGACAGCGTTAATTTTATTACTATTATGATATTATCTTGACTGTTGAAAGAAACAAGGGCTTTGTCTAAGAGATGATACCTATCATCGGTATTCCGCATGGTCCATTGCGGAGGAGCAACTGTTTGGTTTCTGAGATTATCAAAACCCTGAAGGAATTGAAAGGAAGTCAAGAGATTGTCAACAAAAAAGAAACATAAGAACGTTATCAAGCTCTTTTTCTTTTCCGTTTTCTCTACTATTAAGCAAGAAAAACACTATATATAAGTTCCCTGCACATAAAAAGAGAGTATGCAGTACCAATGTGAAAGTACATCCACTGGGGTCGTTTGTGTTAACCTCCACTTTCGAGAGATGTTTTAGCTTGTACAATTTTGCTGGCTTTAATAAAAATAATATAGCAAAAAAGCTAAGTTAGTACCAAATAATCAATTAGAAAATTTACAAATAACCTATAGCCTAAGCGAAGCATCCCTATAATCTATCAATTACTGTTTTGACTAACTATCTTTCAATAAGAGCAGTTGAGTTTTCCAACTTCTTAAGAAGTCATAATCTAGCTAAAAATTTTCATGTTCTAGCCCTTGTTAAATATTTCTTGTCATGATACCTTAGGACATTAGTTTTCCAGAGACTACAAGAGGATGTCCAAGTAAACTGAATAGAAAGATAAATTACCTCAAGTATACCACCATTAGAATATTTTAAGACGCGTAGGAAAGCTTTTGTCCGCTGGCCCTTTTGTTTTACTACAATAATTGTAAGTTTCCACAATTGAAGCCACATGATAATAAATATGACAAAAATGAATTGAGATTAAGAATAAAAGCAACTTAAGGGGAAGAATAGTGGCAACAACTAATGTACAGTCTCAAGAATGAAAAATTGGATGACTGAAAATTTCGGCATCAAATATGAAACCAAAATTTTATGGAGCACACAACAAGAAAATCAAAAAAAAAATGAAATTGATGCTCAGCAAAACTCTTTGGAACCATCCAAAAAATGGCAAGCCAGCATTCGCCACAACAAATGTTTCCTACTTGAAGTTATTCAATTAGAAAGATTCAAGTTATTGGGTTAATTTACGATATTACTTATTGTTTGAGGACAATTTATCTTCTTACCCAGTCTCCTCCGTTCTTGAATTTTAATATATTTGTCGCTTAATTATTGAAAAGTCCCAAATAACTACAAAAGTAGAGGCCTATCAGGATTTTCGTAAGTCCCAGCTTAGATTAGAGAAAGAAATGAGTTTAGAGTTTAGCAACCCTAACATAAGGCTCATTGATGGCAATTCGTCAAACCACCCAACCATGACAGATTAGAGTTTAGCAAAGTCCAATAAAAGTTCGAGTCTAAAATTAACGGTCAAGCCAATGAGGACACGTCTGACCATGTGCAAACTCCAATATTTGGTGCCGATGTCAAAGATTGAAAATTTAAAGTTTAAATTGAGTGCAAAATAAGATCATATTTCTTTCAATCTCGAGATGAACGAATCAAGACTACAATTGCTCATATATACATGAAAGATAGAATTTTGGGATAATTAAATTTATTTGGATGGTCATATAAAAGAATCTTATTAGACAAGGGCTCCAAGTAAAAACAAGAAGGTTCAACATTGGTGATAATATTGCACATCGCATGACAGAGAGGACAAAACAAAGAAGAAAGTACGTGGTGAGAAGACAAGAGAAGGAAATGACAAAGAAAGAAGAAGAAGACGGGGATTAAGTAAAACAGAGAGGATTTAGCGATGTAAAGTAAATGAAAGAAGAAATATGAGAGAATTTATAGTTTCTTCAATCAAGATATTATGAACAAAACACCTATCTATTGAGTACTTCGAGCTACTCCTACTCCCACGTAAATACAATTTCTGTGAAATCAAGCATAATGAAAACACCTCTCTCTTTTATATATACAATCATTATTTTGCTTTGCCTTGCCAAGCAAAAATGCACAACCGTAAAAATAACTTTTCCAACATTTGACAAATTTCTTCAAAAATAACAACACCAGACACAAAGGGACCATTCATCCCATGTAATCATGCACACGCCTCCAGTAAGTTAAATACTGCTTCACAATCACAAGTGGCCTAGCATAATTGGTCATTGCAAAAGTTGTTGGCTGTTTTAATTATTTTTGCATTTTATATGTCAAAAGATCGATCATTTAAAATACTACAAATATCCAATCACAATTGGTGGATTATTGGTCCAAATTTTGAGAGTTTTAAGTTCTTGTTTGGCTTGCAACTCTTCAGAAGATTGGAGATCAAAAATATTTCCATGTTTACCAAACTCATGCAAGTTTGATTGTGTTCTTAAAAAGCTTCGTTTTAATTCCATGGTGTTTCAATATAAAATTAAGATCAAATTTTGTATCACCACAAAATGCTATTCCTGCCCTCCTTCCTTTCCATATGCCAAACCCTCCCTTCCTCCCTCAATCACACACCCAATCCGAAGTTCACATCCTTAAGTCATTATTCATAACTAAGCCCACCTTCACAACCCAACCTCCTCTGAAAGCCTTCCTCATTCGTGCACCCTACACATAATATGGTTCGATCTTTGAACCATTCCCACGCCGAAACACAACCCAAAAACCAAACCCTAAATTCAGATTCTCAAAACTGATTTAGCAAAGTCTCTCACTGTCTTTCCTTCCCTTCATCGTTCTCCTCCGCTATCCTTTCTGCTCTACACCCTTACCTCAAAACATCAAAAACTTTGATTTATCCTTCTAAAATACCTAGATTCAAACTTCCCTTGCGTCTCATCTACTTTAATTGAAATGCACCTTGATTTTCATTTATCATCCACTTTGTACACGCGGTGCTCTACTCATAGGTCTTAATCATAATTCTAGGTACATGTCTTTTTCATAAACAAGAGTAAAGCTTAATTGTTTACCAACGTGGAGTACTATTAACTCGAAAAGGCCCAAACCAAACTGGTAAACACTGAGATTCATGGTATTCACCAAGATAGGCACCCTTACTCTTGCTTTACCTTCTAAAACGATTTGTCTTTGATAATATTGTTGAGAATTGTATGTACTAGTTCACAAAAAAAAAAAAAACGCAAATGTCTTCCCAATTGCGGTAACAGTCAAGACACAAAGAGTACGTACAAATATGAAATGTGAGTTAAAGATGATATCCTAAGAAATAAAAAGAATTTTTAAATGCATACAACACCCAACATTTGATATTCAAACATGGTACTACTTCTCGCATCCATGTTAAAAGTTGGACAGGTCCCCAAACATTGAGGCTCAAAATAATCCCTGTCAAAATAACTTTTGGATCCTCCCCTATTAAAGCCTAAGTTTAGTTACCCCTTGGTATTCATTGAAATGCCATGATTATGAATTGCCCTAATCCCACATAATCCCTTATCCAAAAGTTAACTTGCAATTCCTCACTTAACAAAACTTACAAATTCACAAACCTACCACAAACTTGCACTTCCAACTTAAATTTCAAGAATGCCTCGACCACTATGATAAAGTTATCCCATTTAGTCTCCGAGACTTGACTCCAGGCAGTCAATATGTTACATATCAACACCAGAAGAACTTACCCTTTCAAACAATTACCCATTTAGTAAGTCCCATGGGAGACGGTCTATTCTATAGACGGAATCCATAAAGCCAAGCCCAAAATATAACATAGTATATTTGGGGTTATAATAAATTATTTGGGGTTATAATAACTTATATTTGGGGTTATAGAATAGTATATTCGAGGTTATAATACCTTACATTTAGGATTATAACATAATATAATTGATATGATAATAAAAAAATCAGTTAAGGGAAATGGACTGGCCCAATTTTGTGGTCTATCCTATAGACTGTCTCTTGTGAGATTTTGTGTTACCCATTTCAAGACTTATTATTTCAGAAGCAGTACCGTCATTAACTAAGTAGCAACCCAACTAGAGCATTATTATCTGCAGTTAGTTAAAAAAAAGTACTTGTCCAAAGTTTGCAGAAAAAAGATGCTTTTGCTTCTTCAGAAACAAACATAATAGCTTTACGCTCTTCTAAATGCAATTTAACGGATTAGCAAACCATAATTTAAATATCACAAGTATCGCAAGAAACAGCATTTCATTGCATATAACAACCGTAATTAAAAAATATTAACATATCATCGTATGAACTATGATATTATATACTGCTATCAACTCGTTCCAAATAAATCAAATCATTGAAAGTCACAAACTGTAAGTCCATTCAACTTAGCTTAGAGAGCCCAGGTTAACGGATCAACAACGAACAGCTTAAAAAAGGATTAGGCAAAAGATGATCATCACAAAACAGTAGGACATTTAATTATGATAAGGTAGAGTAGCAAATCAAAGGTAAATTGGAGAAAAAAAAATGAAAAGAGGAAGAACATAACTGGAAATGGCAAGAACCCTAGGTTTGGCCATCTGACGACCTAATTTGCCGGATTTACCCCAAACACCGCGACTTTTAGCGACACGAATGGACATAATGACCTTCTGTTTGGTGCCTTCTATGGCAGCTTCACATGCTCGGCGTAACTCTTGGTCATCGGCGCTAGATTTCGCCATTGATAATGCTATTGAGCTCCTTCAAGCTTTAGACTTTCCTAATTCCAGAAAAGCAAATTGAGGAGATAGAGGGAGAAAGAAAGAGAAAGGGAAGGGAAGAGAAGTAAGATTCAGATTTCGGAAATCAGACGCTGGCATGTCACATAATTTTTCATTATTAGAATGTTTTTTCCGTTTAGAATATTTATTTAAACAGAGAAATTTGATTAAGATTTGTAAGACATATATCGATGATAAAATCTATTCATATGAGATCTTCTTAGATTCGTCTTAATGTATTTTTTTTATTATATATTTTATTGTAATTATTTATGATGATTGATGCGTATTTAGAGATATTAAGGCTCAAAATTTACTTTGAAAATTGTGCAAAAAATAAATTGAAAAAAATATTTGAAAATGGAGAGAATACAAGTTATTATAATTACAATTACAATTACAATTAAAAATTAAATCAATCTTAATGAATGTAAGTGAATTCGATTTGAACCGATTAATAACCCGAGTTAAACTAACACACTTATAATGAGATAAATTGAGAAAAGATGTGTCAATATAGACTAGAGAAAATTATAGTTATTATTTATAATACTAAAATGTTGCAAAATAAAAGTAACTCATTTTAATACAAAAGTTGTCTAACTTATGACGTTAGAGAGTACTACCAATTCTATTGTAAATCGGCCTAGACTCTAGAGTGACATTAGCCCACTAAAAACTAATACAAAATGGAACTTGAATATAATCTTAAAAACACATAAAAAATCAAAAATGTGAAAATACAATTTTTTTTCTTAGTGATTAAATCGTTTTTTAACTTAAAACGCGCATGTGTTAATACTTAAAAACCCCACTTTTAACTTGAATTGAAATGTAAATGCCTTAAACTTTAAAGTATTGATCAACCTATGTAACAAAAAGGTTTGTTACTTATATATTTAACAAATTTGTACTATATGTTAATAATTTATATTCTATTTATTCGGACGTGTTATGCTATTCATATTTTGATTTTTTTTTAAATATTTACTAATGATTTATCCTACATTAAATCTAATTAGTACTTCACCATCCATTAGATAAAGTATATTCGACCACAACATGTTTTATTACGACTCTAAATCGATTACCAATGGAGCTTTGAAGCCGAATTAAAATGAAATAAAACCTAATCTAAATAAGAAATGCAAGTAAAAACCAAATGATCTTAATCGAATATATCATTTAGAGTTTTTAACTAGTTTTCTCTATAAATTCTATATCTTGTCTATAATTTTCTATGAGCGGGATACACTGGGTAGGAGAATGATGATGCTTTTCTATACAATGCTATGCGCATTTCTTGTTGGAGTCTTGCAATATATTGGATTTGAGATGTTGATGCTTAGTTTAAGTTTGTTTCATATATTTTGTTAAATGCTAGTTTAGTCTTAAATTATTGATAATCTTATTAGTGTTTAATTGAACTATGCTTAGTTTAATAATGTTAGTTTTATGCTTTTTATTGTTTTATTTTAAACTAGAAAATAAAAACTTTAACCAATATAATAAAATATTTTTCACATTTTAAACCTATAAAATGCTTCATTTGATAAATTTTTATAAATTCGTCATTTTGAATTTTTAAGATCATGTTTGGACGAAAGTAATTTTAAGATGAATGACCTCACAAAATGTCCTTGTACTGCACCTCTTATTCTAACTTTTTATGAGCAAAGAAGATACACCGACTACAATGATGATTAAATATATTTAGAAATTTTGAGGATATCTTATAAGTATATTGTAATCATGCATCATATTAAATTAAATATATTTAAAGATTGAACAAAAAGAAATAAATATATATAATACTAAAATCTGATCACCTGCCTTAAGATTCATAAAATAATGTGTCTAACTGATACAAATATTGTTTAAATTATAGATCTAAGTGACAATAATCTGAAACAAAAGGATTATTGCTCTCTAATACTATTCTACACAATAAGTATAACTTTAATCAATGATGATAAAAGAATTATTACCTACATAATCCGCACCCCCTTCTCCTAAATGATTGCAAACTGAAATCAGAGTCTACATAGCCTTATGAAATCCTAAAGCCGGGGATTATCGATTTAAATAGCTGTTGCTAATGCATGTCCGTAGCCATTTCGATGATTCTTCTGCCATCTCCATGCTATCTGCAAACTCTCTTCGAGATCAGTATATCGCGCAGTCCAATTGAGCTCCTCCCTGATCTTTGTTGGGTCACTGTAAACTTCGGCATAGTCTCCTGGACGACGAGGGAGGTAATCGACCTTGATGTCTACCCCTGTTGCTTTTTTGCAGGCTTCCACAAATTCTTTGACAGATCTACCTGGTGAAACAAGATAGAATGGGCGTTTCCAAAGATTTCAGTACGAGTAGCTATAGAAAGAGTAGAAAAAATCTACTTTATATTTAACCATTTATTGTAACAGCTGATCCTATGAAATCTCGGGATGGGAAAGGATGAATATGAAGAGGTGTTAATAACCTTTTCCTGTGCCGACATTGTAAATTCCAACTTTGCCAGGTTTAGCTTTTTCAAGAGCTTTGACATGAGCATCAACCAGATCAGTCACGTCAATGTAATCTCTTATACAGGTGCCATCTGGAGTCGTGTAATCTGTTCCTCTTACCTGAAGCGATAATCAATATCAGATGTAAACCATATAGAAACAATGGCAAGGTATAGGAAAGTCATTAAAAGAGCATTTTTCTTTGATCTCTAAATTGAGCAATTGGCACCGGCAGGAAGCAGCCAAGCTTGGACTGAGCTCGCAAATTCAAAGATAATACTCCATTTTAGAGCAAGTGCGCCACATACTATTGCACAAATTTTCGGGAAATATCAATTTGTGCATAAAAATTAAACTTACGGAATCTTGTGAGGCTCGAACAAATATGATCCACAAATAGCTTTCTATAAAAGAAAATGAGACACTTGCAATGAAATTATAGAATTGGGACACTTGCTTTGAAACAAAGGGATTATCAATTAGCAAAGTAATACAAGTAATCCAGATTGACTATTTATATGCAAACAATGACTAATCAAGTTCACATAATGCGACCTGTTTGGAAAAGAGGTTTCCAAGCACGCAAACTAGGAGATTTGATTGAGCAACAAATGATACTTTAACAGCGTCATTATATTTTTCACAGATGTTTTACATGATTTCGCAGCATACAGACATCCATATACACAGAGATCATGAACGTAGAACAGCAGAAAGGTGTCCAACTTGAATGTCCATGAATGATGACATTATCATGAACATGCATACAGATACAAGGTAACAAACTTACTTGAAAATACTTATCAAACGAATAAAAACCACCTCAACATACCTTCAATCCAGGAATAATTCCACGAGCAGCATCAAAACAGGCACCTGAAATCCGTCCGTGCTCTCTCAACTCAGGTCTAGGAGCCTCCCCCAGTCTTCCATCGGGATCAGATCCAATGACATTAAAATATCTAATAAGCAGAAACAGTATCAGATTTAGCAACAATTCCAAAGCCTTTACCCCAAAGATTGAGATTGGTTAGCAGATAAATCATGACCAAAATTTTTGAAAGAGCATTAGATCTTGAAATTTTCACAGCCATTTTAAAAAATGCAAAGCATTTACAGCACTGACATCTACCAAACGGAAGGTCTGACTATGTAAATCATGACCAAAAATCTTCAAAGAACATCAGATCATCAAGGGATGAGTCTGATGAGTTCTCCAATCAAGTGACAGTGCAACATATATGTAGAAAGGTGGATGGGACTAGACCCTGATTCCGCCAAATGGTGGGAGGTAGTCTTATGAAAAGTTCTTTACTCATGATCATAGAAAGAGAAAAGGATAACATTATAGTTTTTGCTTTTGCTTTTTGCTATTCTAAATTATCTATTTGAGAATGCCACATTGCCAGTTCAAGAAGCGTGTAAAATGTATAGTGGAACATTTTACTAGCTCTTTCTCCTCACAGTTTTCCTCTGAGCTCCCCTGCTCCTTGAAAAATAAACTAATTTAAAGTTTAAAAGGGCGGAGCAGCAAAAGAGACAGTATCCGGGGTGGATCATTTTACTAACTCTATCTTTCTCCTCATCTTTTCAAATTAAATTCAAGTTAAATTGTCTGTCTAAGATTGCTCCATTACCAGTTTGGGAAGTGTGTAGAGTGGACATTTACTAGCTCTATCTTTCTCCTCACATCTTTTCTTCATGAGCTCCCCTACCCCTTAAAAATAAACTAAATTTTTGTCAAAAAGGTGGAGCAGAATAAGAGGCGGTATTTGATAGAGTGGTTCAATGAAATTTTCTAGGTCCAGCAAAAAGAAGCAAATGCATGATTTACTATAAGATAAAAGGTAACCTAATGCAAATCCTAGAACAAGACTGAAGAGGGATCAAAAAACTTTTTTTCTTTGGTTCAGGGAAGGACAAACCTTAGAATCATAATTGCCATGTCTGTGTTTTGCTTCGAGAGATCCAAAATGATATCTTCCGACATCTTCTTAGCCTTACCATATGGGTTGATAGGTATCTGAAATAACAACATAATTAGAATTGAGCACCCAAAATGATATCTTCTGACATCTTCTTAGCCTTAACAAATGGATTGATGGGTATCTGAAACAACAACAGAATCAGAATTGAGCACAGAACTCGTCTTCAACAACTAAAATATATTACCCCAAACACATGTAGCAATTGAAAATTCTAACAAGCTAAAGCAGAATTGAGCACAGAGCTCCAATAGGCTCTCACCTGAGGAGTTTCTTCTGTTATGGGCATCTTCTCAGGCTCACCATATGTTGCGCACGTACTTGAATATATTAACGTCGGTACTCCATGCTTTACCATTGCCTTTAATACTACCAAGCTGTTCGATGTTATATTGTGATAATATCTGAACAAGACATTTGATAGTTCATAACTTCACTAATACAGTAAATCAAGAATTCAACCGGCATAAGCAATTCAAAAGGTAAAGAATTTGTGAGTTGATAATGCATCTAAGTTATTAACAATTCACAATAGAATGTCCTATGTTGATCTAACTTCTAAGGCATGATCATTCCCACATATGGATCCGATAAGCATATGTTCTACGCCATAATCCCCTGAAATCCCTATAATGAGTAAGGCAATGTCACCTCTTCAAACATGTGGATGCAAACCTAGTACGAAAAATATACCACAAAGTAGCAAAATATCCTCATTACTCTATATTTTACACTATATTTTGATGTACATAAATACTCCCTTTGACCATATAAAATTGCACCCCTTTTTTGTAGAGGTTCAATTTGTAGTTAGAGAATAAGACAAAATACAAGTGAATGGACAAAATGAGCGGTTGAAATGAAAAGAGTAAATAAGTTGGTGGATGAGATTAAAAGAAAAGAAGGGGGATCACCGCCAAAAGAGGGTGCAAACTAAATGGGACAAAGTAATATAGAAAATATGTGCAATTACATGGGGAAAGAGGGAGTACATAAGAGTTCTTTACAAATTTTGAAGCAACACAACTGCAGCAAAAAAAATTATTTTTTATTTCAATTCTTAATTTTTTTTTAAAAATGAATAGTTCTTACTGTTCTAAAATTATAATATAAAATCATTGTTTCCATGTCCATGTCCTAATGAACCTAATTATCCTTGTTTCCTAAATTTCAGCCATTAAGGATACATGTCAAACACCAACATCTACGTAACATAGCTTATTGTGAATAGCCAACTTAAAAAATATGCATTTAAAACCGCTCCATCAAACATCGAACATAATATTTGTCTAATGCTAGATAATCCTCCCGTCAAATTCCCAATGATTATGATAAGGAAGAAGTTCTTATTCATTTAAAACAAATAATAAATGATTACCTAAGAGGATCAAGAGTGCTCTCTCCTACATAAGCAACGGCAGCGAAATGCATCACAGCATCAAAAGCATTTTCTGAGAAAAGTTTATTTACCTGACATATACATTAAGGAAAATAGAGGAAGACTAAAACCTCTTACTCAACATATATCGCTGTTTTAAGTTGTCGTAAAAAAGGCCCAACATCTTTACCAGAAAATGCTAAGAGATAAAAGAAAAAGATATAAAATAGGAATGCCAACAATAATATATGCAACATTCAGCAAGACAGAAATCACTGTCACAAGCAATATGCATCGCTTTTCAGATAAGATTACCAAAGACATCTTGTACAGGTAAAAACAAGATGAGCCCATTCTTCATCAGAATTTCATGATCCAACAAAAAGGATACAGCACTAGCATCTCCCAGATCAGCATATATAAACTGAAGTTTTCCTGGAAACATACTTTGTAAAATCTCAATAGCAGCAAGATTCCCACGAGAAAGATTGTCCTGCACATTATGAAACTTCTCTGTAAAGCTCAAAAGCATTTTGACTTGTAGGAACAAAGATGATAGGAAAGAGAAGATACCACAATTGTCACATGATATGAGTCTTTTAATAATCTAAGTGCCGCATGAGACCCAATATAGCCAGCACCCCCAGTTACCAGGACATGAGTAAAGCCCACTTCATGGCGAGAAAACTAAAGGAGCAAGAAAGCAACACACCAATAGCAAAAAAAAAAAAAAAACCGTAAGTAAATCACTTCAAAATCAGAAGAACCAATTAGCATTCTTGTTTTTTCTTTTTCATTTTCTGTTGAAGGGAAGGCAACATCAATGGTTGAGTACATTTGCATGCCTAAGCAAACTCAAAAATAAAGGAGCCCCTAACAAAGAAGTACTCATACCAGATGATACTTCATAGAAAGTGAAAAAATACATAGCCATGTCAATTACTTGGGTAAAAAAAAAGTTCTCTAAGAGGTAAATTATTCAAAAGTTTCTTGTGTTCCTCCACTCAAAAGGTCTTACAGCCCCTGCTACATGTTGACACACAAGAAAATTGCTGCCTTAAAGGCAAATTATTGTGCCATCATGTAAACATGTTATCTCACACCATTCCAACCATGTCATACAAAGATTACTATGGTGATTCGATTCTTAACAATACCATCCTCATTCTTTGACAATGATCTCTTCTAAAATCACGACAGACGACTAATAATGTATGATCTAATGGTAGTGTCAGAGCTCTCTATTTGAGCCTATACGTAACGTCATATTCACCTAAAAAATTAAGCAACAATACCGAAAACTATAGCTTGGTATGAGCTCCTAAGTACATAATTATACAATATCGCTATTATGATCCTTGTACCAAAACGAATTTTCATGTAATATTTATTATGTTTTACATCAAATAAGATCTATATGTTTTTATCCCGTCTCTACATCTCTATAAATCTCTATATTAGTATTTATTGTTTCTCTAATTTCATCAACTAGTAAGATGTCATTCCAAAATAACATGCACCATAGAAGTTATCCCTAATAGGTCTTTTTATCCCAACTAAGACCGCTACAAAAGACAAAGGGCTCAATGCAAAACCTTAACGTATATCAATCGTGACTACAAACTCTTCAATCACTCCTATATATGCTTATATATATGTGTTTACACTTGCGCTAAACTAATATATTTACATTGTATAATTATCTTTTTAATAACCCACTACCTCGCCAAAGTCCTTATCTTAGTACAAAATAATTTACACATCTTGTAGTAGCATCCAGTGACCTTGAACAAAAACAAATTAGTTGGAGATAGAAGTTTTTTTTTAATAGATGAGACTAGGGAGGGGGTATATCCTAAGTAAGAGCGATGGAAATAAGAGTTAAACTCACAAACGAGACAACAAGATATAGCTTGAAGAAAAAAAAATCATTCCAAGTGGACGGTTCATATAGTTTGGGTCCGTATTTTAAAATAGTGGGTGATTCAATAAATGTGACCCAAATTATAAATGTGGGAGGCGAAAATGAAAAGCGACTACGGAAATATTATATGATCGAAGTTTACCTTAAGGTTAAAGGGCAAATTTTATCGAACAGCCATTACGTCAGCGTTACTAAATAGATCCATATGACGTGCTTTTAAAAAAGATCACAGTCGAAAGATAGGAGTAGCAAAAATAAGAATACTTTGATGCATGAGTGGACATACCATAAAGGATAGAAACAAAGACATAAAAAAGGGTTTAGGAGTTACAAATATTGAGGTGAAGATGAAAAAGATCGTTTAAAATGGTTTGGACATGTGCAATACAAGGTGCTAGCAAATCAATAAGGGAGACAAAAAGTTGGAGTTCAAGAGACTTAAAAAGAGGGCGAGAAAACCAAAGATGACTTGGATGACATGAGTGAAAAGAAATATGATGGATCTAGACTTACCACTTGAGATAGTGAAAACTCGAAATGAATGTAGAAGAGAAATCCATGTGGACGACCATTGGAACTGTTATATTTGCTAGTAGTTGTAGTTTTCTCATGCGATATTCTGTAACCCTCTCACATAATTTCAAATGAAGGTATTAAATTTTCTAATATTAGTTAGAAGTTAATGTTATTTCTTGATACACATGTTTGGTAAACACAAACACACATTAGATAAGGCATATAGTGTTATTACATGTGTTTCTTTGAATTTGCTACAACAAGAAAGACTTAACTAATTTGTAATAAAAGATTAGACAAAAAAACAAAGCAAGCTGAGAAAAGAATATGTAAATGAGATATAGAGAAAAATGAGTTTGTGAAAAAGAATAAAAGAAAAAATAATGTAAGACAAAATCAAAAATAGCTAAATTTAAAGTACCAAAATTTGTCAAAAATCCGCAATATAACTCATTCTTTCAAAATAATATCAAATATTGGTTAACTCAAAATAATTTATATTATTTGGCATAACATTCCTTCTCATAATAATCCAATATTGGTTAACTTATAATAATTCATATTATTAGCATAACCTTCCTTCTTAAAATAATCCAATATTGGTTAGCTTCCACATTCTCACAACTCTAAAATTTTTGTTCTTCATGAAGCAAGCTAGAGCCACGTTGTCCGACACAAACAAGGATTAGCGTCCAAGATATGTTCAGACTTCATCCATAAACTGAAATATCAACAAACCAGAAAGCTTTAAACAGTACACATATTAACTTACTTCAATTGGGCTTGGCGTGCTGAAATTTGGAGACTGTTTGATCATAATAAGGCAAAATGCAATCAACCCAGCAGCAACAACGACTTTTCCTACAACATTCCCTTTCCGTTTCGGATCAGTGAAATCCATGCCTACAAACCACATGAAAAAGAATAAAATAAACAGAAAAAACCGTCTTCAACTAAACATATTTCTAACCTAAACATATGTTATCCGTGAAATTAGAGATATGCAAGAAAAATACACCACAATCATTACAGTCTAACCAACACAATAGCTTTAGCTAAAACAGATTGAACAAAAAGGAGAATAAAACCAGATCCAACATTAATCACTGCAACACAAACAATAATAGGAAACAGCTCGATTTATGAACTGCTTAATTATTTCCATTCTGTATTGAGATATTGAGAAACAACAGCTGAAAATGCAAAACACTAGAAAAACATATGAATTAGGAGAAAAAATGATGAAAGATGAACAGACCGCCAAGTGACAAAGATCGACCGTTTCTCGATTGGGTTCTTGCCATGCTAAACCCGAGCATTTGGAGAACAATTCCAATCACCAATCAACCAAATCTATTCATCTGCAGAATTATCACAATCAATAATCATTATACTTATACATTAGTTTATCAATATCCCATGATGATTTGATGTAAAGAAACTAATTAATTAATTATTACTAAATCATAACCAAACATACGATTAAAATAAATAAATAAATAAATAATAAAAATCTGAAACCGTTAATTCCTTACACGTTATTTCAAAAACGAACCCAGAAGATAAAACACGCCGATGTTGAAGAGAAATCAATGAAAAAAGCACATCGATAAAGGAAGAGAATTTGTAAGCAGGAAAAATTAGAGAAATCAAATTGATGCTAGAAGCTACTCCGTAAGTAGTGGGAAAAGGCAAAAGGAGTGACAAGATCTCGAAATGTAAAAACTGTCGGAATAAATATGGTAACCTAACACGGTAACAACACCACATCCACATGAACATGCATGCGCTATCATCCAAAATACACAGTCGCCGTGAATAGTTCCAACCCTAAAAGTAATCAATTATAAAATTTTGCTTTTTAAAAACCCAAAAAGCATAAATTTAGCTCTTTTTGGAAAAAAATCCAAAGAGAGCAATTGATGAAAAATGCAGAAGAAACAATACATACCAAAAGGAATGACAATAACAATGGCAATGGCAATGGCGGATGCAGGAAAAATTGAATAGAGAAGTGGAAATTGAAAAGTGAAATTTAGAAATTGATGAAAAATGGAAAATTAGGGTTCGTAAAATAGTGGAAAGATTAAGAATAAAAAAAGGAGTGAAGAATGTCAAAATTGTGAATGAGTTGGAATAACTGGGAAAATAGGGGGAAGGAAGAAGACGAGAGAGAAGGATGGGAAACAGAAAATGTTGGAGTGCGATAACGATTGGTCAAAGTTTCATTAAATTAATCTATTTAAACTCCCTATATATTCTACTTTCTCAACATCAGTAATTATATACTCCATACTCCCTCCGTTCTTATATTTGTGTTCTATTTGAAGATCTCACACATATTAAGATAGTGGAAATTTTTGTTGATTGTGGGTATTATTTTATTATAATAGTGGTGTGAATTAATGATTGTATTGGTATTATGAGATAGAAAATATAAATTAATTATTATAAATGGGATATTAGAAGAGAGAGGGGATATTTTATTATCATAGTGGTGTGAATTAATGATTGTATTGGTATTATGAGAGAGAAAATATAAATTAATTATTATAAATGGGATATTAGAAGAGAGAGGGGGTGAAAAGAGGGTATCAAAACTTTCCATTTTAGGAAATGGGACAAACATATGAAACTACCCGTTATAGTAATGTGGACAATCAAAAAAGAACGGAGGGAGTAATAATCAATAATTAAGAATTAATTTAATTCAAAAAAAATAAACTAATGAAGAAATGACTTGAAACGTGTCACACTGTCATTTAAAAAAATTTTGTCTTTTTTTTTGTTGAAAGAGAAAGTTTTGATGTTTAATTTGATATTTAGGAAAATTATTAATTCATTGAAATATGTAATATTTGTTGATTAACTATAACTATACGTGATAATCTATTGATATATTATATTTATTTAGATAAATAAAAAAAATAATACTTCATATATGTAAATCTTTATTTTAAATTAGATAATAAAGCATCATTATATTCTTATGATGAAAGGAAATTTCACATGGTAGCAACCTATTTTAATGAAATGTCAGTTGTAGCACTTATTAAAAACATTCTACATGCTAGCATCCAAAATTATGCACTATCTAATTGTCGTAGCATTTTCCGTTAAATTCTTGTTAAATTCTGTTTAAAACATAATTTTGTTAACAATATTTTGTTAACTCGATCAGTTGATATTGTTTTTCTTAATTAAATGAATGATTTACTACTTCATATAAATTTTACCTTATTTAGTCTCCAAAAAGTACTATTAAAATTAGGAAAATGATATATACAACCCTAAGGGCTGTATATAAGAAGGAATCTTGCATTTAATTTATTTAATTTATTATTATTTTGCTTTGGAAATATAAGCATTTAATTATACTTTATTATTTTATCATTTATTATTTCTTTGAAAGTTAAAAATCGGTGTATAAAATATTAATTGTTTTCCAATTTCTATATTTTATTTCATGAAAATCTAAAATTATTCATGATAAAAAGAATATATTAATTTTTATGTACAGCCCTAAGGGCTGTAAATATCATTACTCTTAAAATTAAGATAGCAAAAATATAAACACATATACTATAAAGGAAAAATGTAACATAATGAAAGATAAAAAGTAATGACATTATAATATAAGTTTATTAGTTTATTAAAAAAGAATAGCTTAAATTAAAATTTGATATCTAGACCTTATATGTTATAACTGAGTTACTCAATCCATTGAGTTAGAGTCATTTTTGTTATATTTTTACACACACAAGAATTGCAATTGACTTAATCGAAAACATCGTACTAAAAACTTGTTTGAACATCTAAAATTCCAAATGTAATAATCTATATATAATGAGTTATAATACAAAAACTCAATGAAAATATTTATTTGAAGTATAATTTGCATATGGCTTTCCAAATTCATTATAAATTTATAGACTATTAATAAAGACTAGGATTATACCCGTGCTATGCACGATTTTCGTTCAAAATTTTTATGTTAACACTTACTATTAAGCAATATTTATTAATTGATTATTAATATGCATTATATATACTCATAATAATTGAGAAAATAAGAAAACAATATTTGATTAAAGAATAATTGAGAAATAAAAAAACACTATTTGATTGAGGAATAATTAAGCAAAGTGACACGTGGCGAATCATAGGGATTCCTCAACTCTCATTCTAAAGCCGCCACGTGTCAAGGTAGTTTCTGAATTAATAAATGTACTAGTATTATACCCGTGCTATGCACGGATTGCGTTTAATTTTTTTTAATGTTAGCAGTAATATTATTGTGTTATGGTTAAAATTAGAGGCGTGAAATTGAAAGTTTAATATTTACTAAATGTTAGCGATATGGTGTAGTGGAATCCATACATTTCCATTTATTGAAATACTTACAGAGTTGATCATGTGTATAGTTCATGCGAAAGTAAATTAGAATTGATCTAAGAATCAAAATAGTTTATTGCAGATTAACAAAATAATTTACTTCATCATTAATCAAGATCTAGTGTAACGCAGTTCCTTTACCTTGTCCCTTACCCATATTTTCCATTGATTTTCATGTATATATGACTTTAGCCATAATTTCGAATAAACCCTTTGATTCTTTGATTTCGAAAGTTTTGTAAATGGTAAACTCATTTTTGCATCAACAAATAAATAATGCTTTATAATTTGACCAAAATTTTTTAGTGATATCAAATATTATCAAGTAATGATTGTATATTTATAGTATATTCCATCTAATCTTCTTTTGTAAACAACTTAGAGATAATTGAAAGAACTAATTTTTTATTGATTTATTTTTATTATTAATTAATAATAATTAATTTAGATATTATAATGTTCAATTAGGAGAATTAATTGAGAATAAGAAATGAAAGATTTCATCCAATCTCCTTTGCTAAACAATCTAGAGATAATTGAAAGGTCTAATTTTTTTATTGTTTAACTTTTTTTTATTATTTGGTTTTTGTTTTTTTGAAAGATATTCATAAATTGACATTTGGCAAAAATAATTGAGGAAGTGTCAAATGGCAAAAATATTTCTCAATTAGTATGTTGTATAAGAGAAAGAAAGGATGAAGATTTATATTATATTATATAATATAAATCTTCATCCTTTCTTTCTCTTATACAAGATACTAATTGAGAATCTAACATTTATAAAAATACCTATTACGTCACACATTTTATAAAAGCACTTAATAATAATAATAATAATAATAATAATAATAATAATAATAATAATAATAATAATAATAATAATAATAATAATAAGAATCTAACATTTAATTAATGAATGTTATTTAAAGTGACACGTGGCAAAAAATTATGCATTTCTAAGTTTTGTTCTAAAGCTGCCACATGTCAGATTTGTTTCTAAATTAATATATGTATGATGATGATGATGATAATGATAGTACATTAGTTTTTTTTTTTTAAATGTCATATGAGCAAAGTTAAAGACATGAAATTTAAATCAAATTTGAATATGCAGTGTAAACTTTTTTTGAGATTTTTGAATTGAGTTCTTTTTGTAGGGTCCATTACAAATTTCATTAATTCTCCTAAATTAAATTTACCGACAAATATACAACCTACCCCTATTGTACCCTTCTTTTTCCATTGTGTTGTTGCTTTCTTTGTTTGTATAATTCTATATATTCATTCCTTCACAAATATTTGTTACCGACTATGGTTATTGGTTAATATTCATTGTTTATGTTTATTTTGTAACGGTTAATGTCTAAGTAAAAATATAGTAAAGTGAGATTTTGTTTAAATCGTCTAATCGCATACTAATTTTATAATATTAATTGTTATAATTTTTAGATGTGTATAATCATCATATCATACAATACTATAAAAATGATGGAAAATCCCAAGTGTCATCCTATGAGGAGGTTTGACAAATGTAATTATTTTAGTGGATAATAGTTATTCACGACAATATTTACCTAATTTAAAATTTGATTATTTTTAAAATTGGAGCTAAATTAGGTATAATATGGAGTATAACTTATTATAAAAAATCTATATAAATTACTAAAATTTGATATATTTGATTGAACGAAAAATTGATGTATTCAATTAATAATTTAAAAAAATTATTATTTAATTTTTGCTTTAGAAAAGTCATGTATTCGATAAATTTAATCATGATAATATATACTTGGATTATTCTCTAAAGTTATACTTTTATATATTTTATACTAATAATTTCGTGCATCGTACGAGTTTTTATACTAGTTTAACATATAAATGAACAAAGTAGCATAATTGAATTGGGTAAAAAATCAAATGTAATAAGTATTATGAAACACAAGTAGAAAGTTGGAAATCCCTCATAATTTTGGTTTTCTAAATGTAATATTTTTTTTTAATGATGGTTAGTAGTCCTATCAATTTTACATCTTTCAAAATGGTTATTTCGTGATCACGCTTATAGGAATTGTGAGAACTAGTCATTATATAAAAAAAATTAAATAGTTAAGATTTGCGCACTCAAGTAATGTTCCTTCCGTAAAAAATTGAAGGTTTTTTTTTCATAAATAACTTTTGTCAAAAAAGTAACATTTTTGCCTAAAATTAACATATTTTTATGTAAAAATAACACCAATTTATATTGAAAGTAACGCTTTTTTGTCAGCTTAAGTTGTTCAGGTTTTTTATTTTTTTTGAAAAGTATAATTTTTTGGGTGCAATGAGATTAAAAATTTCAAAATGTACATATCCAGTGTTTGGTTTATGAGAATGAAAAAAAAAATAAAATTGAGAATGCGATAAAATCTTGATTAATACCCATCAATTTATTACCAGGAACGTTGGTATTAGATGAGGGTATTGGGGAAAATGTTAAAAAACATTTATTTATATCTTTGTAAATTGGTAAATTGTACAACCGAACAAAAGATATTACAATTCTCAAACTAATTAAAAAGAGTAAATTGGTAATTTTAGATTTTATTCGCAACTTTAATCTCAATCTCACTTACCAAACAAGAAATTGAGTTATAGAAGTATTTTAACAATTTCCACCTATCAATTTCCATTCTCAATCTCACTAATTTATCCTCAAACACTATTTCGAGAGAACGTTTTGATAATTAATGGTGATTTGTAAAATTAACAAACTGTCTTTACGTGGTAGAATTTGATAGAGTGAGCGTTTTGCAATTTAAATTTACTTTTTTTTTGTTTTTTTAATATTATTATTTTTGTCTTGATACAGTGATTTACAAATCACTATGATTGGTTAAGAATTTCAGCTATTTCCACATACTTCCTCTGTTCCAATTCATTTGCAACGTTTGCTTTTCACAGTCCAATGCACTAATTCAATCCTTAATACCTCTAATTATGAATACTAAAAATTTAATATTAAATCTTTACAATGAGACGAAAACAAAATCTCATTTAACTATACTTTAACTTATAAATTAAAAATCAATCACAAATTAAGAGTGATGAATTAATAACGTCATTCTTACAAATATTGCACTAATTTAGAACGAGAGATTACTAAACAGTAAACACCCTCGGAAGGTTTAGGGGGATGGGCGCGCTTTTTGAAGTTCGATTAGCGCTCTCTGCCTGCTGCTGTTCACGAAATATCATAGTACTTGCTGCTCTACACTCTCGTCCTCTGGCTCTGGTATCTCCACCGGGAAGGCGCGAACCTTTCTCCTCCATTGTGTCGTCCTTTTCTCAAGGTTTGTTAAATTCATTGATTACAGAAAAACAAATGTTTTGAAACGACTTTATGTTCTTATTTGCGAGTTGATTTGTTCATTTTTGATCTTTGATTCAACAACTTTTGAATTACGGGGTTTTTCATGGTTCGATTACGATTTTAAGTTCCAAGACTAATACACTTGAGCAATTATCGATTGACGCAATCGAATCCTTGAGTTAGGGTTTTTGATTGCTATATTTTGAATTATTGAGTGTGTTCTGATGTATTTTGTAATGATTTTGCTGTTCTTTTAGGTGACCGTTTATCCTCAAGTCTCAAACTCCTGCTGTGCAAACATGGTGAGCGAGTTTACACTTTGATATGTCGATTACTACTGTTGAAGTTGACAAAATTATGATTATTCTTACCATTGTCGACTTGTGGTGGTAGTCAAAGAAGAGAGGGCTTTCACTTGAAGAGAAACGTGAGAAGATGCTTCAGATTTTTTATGACTCGCAAGATTTCTTCCTCGTAAGTGCAAAGGATCTATATGCTCACTTTTTGCTGCTTGATTTTTTTGAAAATTTTGTTGCACTGAAGATGGATTGTCATTATGCTGATGCAATTCATTCACACAGAGGAAGGCATTGAAATATTAGCCTGCTTTGAAACAATCTCGTTTTTGTTCTTACTTCTTAACATGGGTAATGTAGTGAAGATTGCGTATATATGACTATCGTATCCGGCATAGGTGGAAGCAGTTAATGGCATTGGGTAACGATATTGTAGTACCATAAGATTTGTAATTAACTATTATGGTGTTTTCAACGCTTTAATTTCTTTAATAGTTTACTTAACGAATGACTGTTTAAATTTACAGAGCTAGGATTTACTGCTTTACTGATAGCATAGTTACTTTGTTTTGGTACATTCACTGGTGTAAAGCAGAACTAGTAAATGGGTTTCTGCTATTGATTGCAGCTCAAGGAGCTTGAGAAGATGGGGCCGAAGAAAGGTGTCATCAGTCAGTCGGTGAAGGATGTTGTTCAAAGTCTCGTTGATGATGACCTTGTATTAAAGGATAAGATTGGAAGTTCTGTAAGGATACGTTGTTATATAAATGAAATGATTTACTTTTGGCATGCCTACCTATCACGACATTGAATAGTATCATCATTCATCATGATTGTTTGCTTTTAAGGATAAATAATCAGTTACTTGTGTATTTATATCCTGGATAGAGTGTGATTCTCCACTGACCTTTTTCGTTTTGCTAGATATACTTCTGGAGCCTTCCTAGCACAGCTGGAAATCAGGTAACAGTTTGTGTTTCTATTAACTGCCAACTGTAAGTCGTATATAACATGCCATATGATTTGAAAATTGTATCATGGATTAATGGTTTTGCAGCTAAGGAATGTCTCTCGCAAACTAGAATCTGATTTTCATGCCAGCAAAAAACGTTACGCCGAACTTGTGGAACAGTTTGATTCTTTGAAGAAGGGACGCGAAGAATCTGTTAGTCATTACTCACTAGCTTTATCATGTAGTAATATTATACCATTTTTTGTTGTTGTTTTGTGTGTCAACTACATATAATGTCTTATTACATGACTATGTATTGTTAAGGATGAACGAGCGGAGGCTTTAAGCGAGTTAAATGCTGTTGAACTGAAGCACAAAGAACTGAAGGTTGGTTGTTACTAATTTTTCATTGTGTAATGCTAATGATATTATTCTTTATTTGATGGCATGTTTGCTTACATAAATTTAATTTGCAATAGGAGGAACTGGCACAATATGCAGATAATGATCCTGCTGCTCTCGAGACTATGAGTAAGGAACATAACTCATTATTTATGTTCAATTGCCCAGTTGTGGAAAGACAATCCACGGTTTATCTTGTGGCCTCCTGACTTTCTGAGTGCTTAGCCTTCTTGAGATGTGTATATCATAGCCTAACTTCTGAATTGTCAATTTGAATTGTGGCAGAGAAAGCTATAGAAGTTTCATATTCTGCTGCCAACAGATGGACAGGTTATAAAACATTCACTTGCTTTGTCATTTTACTTTCTTTCATCATAATGGATAAATATACTAGCACATGGACATAGTATATGGAGTAGATTGTACTAATTTCTGTATGTGTTTATAATTCTTTCCCCGTACAATCAATCGTCAGATAACATATTCACTTTGCGGCAGTGGTGTACAAACAATTTCCCACAAGCTAAAGAACAGCTTGAACAGATGTACCAGGAGGTATTTATTTGCTTTATTGAAAATTTCTACTGTGCAACCAGGAGTTATCTTTTTGGCTTTATTCAATATTTCTTGTGTGTTCATATATTTAGTACTTCAAAGCAACATAAATTTTTATGCTCTTTACTGCTTACATTTTGTATCTAGGTAGATTGTCATAATTTTAAAAGGCAAGTTTTTCAAGTAATGAGCAGATATTTACTCTCAACCTAGATCTTACTTAAGAACCTAGACAAAGTGGTTACTGAACTTGTTGTTGGACTAAGTCTAACTTGAACTAGTAATGTGGAGTGATGTATCTAACTTATGTTTACGCGAAGGTAGAGTGTGCAATTGCTTTTGTAGTAATTACCTGATTTTTTTTTACTTAAAATGCATTCAATATGCCATGGTGTTCTTAATTATTCAGACTCCCAACAACATCAATGCCTAAGCATTTATCCCAAACTATTGGGGAAATGTTAAGATTTTAAAATTTCTTATTTCCAATTCTAGGCTTGAAATGTGCTCATCATCTTATATGGCCTTTGTTATCATAGGATGCTCTGTTATGTGCTTGTTTTTGCTGCAGGCTGGAATAACAGATGATTTTGATTATCTGGAGTTGCCAAATCTTGCTTCACTTGGGAACCCCGACAACTAGTTACAAGGTGAATTAGCTAACGCTGTCTGGTTTTGAATGTCTTGGTATTTAAACATTCTTGTTTATGATTTTTTTTAACTGGTTGATTTAGTCTAGTCATTGGGATTTTCTTACAAAATGATTGAAGGTATTGTCTGACTATGTTGCTTGCTCAAAAGCCTTGGACTCGAAAGATATTTTGATTTTATATCTGTTTCTGTTCTTGGATGGGAGATCTTTTCTAGGACGAGGGGGTTGATGGTGGTATCTTCTTTTGTGGCTGATGTGGCCTGTTTTCATACTACAATATCTTACTGCTCGAGTTTGTATGTTCTTTTGTGATTTGTACTAAACTAGGCAGTCGGTTTGTAATTAACGTTTTGTGTAAAATGTTCCAATGCTGGTATTCAATTTTTCTAATGCATGCAGATTGCAGGCTATAGAGACTTCTTGTGCTGACAGAACTCCATTGAATGTAGCAAGTATATGCTGGTGTTGGAGATTGACCAGTTTTCTGTAAAATCCTACCTGCCCCCCTTATGTTTTATAAACATTGTTTAGCTTGTGGATCATTAGTATTCCCTTAGCAAACAAATTGACAATGGTGATCGGTGATTACGTTTATTTCTACTTATGATAATCTCATGATAGTTCTTGAGATATGGGGTTGAATAGCATTTTATGAAGTTCTTATAAATTGGCTATATTGACTATGTAAATTGACCTTTTCTGTTGGGGAAGTTAGATGTTCTTCCCAATTACTGTAATCAATATAATATACAACCACTAATGTTGATAGTGGTTATACACTTAGAACTGTAAACATGGTCATCGGTTTTTCTTGTTACATTGAAAAATGCATGCTCGAGTGAGATAAAATTGCCAAGATGATTAGCGGTTTTAGGCTTGAAGTGTTAATATGATCCTTCTAACTTTGTCATTTTTTAAAATACCCATAATCTGTGGACGTTATTTGAGGAATTAGAACGTTATGACTTATGACATTGTTTTGAAAACTTTTACTTTATTTATAGAATTACTACCCTTTCATCGGAATGTCTGTGGTTTCAAGAAAAATAGAATCTTTTAAAAAGTGGAGATATTATTTTATTAAATAATAAATTTGATTGAGGAGAAGTGAAGACTCACAACTAACAAAAAAATATTTTTATAAAGTTAGTGAGAAACATATGGGAACCATAAAGAGTTTAAAAATGTTAAAATGAAGTTAGTGGAAAATATGTGGAGACCGTATGCATTATTAAAATATTAAAATGAGGATGGGCAAGGTTATTATTGAGAAAATATGAATACGCAATCATATTAAGAAATAATTGAGAAATAAAAGACAAAAGTCACCCAAAACAACAACTTATGTCCAGACTCCAAAGGTTGTAACAAACGAACTAACGCTCAAGACAACAATCAAATAATCCTAATTAAGGCTCTATGCGTCTCCAATAGATTGCTAAAGTTATAGGATGATCAAATGGTTGAAACTTTGAAAAATGACTTTTCCGTAGAGCTGTACAAATGAAAAATGGGCATTTTTGAAGATTTTGTTTCTCTCTTTTTGACTTTCATAATTATAATTTAATAAAT
Organism: Amaranthus palmeri; assembly: GCA_019776075.1. Taxonomy (NCBI): domain Eukaryota; kingdom Viridiplantae; phylum Streptophyta; class Magnoliopsida; order Caryophyllales; family Amaranthaceae; genus Amaranthus; species Amaranthus palmeri. The sequence continues at coordinate 798,968 of JAAKBH010000041.1, forward strand.
GGCGGCAAAACACATATATGCCCTAATCTTCCCAAAGAAACTAAAAATAATAACCCACATGGGATAATAAGGGAAAAATTAAAATGATTGAGCAAAAAAATAAAAAAAATCAATAAATAAAACGTTTTTGAAACTTTATCCCAAAATAAGCACTTTTTTCCCTGCGCATAGGTTCGGACCGGTTCGCTGTTAGTAACAGCGAACAAGGGGCTTTATTTTAAAACGGGCATTGGGTTTGTTCGCTGTTAGTAACAGCGAACAAATTAAAAACTGGTCAAATCAAAGTCAATCTCAAATAATGGTAGAGAAATTAAAAAAAATAAAAAAATTAATGTGTGTTCACTGTGTTTGTTCGCTGTTACTAACAGCGAACAAACCCAATGCCCGTTTTAAAATAAAGCCCCTTGTTCGCTGTTACTAACAGCGAACCGGTCCGAACCTATGCTCAGGGAAAAAAGTGCTTATTTTGGGATAAAGTTTCAAAAACGTTTTATTTATTGATTTTACTTTTATTTTTTTGCTCAATCATTTCAATTTTTCGGATAATAAGTGGACATTTGGGCTCCACTTAAGTTGAGACGGTCACATACGTGTGATTACGTTCAACCCGTAATTTTGTAGTTGACATTTTAAAGTTTAAATTGGACATCAGACCTTGAAATATGCATTTTAAGTCTTGAACTTCAGAAACTTTAAACCAGAATAAATATTTCAAGTCTTGAAATGAATATTTACAGTCAAATCAAGTAAGTAAATATAAATTTAAGGATTAAAATGGGGGTTTTAAGAGTTAAAAGTGCCATTTTAAGGGGTGGAATGAGTATTTTATTTTTAAGTGTTAAAGTCGATAGCTAAGAAATTAAATTAAACTTCTGGAAAAGAAAAATTGAGCTTTGAAATAGTGGTTTTAAGTGTTAAATTTGTTTTTTAAGTCTTAAAATAGGTGTTTTAAAATTTGAAATCAACAAGTTAAAATTTTTTAAGTCGCATGCATGAGACGATTGCAACTCTTGTGAATTGAGTTTCTTCACATAGGAAGGAACAAAAAAACCCAAGAGCCACGATTCACGAGCAATGAATATGGCTATGACTTACTTCCTCCGTTTCATATTAGTTGCAACATTTAACAAAATGACACTATTCATTCATCATTCTTTTTTTTTGAGATAATTCATTCATCATTCTTAATTTTTGTTTAATTTATAAGTTAAAACATAATCAAGTGAAGATTTTATTTGATTCATTTAATTATAAGATTATTAATATCAAATTTCTATAATTTTTAAGCTAGTCTCCTGAGAGACCTTCTTTCTAAAAGACGCCTTTTAGATCCAACCCAACAAAGCTTAATATCTACTTTTATATTGCGTTTTCTTTATGGGCCAATTCAAATAGAGAAGTTAAAGATTAAATTAGTGTATTGGATTACGTGAAAAACTAAATGTTGCAACTAGATTGATGAGTGGTAGACATTGTCGTTGTCGTACCGAAAATCAAATTTGTATTTCAAACCAAACCAAAAAAATACCCAAGTCAATTACACTTTCCTTTTATCCCGTAAATCCCACTTCGAATCAACACAAACAGAGAAAGGAATCATCGCATTCCTCCTCTCTCCTCTCCTCTCAAACATCAGATCCGTATAACAAATTCAAATTGAATCGATAAACTTGTTCATAATTTCTTCCCCAAATCAGCAATGGGGGATTTCAACCTAGCATTGCTGATCGTCGCCATTATCGTTTGTGTATTGGTCTTCATTTTCAATGTCTACCTTCTTATTAACTATCAACATCCAGATGATGTCAACCAAGCTTACTTTCCTAAATTCGTCGTCGTTTTGGGACTTTCTGTTGCCGTTATCTCCATATTAATGCTTCCCGCTGATGTCGCTAATCGCCACGCTTGCCGTCACGCTCTTTATAATGGTGCTTGTCATTTGACATTGCCGATGAAGCAGCTTTGGATTGCTATCTACATTATTGACGCTGTTCTCGTTTTTTTTGTTATTCCCTTTGCTATGTTTTACTATGAGGGTGACCAGGACAAGTATGGTGCTTATTTGTGCAATCAATTAATATATGTTTTTTTTTCAGGTTTTTGTTGATTGTTTTTGTTGCTCATATTGGGCGTGATTTGGTGTTTTTGTTGTAGGAGTATTGGAAAGCGGGTAAAAAGCGCCTTGTTATGGGTGGGTGTAACAGCTGTTGTTTGCGCCCTTGTGTTAGGCATTCTGTATGGTGAGTTCTTATTTTATAATTTTGATTATAAATAGAAATTAAAATAAGCGGCGATTTCAGGATATTAATGAAGGCCAAATACTCTTGTGTACTCCATTTTTATTTGTAATATGTTAAACAATTCAATAATAACGCCATCTAGTCCTAAATTCCGCAGCTTGAATTGATTTTTATTGTGTACTTCAATACGGAGTTCTGTTTGCAAATGCACATTTTTGTTAGATATGTCTGAAGATTTAATACTCGTGCCATGCTTGGAAGTTGGATGATCTAGGAAGCAATAAGAATTGATTTGTAGTTCAAATTTGGAATGACTTAGATGGTTGCAAACAGCAAGATGTAGGACTAGTCGAGGAACTGATCTTCCCCAATTGGAAATGCATCATTACTTATGTTTCTCTAATCGGTTACCCATCTCAAACTATGCGTGTTAGTTTTGGGTGTATTCCTGCATAAGTTGTCGAAATCCTTGGAAATACTAGATTAATTTATATCGAGGTGGATTAATCATGGTAACACTGACAGCAGGAGTGTGGGGGGCAATCATCATCATCATCATCTCTTCATTCCTTAAGTACTTTATATAATAATTTAATTCTTGTCTTTCACGCAAATCTATTTTTCTTCTTTATTGACTATTGTTAAGTATGTCCTAGATGAAGTCTACTATGTACATATAGCTAAGAACTGTAATCAACTATACTTGATATTATGCAATTTCATGGGGGTGGCACATATTCCCTTCTTACATACCCCTATCCCTGCCATGGTTGGGAGCATTATGTGAGGAGTGGTTCGTTGTACATGTTGACTTTTTGTTGGGAAGAGTTTGTGTTTCTATTTGGACACTTGCTGTATACTTTCTGTCATCGTGCATGCTAGAGGGAAACCCACTTGGAATTGTTGCTATAGCCTATAATTGTACAAGAAAAAGGTTATCGGTGTAGGTCATAGGATTTATAAATTGAGTGAGTTAATTACAATGTATGTGAAGCAATGTTATTCGAACTTTCTGACTAACCTTAAGCTCTTTGATTGATATAGTTATTTGATGGTTGGTTTTAATCATATATTGGTTTGTCAAACTTGAGGAAAGTGCATGGGTAACTGCAGTAATTAAAATAACTTTGCATTGGTATTGTTCAAATTAAGACTTTGGTTATGTTGTTAAATGACTCCGAAAAGGAGGTCGAGTTGAAAGATTACTATGACTAGAGTCATTAACTAAGAAATGGTAGTGTTTAAGGTCTGGTAGTTTATGTTGGAGGTTGGTTAATTTATCCATTTCTCCACTTAAATATTTACCCTATTGTAATTCCTCATCCCTCAATATTATCACGCATCTATCTGGTTCCCCAATACCAAAATGGCATTCCATATACTTTACGTTTGAATTTAGTTTCAAGTTGTGCTTTCACAATACAAACTTATCTTTATTCTCATCCAATGATTATATTAGCAAACAACATATAAATATAAAATGCTCTCCGATTTATCCATACTGTTTAAAAGTCAATTATTGAGGGATGTTTATTATTTCCTTGCCTAATGAATCCAAAAAACTATTAATTTTGTATTGCATTACATTGGATTTGAAATCAGAGTTGAGCAAGAAACCAAATACTCCTTCCGTCCTTGGGAATTTGTTAGACACTTAGACTTTGCCTTTTTTGGATGTTTCAGTCATTTGGCCATTTATATATAAAAGTATATGGGACTTCATTCGATCCCCTCTTTTCATCTGTAAACTTACTATCTCTATTTTATCTCATTCACAACTTATTCCACCCTCTTGTTTTTTCTAAAATCTTTTTCTTCCCTTTTTTTTAGCCAAATTTAATAAATTAAGTATGAATGTACTAAAATCACAAGGATGAAGGAGTATAGTAGATGATAGTGGATTGCCATTTTCAGAGGAATTACAAACTCTTTTGTGCTTAATAGATTGTCTATTCACGACTTGTCCAACCATTTTTCAGGTTTGGCTGGTAAGGTAGACTTTACTGTTCGACATCTTTCGTCCAGCACAACTCCATTTCCCGGTTCATCGAGCTTTTCTAGTGGTAATCCATGTATTGGGAACTCAAAACAGGTTAGACACCTAAATTATATTGCTCATCCCTACATTTTTGTGTATTGACAATCCAGAAATTATAGCTAATACTGCCTTCTTTTTTAATTGTGGCTCTACTTGATATCAAGTTATTCAATGTACTATATTGACCTTTAAATTCTTTACTCATGTGTAGTCAAAAATTTTAGGAAGTTAATTTGATGAAGATATGCATTATACAAATAAAATAGGATCTCACATTTTTTTTCTCATACATGTAGAATAAGATGTAAGAAATATCGCTAGATGAGTAGTGGCTACTATGCTAGTGTAGTGACTATAAAAATTGGAGTTAGTATGTAATTGTATTTGTTTTTTTTTGACATTTTTCTCTGTTTACTTGTTCTTTTGGTTTCAGTGCTCTGCATATTCAGCTAGCCCAGCATCAGAGACTACATGGACTATGCGAGCGACCTTCCCAGAATATGTTGTTGCCCTCTCTACTGTTGCAGGATCTGTTCTTTTCACGGTATTTTCTTTTTTTTTCATGAATGCCATTGCATATTAGTGTTTCTTATTAGTGTCTTAGCGTCTGTTGTCATTAACGAGGACATGGAACAATTTTGATTGTCAGTAATTAGCTAGTTCAATCACTTTGCAATATGTTTGAAAATGTTATTTTGTTGAAACACTTTGAAATTTGAATAAATTTAATAATTTTTTTTTTGGTGAGGCATCATGCATTTTTGAAGTTCCATTGAATGATTTTGTGTGTTAATTTCGGTCTGTTTACTTGGGAGAATGTCTCAAAGTCAGTCATGTTTCCTTTGATAGATATTTGGTGGTGTTGGCATTGCTTGTCTACCGTTGGGGCTTATATTTGCTTTCATTAGGCGTCCAAAGGCTGTTATAACTCGTTCCCAGTATATTAAGGTATTTTCTTTGTTTGTAAGATTAAAATGATTTGATTATCTTTTATTGTTGTAGGAATTTTTCAGTATATTCCAACGCTAATATGTGCGCTTCTCATGTCTACTGCTGTCTATTAGGAAGCCACCGAGCTTGGTAAAAAGGCAAGAGAGCTAAAGAAAACTGCAGATGCCCTTCATCACGAGGAAAGAAGTGGTAGCAAAGGGAGAAAATGGCGTAAAAATGTGAAAGCAGTGGAGAAGGTAATCCATTTCTCTTTATATATTTTGGTATCCTTAATAAACCATTTATTTCCATTGTATTTAAAGTCTAAGGTGCCATGCCATATCCACCGGCACTAAAATATTCTATAGTAATTGCTTGAGGAGATTGTGCATTGTGGCTCTAAAATATTCTTTAGTAAATGCTTGATTTCGATGTGGAAGATTCTTTTGATGATATCTCTTCCTTGTGTTGGCAATGTGAGACCGTCTATCTGTTTCTTTTGAAGTGAGCATTAGAGCATGAAGATTTTGTAAACTAATTAAAAGAAAGGACAATTTCTGTTTTCATATATGGTAACTATTGAAAATTTATGTGGATTGTAGGAGTTGCTTTTACTTGAAGAAGATGTAAAATCTTTGGAAGAGATGTATCCTCAAGGAGAAAAGGTGGGGTTATTACTTTAATTATCGGTTCCCTTAAGTTCAGTGTATTCTTCTTATATTTTTTTACAAGTTTTCTAATACTTTCCTTCTCTTTCAGGCTGAAACTGCTTGGGCTATGACTGTATTGGGATACTTGGCAAAAGTTATATTGGGAATCTTAGGGTGGGTGTTGATTTTATTATTTAACAGTTGCATCTTAATATTATTAATGCTTGCATTGCTTAGATAATCTTTGCCTCACCCACTTCCATGACTTCCTTACCTATGTATTACTATTTTGATGGAGGAGGATCATGGATCTTAATTTTGTTTAAATTAGTGAAATTTGAGGTTTAAAATGGCAAATTAAATCATGTACACTTCTCATTTATGTGAAGTTGTCACTAACAAGGATAAGGTCACACACATTAACCCGTTAATCTTGCATAAGTGGGATCTACTTTATGATGTTGGGGTAGCAAAATGAAATGGAATGGAATGAGTTGTTTGCTCTCCATGTGGTTTTGATACCTACAAGAAAGCTTTTTACGTATCAATTTTAATGCTGGATCTTTAGTAGCAAATTACCTTGCGTATTGGGAGGAATCTTTTAACTATATATTTGTTATTTTACTCATGATTTTTCATGGCCGTTATTTTTTGGTGTTTATGATAATCAACTATATTATTAAGCCTAAAGAAACATCTGCAATGTATCCGTCCTTAGATGTCACTGGTAAATGTTCTCGTGTTTTTTCATTCAATAGAGTATAACTTCTCATTTGTTTCTTTCTAGTGTCAATAGCCTGCTCATATATTAGTTTGTGATATGTTGCATACTTGACCTTTACAAAACCTGTCAACGATAATTTTCCATAGTTATCTCTCAGTTGATTTAAGTTATAGTAAGTCTTTGCATCGGTACCCTTGGCGGGCAAATTTACCCTAGCTTTATGCTTTTTTTTTTTCTTTTTGGAAAGGATTCTTTATGTTAATGATGTCATGGTATATACTTAAGCTATGCAATGAATAACTTATTCTTTTTATGAGCTGCAAGTTCATTGACGTTTCGACTTTCATCTTTTATTTTATTCAGCGCAAAAAGAGATTGGTTGATGCATTCATATTTTTAGAAGATAAGATATACATTGTTGTTTAGTGGATTTTCATTAATAGACCAGGAGAGAAATGCCTCTGTCGAGTTTACTTTTCTACTAGTAGTTAATTCTTTAAAATTAACCACTCGAAGCTTTAGGGGGATGGACGTGTATTTTTGTGAACAAGGCGCCAATTTTTGTGAAGAGCTAACTAAAAATTTAGATTTCTACTGCAGTGCTCACGCACTTTAGGATCCTTGCAAATTTAAGGGGTGAAGTATGTTTGATATGTTAGTATTGAACTGTAAAACTGTATATTAATCTGGTTGATTTTCGATTCTTGATCGCCATCTTTTCATGTATTTCAATAATGTTGGAATCAGAGTATAAGCTAGTACACTTTTGAGGATTTAGAGATATTTGGTTTGATATGTATCGACTTCCTTTTGTTTGGCTTTCTTAAAGTGAGGAGGGCGTTGTTAGTGCATATAATTGCTTATTTAAGTCGAAAGTTTTCTTCTAGAATTTATTTTTAATCATCTGGGTAAAAATGAGTACATGAGGCAGTGTTCATTATGCGCTTAACATCTACGTTACTTGGACACATATCTAAGTATCAGGGTGCGGTACATGTACTAAAGTTGGACTCATCAATGCCTGAAACTCTGGAACACAGATACGCGGATACATACAAGGGCAAGGACACAACAATATTTATATCTATATGTAATGCTTTAGTATAATGTGAAATATGAACTATTATTTATTTAGACAACAAAGAATTGAAATTGAAAATTTGAGTTTTTAATTTGCTATATTGGTTTTTTGAAATTTGAAAGGAACATAGTCTCAAGATAGCAAATGCTCGTCTTGCATCAAAATATTGGGTAAAAGATAATTGATATCAAGGTTGCTGTTTCCCTGATCCGACAATTGTCCTATGTTGTGTTGCCACGTGTATAGTGCCACATGTGCTGTGTCCTAGTAACATAGCTTAACATGATTGAAGTTCATTAATTTTGTTATTTGTATCATTTGTCAGGCTGATTGTTTCAGTGGCTTGGATTGCACATATTGTGATCTATCTGATTGTTAGGCCTCCGCTTTCGCCTTTCTTGAATTATGTTTTCATCAAGTTGGATGATGTTTGGGGTGAGTTTTCGTAAGACATCATCACTGTTTATGTTACTTTTGGTTATTAATTGTGATGGTAATCTCTTTGTTTTATTTTCAGGGTTACTTGGTACTGCAGCATTTGCATTCTTCTGCTTCTATCTTCTTGTAGCAGTTGTTGCTGGAGCAACTATGCTTGGTCTAAAATTAGTTTTCATCACCATTCATCCAATGAAGTAATAAAATTTCTAGTACTGACTATATCTGTTGATGAGGTTACATTTCATAGTATTTTACAAGAGTTGACTTTGTTATAGGTGGGGAGCTACACTTATGAACTCCTTCCTGTTCAATGTTGGTCTTATTCTTCTTTGCTCCATCAGGTTTGATCATTGTCCCTTTATCTACTATATTACTAATTTGGTTTCATTTAATATTTTATGTGAGTCTACCCCTTAAACCTCCCCCAGGGAGAAGCCACTAAGAATTGGGATTTGTACTGTTTTGTCATGCTTTTTTAAGGAACTAATAGAAATTCAGCATGCCAAATATGCACCTTCTGACACTGATCCTTTTTTTTTTTCTTTTGGTTTCAGTGTGATCCAATTCTGCTCCACTGCATTTGCTTATTATGCACAAGCAACAGCTGCTGGTGAAATTTTTGGTCACACCTTGCAGTCTCTTCGTGGCATCAAATATTTATATAAGTCAGTTACTCGAACCCTTGTTGTACAGTTATGTTTAATCATTTAGATTTTCTTATCTTGTCTGTGATTTACAGGTATAATGTGTTTCAAATCGGCTTCATTGCATTAGCCATATTGACCTTCATCTACTATTCAGCGTGTGTAAGTATATGATCTCATCTACTCGTCAAAATGGGATAAGGAAGAAATGTATTTGGGATACTTTTCTTGGGGACTTCAGGGGATGTTTATTGCATTTTATATACCCTGCCTTGGGCTCGTCTGAGGCTCTACCTGAAACTTATACTTTGTGATGCTCAGGGTTGGCGGAGAAAGAAGCCTTCCGGCAGGATACAACTTTCCTCTTGATTGTGTTCAGACATCAAAAATCAGCCACATTTAAGTTCTTAAAATTGCTTATAACGATGATTTGATCTTGTTCCGGTATGCTTCGACATATAGTGTCATCGAGCAAGTTGGTGAGAGTAATGCTGCGCTACCGCCTACTACTTTTATCTCTCTTTGTATGTATTTTTTGGCTTGATTAGTGCAATACCAAATATTTAGGACGTGTAGAGAGATCCTTTTGGCACAGGAGGGAGGGGGTGGGTATGAGCTTCTTACGGTTGTAAAATATTTGTCGGGCAGAGAGCGATCGACTAGTTGTATCGCATCGTATTCGACTGATTTCTGATTGTATCCACAATTATTAATTTACAATTGCAAGTTTGCGGATGAAAACTTGTCACTACTTTCTTAGTTTCTTACTTCACTGTGCAGGCAAGTACTATGATATGGTATAAGTATCATAAAAGTCTTGTATACACTTTTAATATGTACTAACTTATTGAGAACAAATTTTTCAATGATTGTAAATGACTGTCGAGTAAAAATATTTAATATTTTCGGGATCTGAAAGATTTGTGCACATTGAAAGGGGAAAAAGTGAGAAATTATATGAATAAAAGTTAAAGAAAATGATGGGAATATTATTCAAAAAGAAAGTAATTAGACGGACTAAAATAGTAATATTGGCATTGCCATGGGGACGGAAAGTATTTTAAATTTATCAAAATTGTTTCGATTACAAAACTTCCATTTCATCATACTACACCTGAAGGGTGAACTTTAAAGGAGTATAGTATAGTTGTATACTTGAGCTATAATAGAATTTAATCATAAATAAAAAAAAAATTAGGTTTTAATTGTAATGTTGCTCACCTATTAAGCTATTAATATAATTATTTTCAAATCAGTGTTTCTACATATAGCATTAAATCAACTATTAATAAAAAAGTTTCAATTTAGAATTTAGTAATGCAAGGGTTTGGGATGTTTGGTGAAGAACAATTGACAAACAAATGCAAAAAAACAGAGCAAAACACCAAAGAACAAGAACACAAAGATATATGAGGTACTAAGGATACCTCTCCCTCAAAACAAGTTTCTTATCATTAATATACTCAATAAGGAAGAAAGAACATAGCACAACACTAAAGAACAAGAACACTCTCTGAAAGTAAAGATTGAACCTTTGATGTAAATTTCTCACAAACATACTAATACAAGGAAGAAATCTGTCGGTGATAAACTCTAGTTGCTTCTAGTATATCTCTCACTATGTTTTAAGACCCCTATATATAGACTTAGACATATCAGAAACCCTAAGACCAAAAGGCCTTGAAGCCCAAGCAATTTCCGCAACAAAATAGAATATCGTCATAGTTGGGGGGGCTGCACTTCCCTTGGGCGAGCTAGGCCGCTTGACCTGGTCAAGTGAAGGCTTCAGTGTGTTAATGACTTTGCTTGAGGTGTTGTCTTGGTCGTGCAAAATTCCCTTGATCCTTGCCTTGATCAAGTCTGACATAGGAGGTTCTGAGCATGTTCAACATGTTTGACCACACAGGGCCCCGAAAAATTAGGGGCCTCAATATCAAATTACTTAGTATATGTTAGGTGTTTAAAGATACAAAAAAGTAAGAAAAATATCATAATTTTTAAAAGTTGCACAGGGCCTTTGTAGAATTTGTCAATTTTTGCTCCGCCCCTAAAACACTCCATGCGTTGCCCAATGGTATCCAAATCATCAACATTAATCACTTCATCAAGTGATCTAAAGCTAATTCTCCCTTACTCCATCGCACACACTTCATCAACCTCAAATGTGTATACCATCGAGTAAGCTACTAGTTGATAAAAGTCATCTCCAAAGATTTGGAAATTGTCACAACATATTAATATTTATTATTAAAATTCATCTTAACTCACATAAAAATCAAAATTTATAAAGGGCTGGACATAGATACTAATTGTATATATAAAAAAGTTCGAACATTAGCACTAATTGAAAACTAAAATTTATGGGGCCTGAGCATAGACACACATTGCCCTTGCTTAGGGCTGACCCTGATGATATCTATGTATTAAATAAATTAATGTAATATATATTCTTAATTCATATATATTAATTATTTAATGTGTGTTTAATTAGAGTATTTAAAATACTTCAAAAAAAATATTTGAGTATTTAAAATAATTTTAGTTGTGAAAATGACAACTAAATAGTGGAGAGTGGAGACTTGAGAGTTGCGAAAGTTTTTGGGTTGTGGCTGCCTCCTCTGCAATGGAAGCTGCTCTCTTCTCTCCTTCTTCCCTCTTCGGTGATGCTTCTGATAACTCTTCAGGTATTTCTTCCTTTTTTTTTTATATTTTATATTTTATATTTTTATTTTTCTGTTTGTATGTTAACAATTAAATTGGTCATTTTCAATTTTCAATATTACTTTGATTTGTGCAGATGAAGAAATCAATGATGGAGCCAATCATAATTTTGTTGAGAGGAATCACCAGTTTCCTGGCATGGTGAGTATCTACTTTATTTTTTGTACTCTTTTTCTTGTTCGTATGGTTTTTTACTCTTTTTTTCCTGTATTATGTAGTGTTTATTTATTTATAACTTAAGATTTTTTTTATAAAAATTTGTAGTAAATTATCGAGTTTGTGATCACAACATTACTGGATTTCATTTCTAGATTTATTGTTACAATTTTAAATCAATATTTTGGTAGTACTTCATTGGAGACGACTCCAGTTGTTGATTTGCTAGTTTGTGAATGATGGGTATATTCATGTTGATGCTACTAAAAATATGATGTTTAATTGCTTGTATTAGAACTTAGAAACCTTGAGAACTCCGACTACTGTTAGGCTTTTTGAAATCAAAATAATAAGGCAAAGGCCCGAAAGAGCGAACACAAACACCTAAACCAAAACCGAGATCCTTTTACACGGCTTCAATATGTATAAGGCACCCACCTTCTATGATGGGTTGCGCCAAGCAACTCTTTAAGTGGTTAGGAAAGTCAAACAAACCAGAAACAAAGCCTAAAGCAGACCAAAACCACAATAAAGCCATCCAGCAAAATCTTATTATAACTAAATTCCATTACCTTGTAATATGATTTTTACTAATAAGATCCTTCATAAAAATTAGGTCATTCATGTACTTCTATCGTCTCCTAATATACATAAGATCATGTTAAGTCTGATTATAAAAAATATAAATGAATGGTGTTGCAAACTGTAGCGGGGAGGTGAACTGGTTATAGATTTCTAGGGGAGTGGAGTGGAGTTAGAAACCGTATAGTGATTGAATTTGATCTTAAATACCCAAGTACCCATACCCAACCAAACACCCCTTAATGGATAAATTGGTAATCTGGTAATTGGTGTACATTCAATAAATTGAGCTCCTGCAGAAGTATGAATGAGCTGTAGGTGGGTGTTAGAGTAAGATTTTGGAGCTCTTTATATACTATGTGCTTGGTTTTGTTGTATTTTCATCTTATGAACGGGAATATGCTTTGTTGACATGTCCTTGTCCAGTATAAGCATGCTATCTAACATCTTTTTTTATATTTGCATCATTAATCTTCAAATTTTTCATTTTTAGCTGAAAACAGAAAGAGTTCGGTTGCATTTATGGCAGTGAGGTTGTATATCTTACTTTGACTTCACCTGTTGGGCTGATTGTATGTTTTGTCATGGTATGATTAGGCATGTTCATTGGTTTCTATATCGCCAGCTTTAGGACGTTTCTTTGAGGATGAATCATTTTGTATTGTTGCTAGTACGGAAAATGATTTGTCATGATAGGGTGTGATTTAATTTTGATTGTTATGCTTCTTAATGGTTCCTTCTCCTTTCATAAATTTTGCTATTTTAACTTCATTATTTTTTAGTTTTAGTGTTGTTTATTTTTGTGTATTCTTGTAACTGCAGGAGTTGATCATTAGGGAATTTTCCTTTCACCAATTCAATGCTAATTTACTCTGGCCAGGTACATTTGCTTTTGCAGAATGGTTGGTTCAACATCGAGCTTGGATAGAAGGGAAACATATCATTGAGTTGGGGAGGCATGTAATGTTTTTTTTTTTTTTTTTTTTTTTTTTTTTTTTTTTTTTTCATTTGATTCTAGCATTCTATTGCTAAAAAATCAGCATTGCTCTTGAATTATTTATTGAATTTAGATGTTAGCTTAAATGTTTCAATACATTTTCAACTCACCGCATTTTACTGAGCTATATTGGTGAACTTATTTTCTTCCTCATCTGGATATGTATTGACACTAAGTTCAAAAGGTTGAATTATCCACCAGGTCACAAGTTTCGGAAACCTTAATTTGGTGATCTATTCAACGAGGTTTTGCATTATAAAGCATCAGAAAGTTGAAATTGATAGCCATCTGACCTTAAATATTTTAAGTTTGGGTCATGGTAATTGGTAACAAAAGATAAGAATATTCGATAAAGTGGAGTTTGTTGGTTTTTGTAAATGACAAAAACTTGTTTGATGACAGAAAAATCATGTTTAGTAGTATATCATTCTTCCCATTGACGTTTGAGCCTATGCTGTAGGTCCTAAAATTGGATTCTTTGTATGTTCAATATGGGACAAAACTAATGCTATTGCTAGTACTTTCATGGCTAAAATTTGGACTTTGGGAAGGGTATAGTATCACTAGAACAACATATATATTTTGTTTTCTGAATTATGAGTAATTTAGAATTTACAATTAATTGGACCTGTTAATTATAGGCAGCATTTTTGCAAGAATTGCCAATCAGGGGAGTTGTGGCACCTGTGACTTATGACTAGACACTTTCATTTTTTTATAGCTTTGCTTACCTGCAGTGTTGGCCAAAGCTTGTTTTGACCTGATGGGCTGCTTTTGACTAGACTTGCCATGGCCTGAAAATTTTATGTTGGAGAATTTCATACAAGTAGCAATCTTGAAAGTAAATTTTCTTGTATTGGCTATTGGCATTTTTTGTTTCATGTTGGGGGCAACAATATTGTTGGGATTAAAACTTTTTCATTATTTTTTGACATTTCTTCTGTTGCTACTGAAGTGTTAGCTGTCATAGAAAGGAATATAAAGAGTTCTCCTATCCTAAATGTATGTTCAGTTATTTGTGATGTCGTTTGAATCTACTATGCAAAACAACACGTTCTATGAATAGACTTTGTGTTGATTGTTAGTTTGTTTAATATTAGAGAGATTAATGTTGGAAATGTCTGTTACTTGGACTCATATATTTATGTCTGACATGAATATTGTGTAAGTGTCCAAATTAACTATTTTATGAACACATCCCAAGATTTTGAATCAAATTGAAATATCTACGTGTCTTACTCATGTGCAAGTGCCAAGGTCTGACACAACACACAACTACATGAGGTAAAGTCAAGACTGCGAGCAATAGGGGAGAATGCTACCTAGCCTCATAATTGTGCCCAAAGTTTGTAGGAACATATTAATGTCCTTGGTGCTGTTTCCTTTGCCCTAACTCTTGCTGATCTACGGGCTTAACTTCCTCATGTATGGCTCTATGTATTGAAAAAATAGTTGGGGAAAAAGGAGATTGTAATAGATGGGTATACTCTGCTACTGTCATCAATTTTTGCTAATTGACTGGCTGTTTTCTTCCTGATTTCTTTTTAGAATTGAATTTGCTTATCAGCTTCAAAAAATAAACGTAAAAAAAAAGTATGGGTAATAGAGTAATAATTTCCCTTTGACACCCTCGTGTTAAAACAGTTATTTGATTACTTAGGCAAAAGTAGAAATCTTGAACACATTAATTGTTGGGCATTTAATGCAACAACTATCTGATATCATGGCACTGAAAGAAATTAGTGAAACCCTTGGGTTCCATAGAGGATGAGGGCCAAAAACTTCAGGAACACTAGTGGAACTTCCAAGTATTAGAATATATACCAATAATCACTGTGTTGTATAAAGCTTTCATGCTTCAGCTACGATTTAGCTTATTAATGGGCCTATGTCAAGCTAATTGTGTTCCTGCTAATTGATAACAGTGGAACTGGTGCTTTGGCTATCTTTATGAAGAAAATGTTTCAAATTGATATTACGACGTCTGACTACAATGATCAGGAAATTGAGGACAACATATCTTATAACTGCATGATCAATGGGATCACCCCTGCGCTGCCTCATGTCAAGCGTGAGTTACATGTGCTTTTCATGTTTTCATTTTGATTATATGTTCTTTTATCGATTAATTGAATACTTTTATGGTGTGAGTAAAGTTTTGAAAATGCTTCAGCAATTTGCTATGAACTGATTATTTGGATTAAAACATTAAATTGGAAACAAAATAATAAAATGATAAAAGTGAAATTGTCTATAAAATTGACGACCAAAGAGTGATTACATTCTAATAAGTAATATAACAAAAGATAGATCAAGCAATTCGAGAAGCTTGAGATCTCCTAAAATGAGTAAAACCCATCCATCAAGTGTATAACAATTTTCATGATTTTAATGACCCTCTAATCCCCCTTAGTAATAATAAAACTACCACTTAAATCTAACTTATTCCCCTAGTTACCACTAACAAAGTATTACCTAATTACCCCTTCGTAAACCAATTATCCCCAATTACCAGGTCAATGCACAATTTAAGCACGTCACATGCATGAATCATTTTATAGAGCCTATTTAAAAGCTATAATGCACCTAAATAGAGTCATGATCAAAACAAAGTTTTCAAGTATAATTTTAGTAAATCATTTGTTGAGTTATATTATGGTATCATTATCAATCTTTTAAGTGATAGGTGATAATTGCTGCTTGCTTTATGTTCAGATACATGGGGTGATGACTTTTCTAATGTCAATCCAAGCTGGAATTTGGTAATTGCGAGTGATATCTTGCTATGTAAGTATGTGATCTCTTTATGAGTTGATTTATGTGTACCAGTCTCATATGCAAGAGTATAATTGTGTTGATAATAGATTCGAGTGCATCTATGATTGATTGAATGTCTTGTTAGTGGGGATTGAATCCCCTGGAAAGTACTTATAAATCGAGATGTGGAGAGTTGAAATATAGTAAACTCAAAGAGAGTATTCAATATATAATTGTATACCAAAATAACTGAACCATAAGAGTAAAAGTGATAAGCTGAGTTCATTATATTGAATCAAAGGTTTATTGAGTTTGTTGAATGAAACTCTATAGAGTTCAACTAAACTGAAAATTAGCTGTTGAAAATAGGGTAGAAGAGGGAGAAATATAATCTAGCTTCCTGGTAAAATGAGAAGACAAGGAAAAATAATAAATTGAGTAGAGTTGAGTATGGTTGGTGGACTGGTTGTGGGAATAAAGGATGCAAAGAGTAAAAACTTGGAGAGTTGAGTAAATTGGAGGAAAATATACAAGGGTGGATTGGGTTACTAGGTTTACTAATGTAGAGAACGGATAGGGAAAATAGAAGTTTTTGACTGTTTATTGAAACGTATTTTTCTTTGAAGTAGAGTAAATGATTTTACTTCCTTGGTGGCATGCACAAATCAATTGATTTATAAAGGACATAGCGTTATGTTTCAGCCTCATCAGCTAAAATAGAGGGTATATGCCATATAAGCACTATTAGGAACAGCTACTATATAGCATCTTGTTTTTAAGAGATTGTTCATAACTTCATGGATATTTTCATTTAACAAACAATAATGGATATTATTTTATGACTTTGGAGTTTAGTGGTAATTGGTAAATAGAAATAGTCCACAGAAAAGTAGCATTATATGTCATTATTCTAGATGTACACGGTTACTCGTATATGTTGAGCCACCCCCCTTATCAGCATGAACATATTAACGTAGTGTCACAATCCTAGTAATCATACGTTATGTGCATCAAGACATTCAAGACAACAACACTCATTAGAGCTTTGCACAATGGGGGATTTGACTCATAGTGTAAAAATGCGGTAACGGTTGCGATCGCGGTAAAGGAACGCTGATGCGGTAATCATATCGCCTAAATATCGGTCAAAACCATAAGATATCCCTTAATGCGGCCCAAAACTCGGTTTTTTTACACCTTTACAACGCGGGAAAATATCGGTTTGTTTGTTTTGAAAACCTTTACAACGCGGCCGATGCGATGCGATACGGCCTTGTTTTTATTCTATGACCTGACTTGATTAATTCATGATGTCCACTGTTTTCGCTTTTTGTTCATTATTTGGCCAACCCAGAAACGAATTCATTGTGCTTGAAAACATATTGTTGGTGTTTAGTATTATGGAAGTCTTGTTGACTCCTGGGTAGGTATAATTGGGCAATCAGTGCTGTTTTTGGGCCCTTGTTCTAAGTGATTTTCCTTCCATACTTGAATTGAACGTCTTTAGGTTGTAAGGCGCTCACTTATTAAAGGTATAGTACATGAGCAGGATCTATGTGGGTCCTGGCTTAAACTTCTCATGTTCTCATCACAAAGAGTTGTGTCATGTGTGGTTATTATTGAGAGTAAATTGACTCTTGCTTGATTCGTCGCAGATTAACCTGAGTGGCCGAGTTTTAATGTTCTTTATTTTCCATAATTTGATGAGCCACTGCTTATACTTGCATATTTTTGCCTTTACTTTGTGCTCATCTGGGGGCTCTCAAGGACCTTGTGTCGACTTTACCTTTTTAGGCTTCTTGTTACTTGCTCAAAGGATTGCATGCCATAGTATTGCGATTTTTAAGGTCGAGGATAGTTTTCTGTTTTTTCTTTGCATGACGCTCACATAAATTACTGGTTCCCACGCTCACATATTTTTCCCATTACTGATTTCTAGTATTTCCTACATCATTTCACGAGACTTTTGACCACATTTGACACCCAACAATTTATCCAGTTTTTAAAACTGGATACCAGATATTCTGGATCATATATTTTTGAGCTCACATCGATTACATCTTGCCTGCACTACACATTGTTTCAATTGGAATTTCTAAGCTTTAACCTGATTTGCTATTTTCTCGTAAAAGAATTTCTACCCTTATCCCTTCTCATGCAACAATAACTGCGCTTTAATTCACTTGTACATGATTGTGCCCTTATCTTTTCTTGGGCGAGTAGTCATTCGTTCGTAATTAAGTTCCTAATGAATATCACATGTATCCGATCTATGCAGATGTCAAACAGTATCCGAATCTGATAAAGACTATATCCTTTCTCTTAAAGGGCTACCGGCCGAAAGAAAACATGCTAGCACCTCATAATAAACAGGATGGTGGTAAACTTTCTTTCTAGTCAATATCTTTCTTTTACTTTCTAATTATTGTTAGGAAAAATTATCGTGAATAATACAAACTTTTACTAATATCCCTACAATAATACCAACTTTTGATTAACCATGAATAATTCCGATTTAGGGGTTTATTTGCCTAGAATAATTTCAACTTTTGTTTATAGTAGGCTTTTTGACAAAAAAAAAACAAAGGTAAGTTAATGATTAAACAAAAGGTGGTATTTTTCTAGGAAAACACACCCATAAGATGGTATTATGGTATTAATCATGGTTAATCACAAGTTGGTATTATTGTAGGTTAATCAATAAAAGATTGTAAAATTTACGGTAATTTTCATTATATTGTTGTTACTTACTGGAGTTTTATTTACCAATGATTTTTGCGACGTTTAACTTTCAGAAACAAAGTAATGTCCTTTGTGCACGTCTTTTTGCCAGGATTGCCCGATCCAGCATTTTTAATGAGTTGGAGACGCAGAATAGGAAAAGATGACGAAGCCCTTTTCTTCAAGGGTTGTGAAGAAGCCGGTCTGCAGGCGAAGCATCTTGGATCCCGGGTTTATTGCATCGTCTCTAGTAATTGAAAGCTGCTACTAAAGCAGTTCTATCAAGAGTAACTCTAGATGACTTAGTTTAAGTAGGTTACTAACATCTACATTGTTCTCTTTAGTAGTAGTGCCTTTTGTTTTGGTAAATGTAAGTTCATAAAACCATTGGCATTGTGGTTTAACATTTTGGGTTTTAAGTTTGATTCTAAAATTCAAATACTAATATGTATTCGTGCAATAATTAAATACTGAAATGTTTTGTGTCATTTCGTTGTAACCAAACCCACAATTCAGCGGCATTTATATATTACATGTAATCTAACACCAAAACAGAAAAAGTCTAGCCGCCTTCGACATTTTAGAGATCTCGTGGAAAAATTAAAACAAAAATGAAAAAAGCCTAGCCATCTTCAACATATTAGTGGTCTTGTGGAAAAATCAAAACAGTAGAGGTTATCTACATTGATTATTTATGTGTAACAAATTTATGGTGTTGGTGTTTTATTTGTTAATACTCAAAATCAGTTTTATATGATTCGCTAATTGCCTTGCAAATTTCCAATAAAAAATGATTTATAATCATTTTCAGTCTATTTTTGTATCATTTTAAGCGAATCGCGAATAAAAAAATAAAAATTAAGCAGCGCTTATGTTTTGCTGCTCAAAAAACTTTAATTCTGCAGTAGAACAAAAAAAACCCGCGAAACAACGCAAAGAATGAAACAAAGCAAATTAGAAACGTTCAACCCTAAAATGGTACACTGAAGTCCTCTGCTGTGCAGTGTGCCGTCTCCCTCACCGGTCTTCTCCGGCTTAATTCCTCCACGCTGCCATCTGCAGCCGCCATAGCCTTTTCGCCATTGAAGGTACCATTTTTACAGTTCTACCAATATTGAATCTAGTGTTTTTTTTCATCACTTTATTTTCGAATATTCATTACTTTTGATTCATATCTCATTGTGTTATTGAATTTGTTTGTCTTTGTTTTTTATGATTCTAGCAAATAGCAATTTTATTGCGGTATTCTGCTACCTGATTCACGGTAAAAATTCATAACTTGAATTATCGCCAACAATTTCGCTTGTTTTGGTTTGCAATTTGTAGATCAGCAGCGATATGATAGTTTAGAATTCAGTTATATTTTTTTTAACAAGGATTAGTGTGGCAACCATTTGTTTTTCAGAGAATATGTATTCACCAAACTTCTGAGTGGAATTTGAAGAAAGATGGCGGGAAACACAAGAAGCATCCTTTGAGTTAGCTTTTTTAATCTAAAACCTGAGAGGAAAGGAAATTAAAGGATTCAAGAAACTTGAAGGTTTAAATGGATCGATATTTGTCACCACTTGAGCCTTCTACACCTTATCCTAAGCTAATCAAAAGGTGTTTTAACTCATTATTATCATTATTGCCTTTTAAATTCCCGTTTGTGATTGTTAATGACTAATAGACAGAAATTTGAATTGTTGAGTGTAAACTTTGTTGCTTTTGTGTAATGAAGGCCTTGCTGGAAAAGAATTGCTATTGAATTGGATGGCCGTATTCAATCCCAGTACAAGAGGGATGATTTAGAATTATTAGTTCAATCTTACTCGGAGGTAGTAGTCTTATATTATTTGATTTTTGGTTTATTTGCTGATTAATGTTCTGAGATTGTTTGTTAATTCTGTGTTTTTGTTGTTACCTTTGTTATTGAAAGGTTGGTGGGTTTCCACACCAATATTATACAAATGGATCTGGATCTCGATGTTGCACATATGTAAGCTTCTTCTAAAAATTATCTCTTATCGAAATGGATTGTCACATGTATTGATCACCATCTAAAATACCGTTGTTCATTTATAGTTTGTTGGATGACAAAGTGTCACATGTTTGTAATATGTTAACATTTTTGTGCAGAATGATGGAACTTTGTCGCATTTACAATTTGGTCAGAACAGGTTTGTGTATCCTTAGTTGTACCGATATAAGCATGTGGATATGATATCCCGTTTGATTTTTTCACTTGTATTGCCATCTTTTTATTGTTATTTTTTTTATAATCGATTTGATTTAGGGACGAACTTAGCAATTATAAAATCAAGCCAAGTAACTAAAAAATTAGACACATAATGTACAGGAGAAATAATTTTTATAGAAATATTATGATAGATATTTTGCTTTGCCATTGCTTATAACTGTTGCTTGCTGCAAAAATCATTAAAATGGTAATAAAATATTCTCCTTGCTTGAATGTAAACAAACTGTGCGAGTCCAAAAGTGAGCGAGTATCAAGGGTACATGACCAAACCGTTGTTTGAATGCTTGCGTCAGTACAAACAAAGAATTTTTAGTTTTTTCATCAAAACCTATATGGTAGATTTTTTTAAGCCCTTCTTTCTCAAGGAAAACCCTAGAATTAGGTACTGTATCCTTTTAGAAGGGTTATGTACATAACCAGCTCATGCAGATCACATGAAAAATGCATTCGTCATATCCTTTTGACAAGTGATGCTATACGAGATTTCAACGACATTTAGAGTTTGCACTAAGGTAAGTTATGTGATAGAAGCAACTTTTGTACTATAGTCTATCCTAAATTTTTGTCTTTCCTTGAACGAAAAATCTAGTCTTGTGTCCGAACCTGGAAAAAACTTTTGTTTTGTACAACTTTTTAACACCCAAATTTTCTTTTTGCGGGAAGTATTGTTACTTCCATGACTTGTTTCATGCAATTCCTCATCCATGGTGTATACCCATTATTTACCAAATGAAACAAGATCCTAGGGCTTTAAGTTTCCTTTAAACTTAGAGAATTATGCCTTTGGAAAAGCCAAGTTTGTATACGTTATTTTAGTTGTGGCACTAGTGAGGTGTTCGCTTTTCATTCCGATTTTTCGAATTTTTTGTTATTTTGTGTTTCGAAAAAAGAATCGGATTGTATGTGCTGGGAGATGTGAATTTTTTGTTTGAATTGCGTATTTAATTCAATGATGCATTAATTAATACAGAATGGAGCGGGTAGTGGGAATCGAACCCGCATCATTAGCTTGGAAGGCTAGGGGTTATAGTCGACGTTGATTTATGAATTTTAACGTCTCTAATTCAAAACCGAACATGAAACTTTGGTTTCATTCGACTCCTTTATGGAAAAAGGAGCAATTCCCAGACCGTAATCTAAGGCGGGAATAAAATTACAAAAGAAAAAATCACTCATAACATCTATGTTGAATAGTCATCTAACTATCTGGATGCCTGATTGGTCGTCTAGTTGATTAGAGTGGTGGTTGGAGTTATCTCACAGGTTCCATTTGAGGTGCATGTTGATGTAATGAACCCAACTCACTCCAGAATCTACACAAGGAAAATAAGAGAAGAAGAAACCGTAGAAACAAATGAATTGCAAGAACAAAATAAACAGAGAGATAAGAGAAGTTGAGGGAATGCTTGTATAATATAGATGGATAGGATATCCATCTCAGAACTATTCGAATGGTTTAGTAACTCCAAGTGAGTGAATACGCTTTATTGTAATTACAAGCGTGGAATTGAAATAACCCCAACCCTTTATTTATATACATTGCGTTCAACTATTTTGCATCAGCAAAACAAACTATCAAAATCCATAATAGTATGATAACAAATCACCCCTTTATAACCAAATGAATAACAACTTGCACCCCAATGATCATTCTTCAAGAAACTACGTCATTATGCCTTATTTTATTCTTCTTGCATTTTCTAACTGTAGGTGAAATTAAGAGCTGGGCTGGACCACTTGAATCAGTTGAGCCATCATTATCACTTGAATTAGCCTTAGAGTCCATTACATCCCCCGCTCTAAAGAGATTCACATTGTCCTCAAGGTGAAAGTGTTGAAAATGGGCACTGATATCTTGAAGATGCTTCCAAGTAGCTTCTTCCAATAGTAGACCATGCCCCTTAATAAGAACTTCATCTATGGCAGTATTAAGTTATATCATTCATTTATTCTTCACCCAACAATTTAACATAAGATGTGTTTGCATGGAAGGAACCCTACAAAGAGGCATTAAAGGACAAATCGCTTCACATGCGACATTAAATGATATGAGGAAGACACCCTAGGATAGAGGAAGATAGAGAGACATGAACATTCAAGATAGGAAATGATTGCAAAAGCAAAACATAAATAAGGAATGCATATTTCTTATGCTCTCTCATAACGTTTTTTACTTTGTGGCTTTAAAATTGTTAGTTTAAAATTAAAATCTATGCCTAATTTTTCTTCTTGTTAGGTATGGCATATCTGCATTGGACTTCGATAAGCAGGTAAATGCTCTTATGTTGTGTCATTTGATGTTGGCTTGTTGCTTCTCAAATTTTGACTCAAATATTTATGACTTAGAATGTGAATTCTTTGAATTATCTTCCTTTACTTTTACCTATCTCGTGAAAGACTTGGTTCATCCCATTACATATAAACATGGAACGATATTCATAAGACTCTAATTCATATGGTAAACATGAATCGATGATGTAAGAGGTGAAATTCTAATAATTTTAAGAAATTAGTGGAACAAATTTTGGGATTTTTACTCTAGTTAGTAATTACATTTTATTATAGTTCAAAAAAAAAATGGGGTAAACATTTGGGACTATGGGAAAAATTGTTTTTCTTTTTAACATACAGTTGTTCGTGCTTGAAGAACATGATAAGCTATTTATGGAAATTCATTTGTAATTGTAAGGCTAAAAGGAAAATCTTATTGTAGCTTTTGCTATTACAATTAGATATTCAACTAAAATGAGTAATTTAAAACTGATATATTTCATTTAGGAAAATTTGCTCAAAATAATCCCAACTATCACCCGTTGCCCAAAAATAATTCAAACTATCAATTATTTTTTAATAATCCCAACTATTCTCATAATTTGTTGAAAACATACCCACCTTCCTTTTAACCGGCTGCAACATGTAACTTTTCCACTTTTTTCTTTCTTTTTTGATTAATAGATGAAGGGGAAGGGTTAGTTTAAAACAGTTAAGTAAAAAAAAGAAAAAAAAGTGGATAAGTTACCTGTTTTAGCCGGTAACAAGGGGATGGGTATGTTTTCAACAATTTTTTAGAATAGTTAGGATTATTATAAATAATTGATAGTTGGGATTATTTTTGGTCAACGGGTGATAGTTGGGTTTATTTTGAGCAAATTTTCCTTTCATTTATTAGGTTTTGACATCTATCTTGGCTTTTCAATTATCATGAATTCCTAATCTTTAGTATTTTTCCTTGGGTTTCCATTTTATTGTTTTGCTCTTGCTAGGGAATTTATTTAGCATCTGTGACAAAATCTGGATGTTTAACGGTGCACGACTTTGAATCCCTTTATTGCCAATGTAATGTGATGTCGCCGGGTAAGTTCTTGAAAGCTTTGCAAAATTGACTATATTCAAGATGTTTATGCTTTTCGTCTTTGACACAGTTCAAGGCTTCTTGCATGCAAAATTGTGATAATTTTAATGAATTGATCCTCATCTTTATATGTAGTTTATTTTGTTTTCTTGTATTGATTTCAACTTGTTTTTAATCGCCATGCATTGTTGTCACAAATGTCATGAACTAATTTAATTAAATACTCCCTTCTATTCAATAAGAATGTTTTGTAACAAAAAATTATAAAATTGATGTGTTGAGAGGAATGAAACCTTTTCCTAATTGTATTTTTAAATGTATGCTGCTCATCCATTTTAGCATATGCATCTTAAATACCCCAATTTTGTACTATGATTCTTTTTGAAGGTCCACCATTCAGACGCATTTAATAACTTTGGTCAATTGGCTTTTAAATAAGAAAATCATTTAAGCCTTAATTAATTTATCTTGTTCACATAGTGCTATAAAGATGTACTCGATTCTTGTTCCTTATCCCTGGATCTTATCGCACCTTAATTTGGTTCTTCGGTAGTAAAATGGCATTTCCTAAATAACATTGACATCTGCAAAAAATATACATGACGTTTCCTTCAGTTTTTGCATGTAGGAAATGATTTAAATAGAGGTGTAATATAAACTCATAGAGAAAGGAAATCCGCTGTTTCTTTCTTGCATTTCTAATTAGTTACTCACATTGTGGTATTTCTATTGAACCAATCGATATACTTATGACGCTTTATCTTTGTTATAACTAACTAAAGTGCCTGTGGTAATTTTTGATATGCCTTCTTGAGGTAATTGAAAATCATAATCAAATCGTATTTATCACCTTATAATACTCCGTTAATTGACTCTTCAAATGAATTGCTTCTATGGTAAATCTCAAAATTAATTGAAATTGGTTTTTTGAAATTCTAGTTCATTTTCTTATGTGATATTTCATCACTTTTCCCACAACTTCATGGTGTGGCTCATGTTTTATATTAGTTAATATTGTGTATGTCTGTGTATATGTATTGATTTTTTGATGCAGTGTTCAATGAGGATGAACCAAAGCATCTTTTACATATTTCTACCCGCACTCAACTTGATACAATTCGTTGGAATCCTGGTAACCAAGATGAGGTTGATTCTCGCTTGCTACAAATGCATTGTGTTGTACATTTGTGCTTGTTGCATTGGGTGAATACTTGATTCTTGTCGTTTCTAGATGCATCGTATAATTCTTAGTTTTCCTCGATTTTTTATAAGGATTTTGCACTAATAAGAATGCTTACGCGTGGGTCATAGGTTGTGACTTCAATTGTTCAAAACTAAATACTCAGGGTGTTTGTATTTGTTTTGAAAGGATGGGTTGGATTGAGGAGACATGATGAGACAACATATGCATCACTTACTGTTTGTGGTCGTGATGGTATTTTGTGCTTTAAGCCCAAAGATTAATTTGAAAACAAATTGGGAGCCGAAATAAAAAAGCATGAAAATAATTGTTAACAAGTAGTATCATTCAACAGACTTGGGATGCATTGGCTAGCATTTTGTCTATCAATTTTTAATTTGAGCAATGTGTGGAAATGATAAGTACAATTGTTTACTTCTCATAAATATTATGGTATGAGTGTTTGACTAATTAAGACAATGCTTCACATTAGAAAACCTTTCATTTCTGAATGCTAGAAAGCATATGGATCAATAATGATTTGGTATTTTACAAATTGAGCGAATTTTTCCTTTGTGCATGTTTATAATTGTGAAACTATTAGCCACAGAGACATGTGATATTGTGATATTTGGCTTCCGAGAAAATCGTTATGGAGTTTGTGAAATTAGGGAAGAAAAACTAATACAAATGTAGAGAGTAACCAAAAGCAACATTGAGGAGTACTAAAATGTTAATTTTTGGTTATCTTTATTAAAAATATTTGTTGTAATTGTATTCTATTTATCTAAATTGTAACCATTTTTTTGTTACTTTAAGTACAGGTGATGGACCAAATTTGATCATCTTCTTCCCTAAATCTTTCAGTTGATGTGTCCATTTGTAGCAAATGTCTGTCCTTTCTGTTTGGGTTTGATACTATTCTATGGTCTCTCAGGTTGCCTGCGCATCACGGAAGAGCAATGAAATTAAATTATTCGACATTAGTTATGTCTCTTCTGAACCCGCTGAAGTAAGATTCAAATCCTCTTTTGCTTTACCTTCTGAGACTATCCTCTTTGGTTTTGCCTATCTTTCTTTTTTGTCTAGTTGATCGTTGCATTGGTGTATCCTTTAGTTAAAAATTACAACAAAAAAATATTGGTAATGTTTATCTAAGCTCCACCTTATGATGATAGTGTTTTAACTTATTCAGATTTTGACGAAGAAGTCTGCTGTCACAATCCATGGTTGGGATACTGATACAGGTTTGTTGGATCTGGCGTTTACATCATCTGACATTTCCAGGTGAATCAATGAGTTGCTTGAGTTCAAACAAGTTAATGTTGATGTGTTTGATGTCTATATGGTGTTTATATTGGATTGTTGCTATTGTTCAGATTTGGAGGCTTGTCTTTATAGATGTTCATTGCTTTGCATAATTTGTATTGTTGGCTGCTGCTATTGTTGCTTTTGCATAATTTGATTTTTTACTTTATAATTTCAAATTATAATGAAATATCAATTATAGTAAAATCACTAACTATATGTTGTGTATATAATGACATTGAGGTAATGAAGTGTTTTTCGTTTGTAACTTGAATCTATGAATTTGAGAACACAAGGCAACATTATTGTTGTAACAAGATTAAAATTTTAAAGCATACATCTTTTTTTCGAATCTGTCTCATTTTAGTTGAAGTGTTGTACTAACTACTAAATGTGCCTTGTGATTGGCAGAGTTTATGCTAGTGATAATTCTGGTTCAGTTAATATATGGGATAGAAGAAGAAGCCTGATGTCATCTGTTGAGCTGACATCTAATTCTCGCAATGCTCTCAACAGTTTACAATTGAATGTTGATAATCAGGTGAGACTAATTTATCATCTGAGACATGCAAGTATCATCTGGCATGATATTTATGATACCTTCAAGGCAACCAGTTAACCATGCTTCAGTATTTTTTGCCTAATTTCATTTGTACCTTATAATTTACTTTAACCATGGTATCTTAAATTTTTATATACTTTTTAGATTATTTAATGTGTGTATTGTTATTTCCATTTAATTGAATACTAAACATTGATGATAATTATTAGTTCAGAACTATTTTTGTTACAATTTGATCATGTGGAGTTACAACAATACCAAAGCCTTTAGTCCTCAATGATTGGAGTTGACTACACGAACCAATAGATTAGTCCAAATGGTCGTCCACATGACTTGAATATAGGGCCTTCTGTTTTGATTTTATTTGATTGATGTCTGATCTTATCCCCGAATATTTTTGCTTTTGATAAATTAATTCTATTTTAGTGAAAGTTGGATGTTATAAAATTTTGAAATTTATTTTTTCTTTGAAGATAATGGAATATGGGGCATACATGTAGAGGATATTTTTTAACTAAATATCAACTTTGTTTTGAGTATGATAGATACTTCACTAATTATCATGACATAATTTAAATAAGAATGTAGTTTACAATTATACTAATAATATTTTGTTAATAATTTATTTTAGAGTATACTATATACATATTTAAACTTGAACAATATATTTGGCATGTCCATATATGTCTTTTTACACTAATAAGCTTTCAGCTACCAACCAGATTTTACCGAACACTACTAAACAACCAGCTTACATATTCAGTTGGTCAAATTAACTCTCTCCATTAGCTACTAACTATCAGTTACCAGCTAACAATATTACCCTTGATACTCCTAAAATCTCCTTAGTTATTTGATTAATACTACGTTCTTTTTAGTTAGCATCAAAGAGAAATGAAGTGTTTTTTTTTTACGAAAAATGTGGATATTTGGTAATAATTGAAGAGAGAATAAATAATGTAGAGTAAAAAATAGTTTAAATATATGGATGAGATTTGATGGGCCATTGTTAAAATAGAAATGATGCAAAATGAGTGGGATGAACAAGAAGAGCAAATGATGCCAAATGAGTGGGACAAAAGGAGTACAAATTTTCATCTTTGTCCCGTTGTCCGGGTATCATGTGCATCCAATTTGATCATTTGGAGCAATCTTATTTGATCTTTAACTAGATCTTGTCGTTGGATGTCTATTTCGAAGAATTTCTAAAGTATGTTAAAAAAACAGGGTGGTTGGGTATATTATGTTGCTCCATGTTATATATTTGTTTAGTGTCAGATGTCAGCAGTTTAATTTTTTTAGAATGATTGGTTTAATGCCTAATGTATATCAAAGTTCATATATTATGCAATGGAAGATCTGTATATTCTATGATGGTCACTCAGGTGGATCCTTGTAAAAAATTTAAAAGTGACTAAATATAAAATTCATTTGTATAGTTATGGGATGGCACACTAGCCGGATTATCTGTAGCGTGCTTGAATATGATTTATGGTGCAAAATCCATTTTGTTGATAAGGCATCTCTCTTCCACATGATCTCTTGAATGCTCAGTTTACTACTTTCAGGTGGTTTTTGGAGCTGGCAAGCAGGGCATGATTTATGTATGGGATCTTCGTGGTGGACGAACTGCTGCTGCTTTTCAGAGCCATAACAAGGTTGAATAGAACTACCTCCCTGACGCATAATTTAATGATGCCCCTCTCTCTCTCCCCCCTCCATTCCCAAATAAAGAACAGTGATATTGCTTGTTGGATGCTATTCTGGCTGAAGTGACTCGTTTATGCCTACCGTGTCTTGTGTTTGGAGTTTGATGACCACATTTGTGATTCTAGGTGTTGCTTTACTGAACCACATCTACTGTTAGAGACTTACGTGATGTATAGGGTCCTAATAGACTGTATCAAGTATTTGTGGATGAGGCTGTATTAGATATGAATTTGTGATAACCAGAGTATGAAAGACTGACTTGACTTTTATGCTATGACTTACCAAGTTGGATTTGCCTCTTGTAGCAAATTAGGTAATACAATACTCTTGTTTGTTATGTTCTCAATTTCTCATACATGCTACATCTGTTGTTTCTGTGTTCAGGCTCATCCTCCAATGATGTCAGTGAATATATCGTCCCTACTGGAGAAAATAGACTCATTGAAGGTATGTGTAGCTAATGATCCTGAATGACAGGGTATATGACTGGCCACTTCCCATTTTATAAGGTTTAGCTTATATACTCTCACTATTTTTACATAGAAAATATCCTGAATTATGTTGCCAAATATGTCGAGAAATGTACAAGATCAAGAATACAGTCATTACAGTAATGGCCTTATACGAAAAGATGGTGATTTTATTGTTGATTTTCTTCTGAGCTCACTCTCACCTAGACATGTCAAATTTTGACCTAATCCGAAATTAACGCAGAAATAGACCGAAATTAGTGGGCCATAACCCGGAAATTTTGGGCTGCAATTCGAAAAATGACCCGAACCCAAAAAACTGGGTGAAACATGACCGTAATCTGAACCCAACTGTTTTGACCTGTTTTCAGTTACACGTGTTCATTTTTTGTCGGGACGCATTATAATGTTAGTGTTTTTATTTTTATTTTTATTTTTGAGTCAATATTTCTTTGTTGTTCGAAAATCAGTATATTAGTCTTTTGTATAAAAGGATTTTCTGGAAATTAAAAAAATATGTAGCTTTCCGGAAAAGAAATTAATGGTTAGGCAAAAACATTTCTTGGCTCTTTGGGTTGGTCCAAACCTGACGTGCAACTGACCGAACTTGAAAATAATCCAACCTGAAACCTATACTCCCACAGTCCCACCTTTTGCTTATGCTATACACTTTTTTCACAGGCACAATCAGATATTGTCCGAAAAGATGTGCACTCAATCAATTTGGATCCATCGTCTAATTCTCGTTTTGCTTTCCACCTTGATGATGGTTGGTAGGTTATAGAATATATATCCAAAACATTTTGTGAAGTTACTCTTTGTTCATTTAGCATCCAACTTCAGCTTGACAAAAAAATCAACCTTGTTACGTTCTGTATCTCCTTACACATTTGAATTGTTTGTAATTTGCAGGTCTGGCATTCTTGATATCCATAGTTTAGCAGTGACACATATCCACTGCCCTCCGCCTGGATGGTTGTAAGTAGACTACAACCTTGTTGCCAATTTGATTTACATCAAAGATTACCCATAGTTTAGCAGTGACACATTTGTATCTCTTTACTACTCATTTCCTTTTTGTTTTTCACTATGAGAATGTAGGACTCACTCAGACATGTCATCTAGCTTATATTATATAAGAAGACCATCGTGGCTATCCAAAAATTCAGTAAGACTTCTCTCTATTGATATGAAGATAATGATGCATATCTATAATACCTCTTAGGGAATCTTGCATTGGGATTTCTACATAAATCTTTTGTCATCAGTTGGTCTCTAAGTTTTAACTTAGACCCACAAATGCACAAGTTTGGGCATCGATATATTGATGTATCTATTTATATTTATTTTTGTGTAGTCTCAAAAGATTGCAACTAAAAGGTGACACTCAAAATTTGTAGGATGTATCTGAATACTGTTCTCTGTTATACTTGTGCTTCTAATTACTCTGATACCCTTGATCAGATTTATGTAGTTGGATCAGCATCAGAAAAGGGACTGCACCTTCTAGACTTTTATCCTGACACCAGTTCCCCGTGTCATGTGGACTGCAGGTACATATTCTGGCTTTCTTGGGGATTGTGGTCATGTGGTGTAGCTATGTTGTTTTGATTACTTATAATTTATAAAGAAATAATTCCCATGAAATTTAAGCTTTTCATAATGTTTCCCTTTTAGCGAGAAACAGGCAGTCCTTTCCAGGAGAAATGGATTCGTCCCTCTGTCAGAATATGTTTCCGCATGTGCTGTACATCCACTTAACGATTACATTGTGGCTGGGACTCAGGTCTGTTTTCTTGTGCTTTTATTTTTTAAGTGAACAAAGGAAATAAATTACTCCCTGATTCTGGCATCAAGCATATTAATATCCACTTTGGTTGAGTCCTAGTTACCTTTGGTTTAGGCTTCTACATACCCCTGTTAGTAGATCTGCAAGACCTTTTTTTTCCAGAATAAAAAGTGAGCTCTAGTGCATGGAAAGTAGGTCTAGTTCCCTGCATTCATTCAACATATTACAAATTGCTGGGAGTGAACTGAATGAAGTGAACTAAAGCGAATGGAACTGAGTTAAATGAACATTGGACATTGCTGGGAGTTTTTAATCATGCCCATAGTGTAAAAACGAGGCATGTGATGAACTCTTGTGTAGCATTAGGTGAAGTATCTGTAATGATAATAATATTGTCAGCCTATACAAGAAGATAGACTATTTTAACTTGTTGATGGCATATATTTGAAGAAATTTCATCTAATGCATATTGAAAACCAAAAGAAAGAAGATGAGTCTTTAGACCATCATAGCCTGAGGTGGTTGCTTGAGATTGTAGATCACATTTCAAGCTTGCACACATGCGTTGGATGGATGTTGTAAAGAATTCAAGGTGGTTGGGACATGTAAACATCCTCGTGAAGAGAACCTAAAAGAAAGGCTTTATTTTTGTCTAATTGTCAATCCGTGAATGGCTGCAAGTCAGCAAGTGAAAGTATCAACCTAGGGATGGCAACGGGTTGGATTTGGACCGGGTTCAGGTGTTGATTTTTAAGAAATATATATTCAAGTGATAAAGCTTACAATGGTTGATAATAATCTATCTATACTATATACTAAATGCATTCTTCATTATGACACGTGTCGCTTTCATATTCATTGTTTTCCCTCCCAAAATTTTTATTGAGCTAAATTAGGTAAGTATTAGAATAATTAAACTTAAATGCCTTATTATTTAAATCAATTAACATTTCAAATGACAATAAAAAATTGAACAATATGAAATCAATATACGTATGGTCAAAATATCATTCTATAAAAATGGCAATAAAAAATTAGACAACAACTCAAAATTTATGTTATTGATCATTCTACAAGTTCATTTAATTAAAATAATTCAAGCCCAAAGTTTAATTTTAGAGTTTTAAAATTTGAAAGAATTGATGTAATGCAAAGACTATTTTTTTCTCACATCAAATATTATTTTCTCTATATTTATTAAGTTTACCAAATATAAGAATAATTTAAAATAATTTTATTTATATTAGAGAGATCATTTAAATATTTTTTGATTATCCGTGCTTGGCACGGGATTCAAGCTAGTTAACCACTGTAAGCTTTATCACTCTAATACATATTTCTTAAAAATCAATACCTGGCTTTTACTCAAAAGTCAATTGCTGCTACTTGAATCTTGTGAGGCGCATTCGCACCATTTGATTGATTTTATATACATTACACCTACTTACATCCTACCTGATTTTGGGAGAAATTGCTTGGTATAAGAGTATCCATCGATGATTTTCAAGGCTTGAGCAATGTATTAGCTCTTTGCATTTCGTAACCACCTGCGTTTCATTCAGTTAGCTCTTTGTCTGAGAAAAGATCCAACATTGACAACATTTTGATTGATCTTTCAGAGTTAGCTCTTATGCATGATGAGGTCAATATATTGTTTCTCATTTCTCATAATTTTGCATTTGGTTGATTTTAGGAGGCATCCTTGCTTATTATCGGCCAACAGAAGAAATCCTTGCAAGGCGGTGATGAAGATTCATGAAGTAAAAAATCTACGCATCGTTATCGAGCTTAGATCTCCATCACGACTAAAACCCCAAAATACTGCTTTCAAAGATGCAATTCAAGCCATTTGGAACCAATGGGAGAATGATCCACACTTTTTGTTGAAGGTGTCATATAGAAGCTTTCTAATGCCTAAACATCAATGGTCAAAGGGGTGGCGAATTGGAGGTGTAATTGGAGCATGAAAGATTTCGATTCTATCTTATAATTACTCTTCATCGTGAGCTTGGTCATCATGTAAATTTGTAATTGTAGCTTAGAAAAATTAATCTACTTGCCTATCTACGTTTTTTAGGTATCTATATAATTAGGTCATTTATGCTCCTCGTTCATTATCAACAATTCACATTGGCTCTTTATGGGTAGTACTTGGAATCATGCAAGCTCCAAGTATGAAGATTGAAGAGTGGATGAGGATCTTGTTTAGTGTAACGTAGTTGTGTGGGTAACGGTTGTTAGTTTAAGTACTCGTAGCTGTGATGTAGCAATATAAGTGTAAATGTTAGATTTTTATGTTTAATAAGTTGTGTAAGTTTAATATGTTCGGTAAAAGTGGCGATTATAGTACTGTCGAATATAATTTATTGAGACGCATGTAAAGATATTAAACAGTAACATAAGATCTTGAATTACTAAACACCACCTAAACTTCTATTTTGACATTTTTAAAATTGTATTTTAATTCATTAATTAAACCATTAAAAAACTACCAAAGAAACTATG
Source organism: Amaranthus palmeri (assembly GCA_019776075.1). NCBI lineage: Eukaryota > Viridiplantae > Streptophyta > Magnoliopsida > Caryophyllales > Amaranthaceae > Amaranthus > Amaranthus palmeri. Next base: position 832,765 of record JAAKBH010000041.1, read on the forward strand.
TGCGTCCTTGGTCCATCAGCGATCACATATATAATGAAAAAAATGAAAAAATAAGTTATTACTCCTATAAAACAAAATCCCAAAATAAGTTTTGGAAAATTTTAATGCTTAAATTAAGCATCTCCATGTGAAAGCTGAGGTTAATATTTTTGTTGTAGCTAACTGCGAACAAATAAATTGATCAAAAAGTTTAAATTCTTTGTTTGCTGTTGGTGACAACGAACAAAAAGGAGATAATGCCATAGTGTTAAAAGGGACAAAAAAATTGAAAGAAGCTTGTTTACTGTTAGTAACGCAGAACATAACTAACTTCAATATTGAATGAAAAACTTATATTGAATAATAAAATATTTGCTGGTGGAGAATAAAACCTAAACCCTTCATAAAATTTGAGAAGTTTGGGTTCTAAGATAACTTTTTATGAATCAAGTTAGTCATCATTATCATCCTGTCCGGTATATTCCGCTCAAGAAAACTATGGATATGGACTGGACATGAAAGAACGACGACAATTCATGCCCATAAAAAAGAGCGCGACTAAAGGAGTATTCCGACTCGAGAAAGATAAAGATACATTCTATAAATCCAAATTACAAACCATAGATTCATACTGAAAAACACTTATTTTGAAAAGTACTACTCTTTCCGTTTCCAAATGTTCTTCCCATAATTTTTTCACAGTTTTCATAGTAAATTTTGAGCCTAAATATCTCTAAATACGCATCATAAAAAATAATAAAAAAATATTAATAAAAAAGTATATATTAAGACGAATCTAACGAAATATCACATGAATATATTTTGTATTCTATATATGTCTTAAAAATCTCAATCAAATTACTCTTTTCAAAATAGAATATTATAAATGGAACATTAAAAAAAAAGGTTACTATGTTTTTCAGACTTTCAATTTCGGTTGGCTAAAAAATGTTTTAAGTTTATCTACTTGTCGTGATCCTTAGATTTGATACGTCTACCTGATAACGAGAAGGATGCAGTAAGCTGATGAAATGTCTGACATCCTCCATTGTTGTATCTCAAATTGTGGTTCCACAGAATTTGGTGAGCGTTTTTTGTTAAAAGGATCAACTAACATAAGAATTGGCTTTCGTTGTCGCTGCTTGCCATTCACCCCCAAATCCAATCCTCAAGATGAAGATTCTGGGTACTGTGTACTCTTTTCTTTCTATTATGATATGAAGTATAACGAATTCCACTTTTTCTGTTGTCTGATTGATTCTTCTGCTTTCTACAGGAAACAATCTTCATTCCCTCTTGTTTTAGTCGAAAGGTACACCAATGGCGCGGCTAAAAGGTGTGTTTTCTTTCCAGTTTCATTACTGATTCTTTTGTTTCTTAAATTGAGTGTAGATATAGTTCTTTTGATGTTGTTTTCTTTTTAATGAGGGTTATAAATTTGTAAGAATCAATCTGCGCTCAATTCTTATTATTATTATTATCTTATAAGATTGGCGAGGTTTCAAGAATGTGTAATATGCCTGACCATTGTATGTAAAAGATAAAGCAGATGGTAGAAGGTTTCGATACAGTGGCTTCTGGCGTATGGCTTAGAATTTGGCTAAGAAGCTAGAAGAGTGTTCTGCAAATGGCTTTTAAGCCAAAATCAAATAACCAGTTTAATTAGCTTTTTTTCATTGATTTTTGGCTTGTTAGACTACTTTTTATCTTATAAACACCCAACGACCAATGAGTATGAAGATTTTCAACTTTACAAATTGATTAAACCGCATCATAAAGATGTAAGAAAACTGGATTTTCGGGATATTCATGGTCTGGCTCATATTTGGTGGTACATGGGGAGGGTTTAGAAGTACACTATCTTAACCTTGTGAAGTTTGATTGAAAAATAGGCTACTTTTTTACCCTTTATTGCTAAATGTATGTTGCTATTTTCATAGTTCATTTCAAATCACTTTTGTGCTGTTGTCTTTGCCTGATCAACATAGCAATAGTAACGAGTTGTACTTTAGTATTAGTTGCATTAAGGGTTGATTGGAAATGGGTTGTTGGATGATTCATTTAGCTTGTTGGATTTTTTGTTGTAAGGCTTGTTAAAAGGGAATATCTATTGGATTTTTTGTTCACTATCTGTATTGGTATTATTCTCTAGTTCTTAAGGATTTTACAAAATGGTTGAACATACTTCTATCATATATTTGTGTGACTGAAATGTATCTGAAGAAAGCACATTTCTTTTCATATATCTTCTATTTTGAATGATTTCAATTTTTTTGCATCGAATTTCCCGTGATCAATGGGGACCAGGTACATTTTGGATGGCGAATCAACTAAGCAAACATCGCTCGAGCCTCATGAGACTGTGATCGATAAATCAGATAACCCAAATTGGGCTACTAATTTAAACTGGCTCCCTGATAGCGTCAAAGATTTTGTTTTGCCTGCAGGTTACCCAGGTACTCTTAGTAATCTTTTAAGTGATGTCAAGAGATTTTGTTGTTGTTCTAAGTATGTATCAAGTCTACTGGCTTCTTTTTTTCTGCAGATTCTGTATCAGATGATTACTTGGAGTATATGTTATGGCAATTGCCTACCAATATTACCGGTTGGATCTGTCACGCCTTGGTTACATCAAGTCTGTTAAAGGCATGCTATTGGACTTGGCTATTATTTCTTCAGTCATCTACATAAATGAATCTGAATGTTTGATTTTTACTACTAAAAATTGGTTTTCAAAGAATATATGAGCCATTAGCACCCCACATATTGGATTTCAGGATTTAGCATTAGGGTTTTTGTAATACCATCAAATGCATTTAAACAATTAACTTACAATATTTTCGTAACTTTTAATGCTCATAGTTTTATCAGCCTCAAATGAGTTTCTTTCATAGGATTTATCACCTTAAGGGAGCCTCTTTCCTTCCCCATGTGCATTAATCTATACTGTGCTTGGACCATGTCACAACAGATTGGTTCTTCTTGCTACTTTATTTGATGGAGTTCCAGCAATTGAAACAAATATATAAATCGGATGATGTTTGTACTGTTAGGAATTCTTGGAGATGTTTTAGTAGGTTTTAGCAGTGAAAACCTATGTATATATAAGAAAAACTATTGCCTTTATGTCTTTTTTAATATCGTAATGCTGCATTCTTGTAAAATATGGTATTGACAATGTGAAAGTAATGCAGGCAGTTGGTGTTGGTTCCTTCTCTGGAAGCACTGCAGCAGCCTCTGCTGCAGCAATAAGGTGATTGCTTAACCTTGCAAAATTCGTATACATTCAGCTTCAAGTGAGGTGTTGACCGTTCCAAGGGAAATGATGGGGAGCCTGGGGTAATTTGGGGGCAGCTGAGGGGGTAGTCCATCATGTGAAACTCGAGTCTTTGTTTTCTTACTTTGGTAGTTGGTTTTATCTAGCTTGCATTTTTATATGGCATCTTTTCTTTCCTTATATATGTTGAAACCCGTCACATGATTTTCGAATCTCCTTGCGAATCGCAAATCGAAAAAAGCAAAGTATGGTTGGTTTTGGCTATTCTTGGGCAAAATGGAGCAAATCGCGAATTCAAAAAGCGAATTATGTTACACTGGTTGAAACTAATGATAAATTATTATCATGATTTGACACTATAGTTTCTCTCCCTGTACAGATGGGTGTCAAAGGATGGCATTGGAGCTGTTGGCCGACTTATAATTGGTCTGAGATTACGAAGAAATCTTGGGGATGCAGATATTTATCATATAGGTGATACCAATTATACTTTTCCTTCGTTCAGGTGGGAGATTTGGAAATCTGTTCGATGATGATCCTAAACAGTGGCGGATGTATGCTGACTTCATTGGCAGTGCCGGAAGGTACGGTCTCTAAAGTTTTCTTCTCTTTAAGGTCAGAGTACTTTTAACTTTGAGCACATAATTACTCTGTTCGATGTTTATTCAGCATTTTTGATCTTAGCACTCAGCTATATCCGGCATATTTCCTGCCACTTGCGTCTCTCGGAAATCTTGCAAAGGTACCTGATGCTTCTGCTTTTAGCTTTCATCTTCACTCACTTTGAAATAGTTTGAATCATCTGGGCTTTTATGTCATACCAATTTGACTATTCACTAACTTGAGTTTTGGGGTACTGGAACAGGCTGTCGCCAGAGGTCTAAAAGATCCTTCATTCCGGGTTATTCAGAATCATTTTGCGTTGTCGGGAAATCTTGGAGATGTCTCAGCTAAGGTATATAATAGAATCAGTTCTGGAGTTGTTTGCTGGGTCAGAATTGTTACAGTCAACAGGATTACTTAGAATATGTTTTGTTTGTCCATCCGCTGACTCAGCCACGGAATTTACATATTTAAAATAAGAATAACTTGCGAATTATAGCCTAAGTTTAGCACTTTAGCAATTACAACCTCAATGTTTATTTTTGCATTGCAGCCACCAAAGTATCAAAGTTTTCAAGTTCAAGCCAAAACACGGAATTGGTGGTCGGAAATTTAGGTTAAGTGGTCGGACTTTTGTGTTTTTGGCCTGAACTTGTAGTCTTTGATATTTTAGTGACTATAATTTGCAAAATATATACATTGAGGTTGTAATTTGCTATAACTCACATATTATTCTTAAAAGAAAATGAAAGATTCTTTAAAAGTGTTTATACTGTCTAAAAATGGATGATTTTGTCTTTTGGTGACGCTTCTACCATTGCTTTGCTAGAGTACAAACCAGTGGTTTAGTATCGGGTGAAAATTCAAGATTTTTATTTTAATGTTTTCTTGAGTTATCTTTCCCCTTTCATTATCAACTGGATAGTGAAAATTAGTCATTATTTCTGATTTGTACACAGGAGGAAGTTTGGGAAGTTACTGCTCAACTTTTTGGATTGGCATTAGGTATACTCATTCTGGTAATTGAACTTATTTTTTGGTCGATATCATGACCTGCCTATGAAATTTTTGCAGCTTCAGACTAGACTGTAACTAGGTCTTGCTGACTGTAAATTTCGGCGCATTATGTAGGACACACCAGGCCTGGTCAAATCATATGCCGCTTTGTCATCAACTTGGATGTGCGTGCGCCTTTTTCATCTTTGGCTACGTTATAAGTCTCTGTCAGTTCTGCAATTTAATACGGTAAAATTTATGTTCCAAGTACTGCTTTTCTAACTCGGGCTAATACACAGATAGTATTAATGCAAATTTCTGCAAAATGCAATCGTGTTACTACCAATTGAAGGTTTTTTTTTTTTTTTTTTTTTGTAATGTCCAATTTTCTCTATGTGATCGACAGATAAATCTCAAACGTGCTCGTATGTTGGCAAAGGCACATGTCTTACATTCGGTAGCTCTTGGTATATTTTCTATAATCCCCTTCAACCGTTGGAGAAAGGAGAATGTTTTTTTGTTCTTGGCATTGATCAACAATATCTTGTTCGTATTTGTTGCTACCTTTCTTCTTTTATTTGTAAATTGTAAGATAAGCTTTATCACAAAATTCAGTTTGCATCTGTCGTCACAGGATGTATCGACTGCAATAGGCAAGAAGACATCTTGTCATGGCAGAGATTCCTGAGACCTCAAATCATCTTCGGTGTTCCATTCAGTGATGTGATTTCTGTTGGGAGGTCATTTACCATGGTATTCCACTATGATTCTCAAACATAGAAGTATTATCTAGCGAGAAATAAGAACTGAGATTAGGCATTCACTGATTCCTGTGGTTTGATTTAGTTTTCGTCACAACTCAATAACGAATAACTGAAAGAAAACAATGCAGGCAACTGCAATCAGTTTCCATCGTGCTGTGATGATTGTTAGATCTATAACTATTAAGGGTGAGCGATGACAGTATAGAACTATGTTACTCGGGTTTTTCATTTTGCTTCGCGTACCCTTGTCGATCTATGCTCGAACATAGGTATCACACTTAGAAACTTCATTTCAGGCGTAAAATTGAATAATTAAACGTATCTGATACTTGGACACGTACTAGTATCCAACATTAGTACCCGAGTCCAAGTAACATGGATGTGGGATATATGCAGTTTTTTCCTCCTAGAAGCACGTTGTGCTATCTTAAAACATCAATGTTATTTGAATAGCTCTAAGGAGGCTCCTTCTCTAGGGGAAGATACTTCAGGTAAAGAGTTGGTGAAAATCAGATTTATGTAGCCATGTAATTCATACTTCTATGTAGAGAGGTTGTTTTCTGTTATCAAACCCTCTTCAGACTCTAATCGTAGCTTCTATGAGCGCAATATAATGGTCATTATGATAAATTGTAAGTAGGGTGTATATCAAGGAAACCGTACAAACGTCAAGTCTAATTGTTCATTGATTTTTTGGTTTCATCGAGAGGGTATTGATAGTAACTTAAAAATGAACGTAAAATTCGAAAACGAACCCTTTATTAGTTCTTGTTTCGTAGCTCACCCTCTACTTATGCTTAATTTACTAAGGTGGAGATTTTCAAACTTTACACAAAGGAAACTTATGTCCTTACAGTAGATCAATGGCAGAAGAGAGATTTTAAGGTTCTTGTCTCTTTCAAGGTATAATTTTCTGCAATCCCCTTTTCTTCTTTTGCTTGTTGTGTGATTTACTTGAAGATGAGACGGATTTTGCGCTTACAGGTAGGTGCTACGAGTTTATCAGTCTTAAGAAGTGTATGGCAGGCTTACTGGCTTTACGAACATTGGGACAGTTCCATGGAACTTGTCAAAGCATTAGAGGAAAGCTTGTCGAACTTGGAGCAGAGGTTCGACAAGTTCATGGTATTGCTTGAAGACGCGGGGTGGAATACACAGAAACTTAACCTTAAAGTACCTAAGGAACCATATATTGAGCTAGATGTGGACTTAACAACTGATCATGTCAATAATTCGAAGCAAGTGTGACGATTCATTCTATACCGTTGAATTCTCCATCCTTGTAGAGCGACAATTCCAACGTCGTGCCAGCTCTTTCGTTGCACTGAGCTATTTGGTCGACAGATATGTCGAATGGAAGTCGGAGTGTTCGTGACAAGCAAAGCTTTCAAATTCATTTGTACGAGAATGTTGTTGGAAAATTAACCCACATGTGATCTCACATCGAAAAATTTGAGAGGTTGATTAACATATAAGCTTGATGGGTTACTCTTCCTATTACCATTTGGTTTTATAATGGAATTTTATTGGGTTTGTATGCAGCCAACTCTGCTCTTATGCAAGTCTTGTTATATACATTACAAGCCCGTTTACAAATTTATCAAATGTTGCATTTCCGAAGAATTGGTTTGAGGGTTGACATAAGAGCTACATCTATGTACACTTATGTTTTGCATTAGGAATAACCAAGTATCTAAAAAGGGTATGTGTTGAACATCATACACACTAATTACATGTGAATTTGTCTTTGATTTTTTTAACTTATTCCATTATTTGTAGCTCAATTCTATGGTGTATCTAGAAATTAGGAGAAAAGATATTTAGTGTTATTTTAAATTTTAAATGGGGTCTTACGGTTGTACCCATTTTAATACATAATTCCTCGGTCTCCATTAGTTTGGCATCAATTTTATTTGTTCGTCCGTTTCTACCCCTTTGTTTATATCTTATTGGCAGATTTTTTTCTCCGATAAATATACATAATTGAAATAAATTTTGAAAATATCTAAAATATTTTAGAAACATATAAGATATAGAAAGTAGAATAGTATGCTTTATGTCAAAAAGTAATATTTGCCCATCCTAATTAAATACCCAACCAACTATCTCTTGCCATTAAAACCTAAGCAACCCCATCAACCCACCATTTTTTAGAGTTCTTGTTGTTCAATGTTCCATAGAAAAGTACTCTATTTTTCTTTCCACATCTTCATTTGGATGAGAAATCCTAGGGTTTTCTTACTTAAACTTAAGTATATCTACTCACCAGATAAACTACCCATTACTAATAGATATCAAAAAATAGTGATTCAACTCATTAATAACAAATATATTTTATTTGTCTATTAGTTTATTCACCAAGCCAACTAAATTTTTTTTGAATTTTTTATAATTGCATCTACAATGCTTTTCTCATGCAGAATAATTATAATTTTATGTTTTTTGTTAGCTTTGTGTTGTCGGTTATCACCCCTGTAATTGTTCTTTAGTTATTTGAATATTGTGAAATACAAGATATTGTATGCTATTACTCAAATTTCCAAATAAACTTTAAATTTTAAAAATTTCTCAAAGTTTTAGTTTCCGAGAATATTATATTGTAGCAAAATAAAGCAAATGAAACTGTCAAGTTCATTTATAAGTATAATCATTGTGAATCTCAACGGTTTTTGAAATAAATCCATTGAAAACCTTACCAGTTTTGAGTATAAATACAAAATGATACCAATCAAATATCATTCCTACGTAATCGTCATTTGAGCAAATACTATTTGATAATAACAAATAACAATCAAATATCCTTTAAACAATCATAAGTCATCATCATCAAACCCAATGTATCTCGCTCACTGCAAACTATGATCAGGGGAAGAAACTAGAAACTTATAAAGGAGAATACGGCCAAAGATTTCCTCAACTCCAGAAAAAAAAAAAAAAGATAGATTCCTACACGAAAACAATTGATGATTACCATTTGATGATTGATAGATTCCTACACGACAACCCATACTCATGACGATTTATAATTTTATATAATTTTATGGTAATTACAAATTACGGTGATTGGTTAGAAATTTTCGCTTACGGACTCAGTAAGATGGTTGGCTCATGGCTGCCTAGAGACTAGACTCTATGTTCCGTACTTTCTTTAGCGTTATGGACAGTTATGGTTCTCAACTTCTTATTAGAGTATATATATATAAGTAAATCTGAAGACTGGGACTACTTTTTTTTTCTACTTGAAAAAAAAAAAAAATCAAAACTGCTTTTATTTGACAGACAGGAGATATTTTAGTCTCGAGACCTGTCCTCACCGAGAGAGAAAACTATGGAGCAACCAGAGTATCAGTCGCCGGAAAACGATGACTATGGCGAAGATGATGTTGCTTCCTACGATGGTGACCTTCCCGATGCTGATCAGCAAGCTACTGATGATGTAACTGAAGATCCCCAATCTCAGGTTCGCTTTTCGTTTTCTTCTTTTTTTTTCTAGTTCCTTTTGTTGTTAGTTTTTGCCCTAATTGTGTTATTTTTTGGAATTTGATTGTGTAGAATCTTGAACATATGAAGAAAAGATTAGAAGAGCTTGAGGATGAAGCTGGTGCACTTCGTGAAATGCAGGCTAAAGTTGAACAGGAGATGGGAATCCCTCAAGGTTTACATTTTTTTTTGGAATTATTCACCTATTGATTTTTCTTCTTTTTTTTTTATTGTTTTTTTAATGATTTATTTTTGTTATTTTTAAGCGTTTTGTATTCTATAACAAAATTAGGGATTAGGAATTGTGCCGATCGTTTGCCTTGTTTGATTTGGCAATTGAAATTGAATGTTGTTCGACATTGTTTGGTTTTAACCAAAGGTTATTATGAAGGAATATGCTAAAAAAATAGAGTCTTTGGTTAGTTGGGAGTAAATGTTAGGGCGGAAAAGTAGGATGGCAAAGAGTTTCCACCCTCATATAAATAATTTTTCTCCTAAAACTGTAGGAAAGTTCCTCTCCTCCAGAAACAATTTTCCCTCGAATCAAACAGAAGGTAATCTTTGATTGTGTTTATCATGGAAATGTTAATGAACCAACTCAACCAAAAGTAAGCTGAATATGTTTTATACTCTAACATGCCCCCTCACACGAGAGCCCTTTGGGCTAGAAGTGTGGGTACGGCACAGGCCCTTCTCATACCCGGCGCTAAATATTCCACTTTAACTAAGGGGTGGTTGAGATTTGAACAAGTAACCTCTTTATCACGTTGGCTCTGATACCCTGTCAAGGAACCAACTCAACCAAAAACTTAAGCTGATGGTTGAAGCCCAGGATATGTTATATACTTTAACATATGTTCTCCCTCAAACCACATCAGACCTATACTAAGAATCCTGGTTTAGTCCTAGGTGGTTCAAGAGAAGATATATTTAAATTTTTATCATGAATCGAAATTATGTGTTGAACTTTACTATCCTTTTGCTGGTTCTTTGATAGAGAAGAGGAAAAGGACTAATGAGGACGGAGAAATGTGGAGGAAAATATTTATTTCCTTCTTTTTCAATAGAAAAGATTTTTTAGCTTGTGGAATTTTTATATTGCCAAAAAAGCTTTTTCTCAACAAATCAAAGGTTGATCTAATGGATACATTTTTTTCTTGGAAAATTGACTTTCTACCCAATCAAACAACCTGAAATGGTTCGTCTAAAAGTTATAAAACAGCCAAACCATGGTAGCCACGTTTTTGATGTGATTGTCGTGGACGGTAGATCTCAACATGTTTTTACTATGTATATGATGTGTATGGATTTTTTTCTTCCCTTTTTACCTTTTTTGTACCATATTGATTAAGCACATCCAGAGCTTTAAGAATTACAACTATCTTTTGTGATCAAAAATTGGTTTTCTTTCATGTTTTGGAAGTTTGATTGGATTCATAGACAATGCGTTGATAACTGATAACAAGTAGATTCCGTTGCCACCTTCTTACCCTCCCATGTAAAACACACTGTTCTAGGCTACTAGCTGTACTTATTACGATATGTTCTGCAGTTGGCTGTGGTTTTGGAGGGATGGGAAACGACGCATTAATTTTGTCACGTTGAATACTATGTTGGAGCAGCACTTTGAAGTATTTTCGCATTAATTCCTAAATTTTTTGATAGATTTAACAGTTTCGTGAATCTCACAATCCCATTTAGTATTAAATGCTTTCTTTTATTGTCTTCTGAAGTAAAAGTAATCCCTCTAATTCAATTCAATTGTCTTATTTGTTTTTAGGCACTATTCATCAATCACGCTTAATTTGTATTTTATTTTTGTTTTACAAACTAAAATACGAACAAGTAGAATCTTGTTTGATTCGTCTAAATGCAAAAATTATTAGTATCAACTTTTTGTAATTTTAAGTATGTTGAATTAAAGACATTAATCCTTGAATAAGTGCATCGTGTGTGCAAAATAAAATGGGATAACTAAATTGAATTGGAAGGAGTATTATTTTATCTATGGTAAACAAATAGCTTATCAGTGCTCTAAATCCTTTAAGTTATGAAATGACATTTTAAATTGCTTTTCGAAGCTTCTCTTGGTGTTTGGTCTTTACGCAGTAGATCATCTGGTTAGAAATTTATCATGTAACTTGAAGCCATTCTGAACTTCTTGGTGTTTAGTGTTCACACATAAGATTATCTAAGAATAAACTTTTGTTGTAACCGGAGGGTAATCTAATTTCTTCTGTTGACATACTACAAATCTTATTTATTGATTATCTATTTTTTAATGAAGAATCAACTGCTGCGAACCCAACTCAAGCTGAAAAGGAGGAGGTCGATTCCCGTTCAATATATGTTGGCAATGTGAGGCTAATTCTATCTTATTGGTGTCCTGGTGGCACTTTGAACTTATCATACTATAAATTACAATATGTTACTCTTTTTAAATCTGTATGCTTTGGTTGGCTTTACATTTAATCTGCGCAAACTAAGTTGATAGTTTGTTCGGAATCATTAGCCTTGATAAAAAGTTTGATACCTAAGGTTGCAGGTCAATATTTGTGAATGGCTTTTTTGAGAAAATTTGCATCTCACAGCTAGTGCCAACTTGTTGTTTAATGACTTGGCAGTTGGGTTGAGCCAATCTCATCATATCAACTTGATATAAGTAAAGGGCGAGAAAGAGAAGACCCATAAACATTACACATACATCACCTTCCTCTTTTTTAGTCTCTCCTCCCTTCACTTAATTAAAGGACTACAAGGTGGGTTGGCATTTTGAGCCACTTACCATTTTGCAAATGCTTTTATTTTATTGTTGAGAATAGGTGCTTACAATTTTGTTTAAGTTTTTCTCTGTGTCAATTGTCCAATGGAACATATGAGTAAGTACTATGAAATCTTTGTTTTACTCGATAGACATTTCTTCATTGTGAATAGTGTATTTGCAACTCCTGGATTTTTTTGTGATCTCTACTTATCAATTATATCAAATATTTGTCAATTATTTCAATTTGAAAATTTAAAGTTCAAATTTGATTTTATAAATCAGGTTTCAAATACAAGTTGTCTTGGTCAAAAACATCTAAAATCTTTTAATCAGAATTTTTGTGTTTTATATATAAAAGTATGGAAAAATCTAACACATACTCAACCATTCCTCATTTTTACAATCAGTTATCAATTTCTCCATCTTTTCTTACTAAATAAAGATTATTATATTCAATAATTATTCTATTCTTTTCGTCACTTATTTTACCGAAAACAAACAATATTTTTATGTTAAGGCCGATAAGTTACTAAAACCAGTGTAACTATATTATTTCTTTGTTTTCAAGCTATAGAATAAAAATGATCCTATTTGTTTCATTTATCCTTGAGAAGCAGAACCCTGTTGTCATTTATGGAGATGTTATACTTATAGAAACACTTTTACTTCAAGGTGATTCAACACTTTTCAAAAGATGAGAATGTCGTAGAAACTGATTTTTAGACTGAACATTGGGTCGGTCGGATTGACATTCTTCTTGAGATACAGATCTCGTAGCAAGTGATTTGGGATGATGAATCTTTGTGTTAAATTGATACACTTTAACATGTAATTTTGAATATCCATCGCTCTAGTATTCCATCACGGTATTGTGTAACATGTTATATGATTGGAGACGTTTGATTTTACTACTAATACTCATTTTATTTTTATAATAATATCATTCTTACTGCTACCATATTTGTTTTATTGTTATATTTATGATGAAAGTTATTTTATTGGGTTCAAATTTATTCTCATGAATTAAGGGAAATCGAGAAATAAAATATCTTGAGGTTGATAATCCCAACTAGGACTATTATTGAATTTTAAATAATATAACTAAATGTAAAGTGTTATATGATCACATAAATAACAGGAGGAAAATGATGAATAAGTTAGCTCGCAGGCTATCAATTAATGCTGCCCTTCTTATGGTCCAAAAAGAGAAATTTATCCAACATTATAATTTTTGTCCGTATGGTACAATGATATAGAATTTTGGGGGCAATTTTTCAGTGTATTGTGTAATTGGATCTTTGTAAACTGGCAAAAACTGCCTTGTTCTCTGAGCGAATGAGATTCTTATTTTCTTTCTGCATTTGTTTTAGGTTGACTATGCATGTACTCCTGAAGAGGTTCAGCAGCATTTTCAATCCTGTGGAACTGTGAACAGAGTGACCATTTTATCAGACAAATTTGGTCAACCCAAAGGATTCGCATATGTGGAATTTGTGGAAGTTGAAGCAGTTCAGGAAGCTCTTTTGCTGAATGAGTCTGAACTGCATGGTCGTCAGTTGAAGGTATTAAGTTTATACTCGATCATCTTTATTTGTATATATATTAGGTGTATTGGTTCACAAAACAATTTTATTCATGTTAGGTGTCAGCAAAGAGGACAAACGTTCCTGGGATGAAACAGTACCGAGGAAGGCGACCAAACCCTTATGGAAACAGATCTAGGAGACCATTCATGCCTGGAGCTCCTGTTTATGGGGCATACGGATATGGGTATGTTTCTTTTGTACTTAATAATTTTATATTGCTTTAAGGTTGAGATTGGGAACTTACATTTCATTTCGAATTGTAGATTTCAAATTTGAATTCATTGATTAAGAATTTGAGAAGGCACTCTTAAATTCTCATTTTTAACCACTTTTATAACTATAGTGGATCTGACTCAAATCCAAATTTGAATATTCTTTATTTGCCAAACATTTGATTTGAGTCAAATCTATATTTTCAAATGAAATGATCGTTCCCAAACATAACATAAGTTGATTGTAGTTGAATTTAATGCCTTTTATTTCTAGATTCCTAATTTGCCAAGACTAGTATCCACAATCTAATGTGAATGTGATTGCTATGTGTTAAGATACCTGATGCAGTTGATTAAAGCTGCTTTGTGCCTTCGGTGCTCGTGAGAAATTAGGATTAGATTAATCTATGACCTTTGAAACTGAGTAATAAGTTAACATGCTGCACTTTGAACAATTTCAGCTTGCTTGGTGAGCGATATCCTCATACTCATTTTGTACATGATTCAAAATGAGTAGAGAAGTTTGATATCTGCATTCTGCAGCATGCCACTAAAATGTTAGGTCTGAAAACAGATATTTACCATCAGCAGTTAGCAAATGTTCTTTTAGATATTGTTGCTGAAGTGAAATCATGAAATCACAGTAATTGTGAATAAGTTCTAATTCCAGAATTAAAGGAATTACGTGCCTTGAGCTTTGCTTCTATCCCCACACATTTCCATCTTTGCTCAGCAATCGCAAAAGATGTTGCATTTTATGTCCATCTTGTGGAAATTTAACACATCTGAATTGAGCAACACTTTTTAATAATAGGATCATATTATCATCGATTTGATCTTGCATTCTTGCTGCTTTTGTATCTTAGAAAGCACTAGGCATTGGGTTTGAGTATGGATATTATTCTTGTTCTTTCTGTTTATGTTTTTGATGTTGAAATTATGATGTTCCCAGTCCCCCTATAACTAGTAATATTCTTCGTTAATCTCATAACTTCTTTCTTTTGTAGAAGGGCTCCCAGAATGAGGCCTCCAATGCGGTACAGGCCATATTGACTGGTATGCAACAACAATACCAGAGCCTTAATCCCAAAAAATTGAGGTACATGCCATATTGACCGGTGTGGATTAAGATAAATTTTAAAAAAGAAAGTTATTTGATGATGTTGAAAATACAAATTATTTAGGGCAATCAAACAAATGTTAAAGAAACAGATGTAGCTATTCCCTTTTTTTATTATAAATGAAGTGATTGTAAACATTCATGTATTTCAAGTTTTGATGTAAGATTGTGATTTGTTCTTTGGTGTTGAGATTTTATTGACAGTATCTTGGGCAGTCCAGTCATGTAAAGCATATCTCGGCTGCTTTATGTTTACAATGATCCTGAAGGGTGTTCAGATTCTATTGAATAAAATGGTATTGGCAAGTTAAGATTTTATGTTTACATTAGTCCGATCCATATCCATATTGGATATTCGTATTCGAGTTTAAGTAACATAGGTTGAGGCAGCAGAAAGTTAGGTTGTGCATATTGGCCCTACCCCTAGGCAATTATAGCTAAGGATAGTTAAGGAGTAAATATTAGGAGACTCAAATCCCAATGTAGTGTTGTCTCATTCAAACTAGAATTTCCTGATTTCTACTTGACATTGCATCCTATCTAATGCTTATATGTTACTGTTAGTATTTGATTTTTAATGCAAGGAATTTAACATTTACACCCTGAAATCTCACAAAATACAATTGGATATATGAAGATTACTCTAGAATTTAGAGTTACAACTTACAACAATAGATTTTGGAATTTGTTTCCCCAAAAAATATTCCTATAGTATATAATATAAATGATCATATTCATCGGCAATCGTATCCATTATAAATGAACTGTAGAAAACTCATGTACAAATCTGGTTATCAATAATGGAGCAGCTATCAATACTTGTCATAGTGAAAACGGTTTTGTGTATACATCAAAATATTCATTGGAAGTCAATTGCGGTTCCTGTGAGGAAAAACATTGTTAGACGATTTTGGTAAATGACTGTTGGCTATTTGCTAGTTTTTTTTTCTTTTGAGGAGAGGATGTTTGCTAGTTTGTCCAGCTGAATATTGATTTATAGTTTATTGTGAGCTATTTAACCTAACTGTTATAAAGATATTTGATAAAAATAGTTATTGGGTGTTGCCATGTTGGTTTTTTTATTGTACATGTGAGTCAACATGTCAAATGCCAATATAAAAGGTACGCATAATAATTTTTTATTTTGGTTCAAAAACCCTTTACCTAAAACTTTATTTGGTTATGCGATCAACCAAAACCAACTGAAAAACCATTTTCCATGCTCACCCCATCTCTTATTTACCTCAAAACTCTTTTACTTTGTAAATTACCACATGTGTGGAGTTCCTAAATAGTAGGCTCCAAAACTCTTTTTTTTTGGGAACCTTGTTGTGACACTGAAAGTAATCCAGAATAAACCAGTACCTGGGTAACAAAACTGCCTCCAGTGTTGCGGATGGAAGCCCGCATGGCATTGAGAATGCTCCCGTAAGTACTCGCTTGTCCTCGTTCGATTGCCTGGATGAAGCAGTAAGTCATTGTTCCGGTTAACGTCACTTTTGATAAAGCCTACACAATGCAAACCCGTGGTTCAGTAAACTCAGAAACAATCTCTTTTACTCAGCTAATATATTTACACTGGTCTTCATTTTATAGCATATTACCATAGTATCAAGAGATATTTGATTATCGTCACAGCCACTGAAGGAAATGGCCTCCCCACCATTGGTTCCTTTCCATCGACCTGACCTAGGCCTATGATCCTCCCACACATACTGCCCACTCCTGCCATAATCAACTTGTTAAAATACAGTAATAATTACAATGAAATTCATTTTATAGCTTATAATAACATAGCAAGACATCCATAACTTGTAAAACACCTATTCAACTTGTATGACCAAAATACTGGTACTCTCTAAATGGCCCATTATACAGAACATAACTAGAAAATTTGAAACAAATAAGCAATTTTAACCAAAAGAAAAAAAAAATGAGATTAGGGTAAACTTAATTCCAAAAAAAGTGTCTCTATGTCCGAGTCTAAGGTTAGGTATGTTTGCAGTTACTAACAACGAACAAAAAAAATTGGTAAAAAAAGTCAAAATTGTTTGTTCGCTGATATTAACTGCTAACAAAAGGGGGGACAGTCTCATAACGTTAGAAGGGACAAAAAATGAAAATCATGTTTGTTATTTCTGGAATTAAGTTTACCCGAAACTCATTTTGTAAACTTTTTTTTTTAAATTGCTTATTTGTTTCAATCTTTCACATAACTGTCATTAAGAGCACAACAATAAACTGATGATTTGACAGCACAAAAAAATATCAATATTTCCAAATAAAGATGGACTGGTATTTTTGTGAAGAAAATATGGGTAGTAAACTAAAAAAATTAAGATATCTTCCAAGAGTAGAATGACTAACCAATTCATCCTACAAAGAAATGGTAGGTCCAACATAGTACCGCTGTGGCAAGCATCGATTATAGCATGAAGTTTCGCACCACGAGGAAGAGGCCTAACAATTGTTTCATTAATCTCATCATCTACAATCATCCCTCTGGTTTTAAAGTCCAAGGGACAGAGAGTTTCATCAAAGCCATCCAGTTCATCTCCATTATAGTTCCTTTGTTGTGCACCATGCCCAGAGTAGTAGAATACTAAAGAGTCACCTGGTCGACATCCTGCTACAAGCCAAGCCATTCCCATCCTGATATTCTCTATGGTAGGAATTCTGTAAGGGTCTTCCTCTTCTTCTGCAAATTAGCTTACAGAAGGGAAATTAGATTGTGTACTGTCAGCATAAATTGGCTCATATTAATTTCTTGTAATGTTACTGCTGATTTGAGCTCCCAGCCATTTAATTTAACTTTTGAACTCACTCAATTCTAATCATTAATAAGATACTGATGCAGGGGGTTGCTTTATGTCTTGGGCTTTAGAAGTTATCAAACGAAATGCTAGCTTAGTTGAGAACAGAAAACATGGGACCAAGGGAATGTTAGAGTATATAACATATTCTGGAGCCTTAACCATTAGCTTTAAGCTTTTGGTTGAGTTGGTTCCTTAACATGGTATCAGAAGCCAGCAAATCTCAATCATCACTCATTTAAA
Source organism: Amaranthus palmeri (assembly GCA_019776075.1). Taxonomy (NCBI): domain Eukaryota; kingdom Viridiplantae; phylum Streptophyta; class Magnoliopsida; order Caryophyllales; family Amaranthaceae; genus Amaranthus; species Amaranthus palmeri. The sequence continues at coordinate 850,602 of JAAKBH010000041.1, forward strand.
GTGGAATATTCCATTAGCTTAAGCTTTTAGTTGAGTTGGTTCCTTAACAGGGAAACACAGCACTCCACTCAAATTCTAATGCATGCTCATGGTAGGATTGGCTTTTCGTAATACTAAAAATGTTTTGGAATCTTCATAAGATATCACGTAAACAACTGAAGGCTAGGTTCTCCTTGTCTTTCATTAAAAAGGAAAATACAAATTTACATTTAGCAAAATGAATCTGAATAAACCCAAACTCATTAGTTCTAAAATCCCTTCTAAAGTCCTCCCTGCTGTCACAAACTAAGCTATTAAACTCTTGGACCAAGGAAATAAAAAAATGTAGATTCAACTTATAACTTGTTCGTTAGGAGGTGATAAATGGTGGTGATGGTTATGAGTATGTGTCGTATGACTCAAACTGTAAAGGAATTCCCATCGAGTTTGCTAAATTCTTTTAGTTATAAAAAATCAACCAAAATCATTTGCAATTTTTCCAGCAAAACAAATTAACCTACCTACCAATCTAAAGAGAAAAGGTTTTTCACTATCACAATCGACAATTCATATGGAAAGTAACTATTAAAAGGACAAAAAAACCTTTCATGTTTTTGAATTCAACCTCCATAAATTTAGATTCCATAACCTCAACCGATTAAATAAACCTAATCACAAATAAGCAATACAGAAAAGAAAATTCAGAGAATCAAGGATCCATAAAGGTAATATGATTATATGAATAGAATAATACCAGTAAGCATAAGAATCTCATCCTCGGGAAATTTGAAGCGATTAACAAGTAGAAACTTCATACACTTAGCATCATTAATACAGCCTTTATGTTATAAATAATAGTGCGAACCTTTGTTTATGGCAATGGACTCCTTGCTTAGAATAAACATGAAATGAACAACACCGTGATGAAGATTCTTTGCAACACAATGGTCACCGGAAATCTTGATAAAAGGTTGAAGGCGTATGGAAACTTTCCTTTTGTGATATATCCCCCACAAAGGTACTTGGGTTACGATAATGGATATTCACAACGAGATACAATCAACCACATTAACCGATGAGTACGCACCGATTAATCTAAACAACAAAGAGTTTATAGGAGAAAATGAAATCAGAAAAACTATAACGGAGTTGATCACTCTCCTTTACGTTTCAAGAGAATAAGAGAAAGATGACAGAATTGAGATTCTAACAACAAGTCATTTGATATCCATGCACTCACTCTTATTTATAGAGTTGAAGTGTCACATGGTTTCATCCAATCCATACATCGGTTGACGATGTAACACATTGATACATAACAACACATTAGTTCATGAAACATAACTTTGTTTCATGAACAATCACTTTGTTTCATGAACAATTACTTTGTTTCACAAAACAACTTCCAGAAACTTTCTAACTCGAAAATCTCTAAGTGTTCGAACGAGCATCCAAAGTGCTCGAACGAGCAAACCACCAAAACATCAAACAGAATGTTCAGAAGCATTCTGATCTGCTCAGAGCCACATGCTCGAACGAGCATAATAGTGCTCGAACGAGCAGCTCAATGCTCGAACGAGCAACCACATGCTCGAACGAGCACTTGCTCGTGATGCCTCGTTTTGGTTCCGTTGTTACGTACTTGCTTAGTATATGTAATACATGTTCTAAGCCTTGGATAATGTCCTACATGCTCTAAATATCCAACAATCCTCCCCCATTTAGAGCCTTTAGGACATTCTTTCTCTTTCTCTAAAACTGATTTCATAATCACATTCCATGCATCAATGCTAATGTCCCTCCGGATTGAATTAACACCTAGTACGACATACTTGACAAATGATCGTGAAATGATGATGTCCCTACGGATTGAATCACATAACACATCTGACCATTTGAAGATGAAGTACACACAGAACAACGAACGCTTTGTCGTTTCTTGACACATTATAACGGCCGTGTCCATATCTTATTCATAAGTTTATCATAGTCGATACACTAATCTTGACTACTTGAAGCGGCCACACTTCAAACTTATATAGGTAGGTTCTCATTACGTAAAATATATCCCCGTGAATGGATATCACCAAGAGCTCTTCTACTCTTGGCCTTGAGAACTTTCAAGAGACGACTACCTCGCTAACTCACGGTCCAAAGCAACGATGGGTCATTAAACTTTGTTGCTTACAAAATCCAAAAAGAATTACACCACATTGAATTCAGACACAATGTTACTCGTGTGTGAATTGGGCTTTCTAATCGAATTTTAGTAGCGTATTCCGATTGCAATTGACGCTTGTTCAATTGTATCCTTACTCATGGCTTTAGTAAAGCCAAATTGAACTTACTGTTCACATAATCAAGAGTTATGACCCCATTAACGATAAATCCTTGCACTAGGCTGTGCCTAAGAGCAATATGATGGAATTTAGCGTTATGCACTTGATTATAATCCTTTCGCCAATGCCATCCTGCAATCCGTATGAATTGCCACCGGTGATATAGGCATTGGTAATATTGGTATAGTATCTCAAACATGAGATTCCTTTAACCATTCCGCTTCCTTCCCTGTATATGCTAGCGCTATAAACTCGGAAGCCATAGTGGAACAACAATGCACATTTGTTTCTTGGAAGACCATGATATGGCTCATCCCCCATAAACAAACACCCAACCACTCGTCGAAGATTAACTTCTTCATTCGTGATTTAATTTGCATTGGAATAACCCTCTCAAACTTGGAGGTTCTCCACTATAAATAATACCACGCTCTATGGTACCTTTCAAGTATCTTAATACTCTCTTACCCGGATTGCTAGTAAATCTACTCAATTTTGCAACCGCAAACGCAATATCCGGTCTTGTACATGTCATCGCATACATTAGCGATCCAATGACTTTTGAATAAGCTAATTGCGAAACTGGTTCCTTATCATGTCTAAATAAATTTTGACATGTTGATACATAGGGGTCGACATTGGAATTCCATCAAACATGTTGAAACTGTTAAGTACTTTCTCATTGAATTGAGATTAACTTAACTTGATTCCATTGTCGTCTCTTATGATCTTTATACCTAAGATCACATCGACCTCCCCCATTTCATTCATTTGAAATGAACATGACAAAAATCTTTGTCTCTTGAACCCGTACTAAATCAGTACCAAATATGAGCATATCATCAACGTTGAGACATATAATGACTCCGTTGCCTTGCCCATTAAACATGCTATAAATGCACTTATTGTCTTGAATTAATTTGAACCCTAAGGACAAAACAATTCATGAAACTATTCACTTAGCGAATATTTCCGTCAAAAAGACTTTTCATTAAATATCTCAAACTAGAGATAATTTAATTTCTTTGTCTAAAACTAAGACAAATGTTTATGGATAAATATTATCTTTATTATTTACACTTGGAAGTTTCAAAATTACCTCCCCATTTGTAAACATTCAATCACTAAAAAGAAATGTCAATTCTTTGTGATTCAATTCAAAATTGAATTTCATGCATAAAATATGCATAACTTGAGTAATTTACTCACATTATTACAAACTAGTAATAATCAATCAATTATTAAATATTATGGAATCTATTTACCATAATCTTCATTTTATACTTGAAGTATAAAATACATTATCATACTACTTGATAATAATTTCATGTCTTAAAGGACACAACTTTATAAGTAAATACTTATAATGCCTCTTATAGTTATTAAATAAATCAACTTGTCACATATAATTTAAGAATAAATTATATACCATCCATTTCCTTAAATGGAATGAATAAACATACCAAAATATTATTACAAACTAGTAACAATAGTTTGAGTTAAATCTTTATGGAATTTTAATCACCATAAAACATAATTTGCAAAATCTATGCAAATTAATTTATTCTCTTATTTAGAATAACAATTTATTTCATAACTATTTTCATAAGTAATGATAAAAGCAACCATTTAATTATAATTTCAACATTGTTGAATTATACATAATAATTTAAACTTAATTATTATAAATAATGGTCCAACCATATTAAACTTAAATTTAATATATTCCATATACACAAAAATGTATATCCACATGACATAAAATTCCTACCCCTTTATCTCAGTTATAATATAACTAGATTAACTTGGGTAATAACATAACTCATTTGAGTATGTCAAAAATAAATCATTACCCCTTATTATTATTTTGTAATAAACTTGGGTAAACAAATTATATGTCAATTTAATTCTTATCTCATTTTATGAGATACTTGACATAAATCAATTGAAACATCACTTACTTATAAGTAGTTATAACAAAATAACTACCATAACCAACCAAATTATGGTTACATCAATTAAATTGATCCTTTATCTCATTATATAATCCGAAACATAAGAATCAAATAAAACAATGATTCAAACATTCATATAGCCATCGAAAAGATATATGATATTCCTGCCTTTCTCATATATAAGCACTTGTTGTAAAAACAAAAAAAAAATATGATACCCACATACCCACTCAACTAAACATACAAAATTAACATGTTAATAATCATTAACATCACGTGAGGAGCATATCTTTAAAATAAAGGTATCATAATCCACAAGAAGATACAAATGCATATATAAACATATAAGGCATAAGGGCATAAGAAAAATTAACCACCAAACTTGATCAAATGATTTGATCAATATCCGAAAACCGTAATGCATAAAAAAATAGAATAACATTTAGCACTTTGATCATCAACATATGATAATATATATACCATGCGTACAAATTTAGTAAATTATTTATTTATAATAAATCTTAAACATATTTCATGGAAAAACATACCATCAAAAAAAAAACATCATACTTTTGGTTATGATGCAACACAAGTCACAACGCATAATTATCAACATGATTAAATATAATTAATCACTTTCTTTAACATGCCTCATGAATAATAAAATTCCATCAAGTATAACATATCATACTTTAAACATATAGTTAATCAATTTCCTTGAACATTTTCTATGAAAATATTCCATCAACACAACATGAATAAAATCATCTTTAAATCAAATAGACTTGATTAAACACATACTTTATGTATACTTGGCAATTATAATTTATATATAATATATAATTCTTAACCATTGTAGTACTTTTATTCCATACTACAAAAATTTCATTGCCCTTTTAATTAACCATGATGATCACATGAATAAATTTTATTCTCTTTTCTTAATTATAAATAATTAAGAAATAACACTTTATGATTTCCATCATAAATTCTCATCATCAAAATAACACATATCCACTTCTCTAGATCATATCTTTGTAAATAATATTACCCACATGCTTTACTTCAAATTAACATAAATTTGAACACATGTATATGATCATCCAAAAGAAGATTTAAATGTATGTAAATACTTTCTCACAATTTTAAACACAAAAGCATCAAACATAATTTATGATAAATAAATTACATGAAAGAAAAACTTACTTGTTTTCCATGATACTTCTTATTAAAATTAATCAAGAGAATAATTATATCATTTGCGTTCATCAAAATTTCATACCAAAATACTTGTCCAATTTCATGAAGTGTAACGTGAGATCCTTAACGCTTGCCATGATCAAAGAATATTTCACAAAAGATTGTTATAAATAATAGTGCGAACCTTTGTTTATGGCAATGGACTCCTTGCTTAGAATAAACATGAAATGAACAACACCGTGATGAAGATTCTTTGCAACACAATGGTCACCGGAAATCTTGATAAAAGGTTGAAGGCGTATGGAAACTTTCCTTTTGTGATATATCCCCCACAAAGGTACTTGGGTTACGATAATGGATATTCACAACGAGATACAATCAACCACATTAACCGATGAGTACGCACCGATTAATCTAAACAACAAAGAGTTTATAGGAGAAAATGAAATCAGAAAAACTATAACGGAGTTGATCACTCTCCTTTACGTTTCAAGAGAATAAGAGAAAGATGACAGAATTGAGATTCTAACAACAAGTCATTTGATATCCATGCACTCACTCTTATTTATAGAGTTGAAGTGTCACATGGTTTCATCCAATCCATACATCGGTTGACGATGTAACACATTGATACATAACAACACATTAGTTCATGAAACATAACTTTGTTTCATGAACAATCACTTTGTTTCATGAACAATTACTTTGTTTCACAAAACAACTTCCAGAAACTTTCTAACTCGAAAATCTCTAAGTGTTCGAACGAGCATCCAAAGTGCTCGAACGAGCAAACCACCAAAACATCAAACAGAATGTTCAGAAGCATTCTGATCTGCTCAGAGCCACATGCTCGAACGAGCATAATAGTGCTCGAACGAGCAGCTCAATGCTCGAACGAGCAACCACATGCTCGAACGAGCACTTGCTCGTGATGCCTCGTTTTGGTTCCGTTGTTACGTACTTGCTTAGTATATGTAATACATGTTCTAAGCCTTGGATAATGTCCTACATGCTCTAAATATCCAACACTTTAAGCTCCGATGGAGAGTATTTATAAGAGATTCCAATTATCAACGCCTTTTTCCGACCATTCGGAACTCCACCTTGAGAATACGGCGCACTTGGCGGAGGGTAGTAGGAATGCGGCGGAGGAAGAGTGCAAGGAGCGGCGATGGGAGAAATTGCGTGACAGATCATGCAGCGAATTGAAGTAGCACCTTGTGGGAGTTGTAATAGAGTTTTGCAGTTCGAACAGTGTACTAGCAATGGCATCGCCATTTTTGATTAACTCAGAATACAGGAAAAAATTAATGGGGAGAGAGACTATAATAGTGGACAGGAAATGGTGCAATCAGAGACGCGGGAAATTTAAGTCAACGAAAGAATAACTGAAAAGTCGTAATATAATTCCAACACGCTCGATTTTTATTTATTTTTTATTTTTTTTAATCTGAACTAGGAATGGGCATGAGTCTTGGATTTTAAGGGTAGGGATGGGTATAAGTCTTGGATTTTAAAGGTCTAGAATCGATTTAGACCTTATTTAAAGAGTCTGAATCTATCTATTTTTGGATCTTATGGATTCGTGTCGAATCTGGGTCCATAACCTTAGGGTTTGAGTCCGGATCCAAATCTACAATGCATTCACAATGACACATATTGAAGTAATGAAGTGAATGTCTTTTGGTGTAGTTTTATTACTTCATTCATTTCAAGTCTAATATCATAAATTGTCTAGATATTAACTATTTTGATACTAATCATTCTAAGCAAACTTTCGAACCTTTAAACCAACATTGCAATGTATAATTTAACAATTAAAAAGAAACATTTACTTGTGCATTGAAGATATTTTGGCTAAAGAAAAGAACAAGTCTTGGTGGATGAACTTTGCGAGAGGTTCTCAAGCCTAGAAAATAAAAGTCGCTATTAAAGAGTACGAGAATTTGATGGCAAGAATATGGGTTGAAGAGTACAATTGCATGAGAGAGCTTGAAGAGTTGAAGTTAGATGAATTAACATTAATTGTTTCTAAATAAGGTTTAAATGACAACAATAACTGGTTAACTGTAAAAAATAAGTGTTTTCCTGGTTGCCGGTCATTTAGCCCTTTCTTTGCAAATAGGCATCAAAGGTTAATCCTTTGTAGAATAAATTAAAGATTGACCCTTTATTTGCAGGTGGGCTAAAGGTGAGCCATGTGTAGCACTACCAAACCATGGTTCAGTCCAAGTCCATGATCATAGCCATGAAGAGGATACTCAATCACTCTATCAAAGCATCAATAACTTGGATGAAGATGGGTACAATATTTTGACACATGGACCTCGCCATCAAGGGTCGAGAACACTTCTAATGATATTTCAAATCCATAAAAATTGTGCATCAATAAAACATTAGAGAAGGCTTTAAATGATTGGCCAAATTGTATAGGAAAAATAAAAGGCCACGGGTTTTTTCTTTTTTTGGGCCGGGCATTTGTGTTTTAAAGGAGTCGTGTTTACCTCCTTTTTTGTAACGACTAGTTTTCTACTACAAAGCCTATATAAAGGCTTTGCCCCTCATTGTAAGGATTCATTCTAGACATTACACATTTTCTTATTTTGTGATTCTTGGAGCATTTCCCATTGTAAGGAAATAAGATTCTTTTTGTTCCTCTTGTGCATTGTTTGTCTCTTTAATCATCCCACTCCTAAAGGTGTGGAACACCTTCTAATCTCTTCTTTGTGAAACAAATCAAGAGTGCATCCTTCATGGGCATTGTGTGAAACTCAATAACGAAGGCGTAGAACCAACAAGTGTTGGATTGAGGGGTTGATTAGGAAATCAAGAATTGATTTCTTTGGTATTTTGGCGTGTTCATTGTGGGTAGAATACTCGACAATCCTGCGTGAGAATCGAGGGGCTTCATTGTGTGCAAGGTCGTGGATCCGGAGGGTCGACCTTGTTGCAAAAGGTTAGCCTTTTAGAAGCAATTTTTCCTCTAAGTTTTGGTGTAAGATTGTGATTTGTTCTTTGGTGTTAAGATTTTATTGACAGTGTTAAGATATGTTGTCCAGTTTAAAATCGGATATCATATCAGAATTATTCGATTTTCAAATACTAGATATTTCCAGATCGTATAAATCAGATCAGATATTTTTGAACACCACTCATGTAAAGCATATCTCGTCTGCTTTATGTTTACACTTTACATTGATCCCAAAGGGTGTTCATGTATTATTTTTTAAAATGGTATTGGCAAGTTAGTTTTTTAGTTGAGGTTGTAGAAAATTAGATTCACAATGTCTTTATAACATTTCATTCATGATAAAAAAGTTGTGCAAATTGGCCATCCCCCTAGACAATTATAGCGAGGAATTGTTAGGGTGAAAATATTCTTAGACTCAAACCCTAATTTTCTGATTCTGTTATACTAGTTTTTCACTAATTTTTATCTATTTTTTTTATTATATAGACTCATACACGATATATGATTCTTCATATTTATATGCTTTTTTTCGGACTCAGTTTTATACTATTATTATTTTTTTTTAGACTCGTCATACTTAGTTTTATACTTTACATTATTTATCGTATTTATTATGATATTTTTGTATGCTGAGTTGATAAGTTAAAATCGACTAATAAAAAAATTAGAAAAATTGTAATGAGTTCTATGTCAAGATGGTTACAAGTCTTGTCATTTGCCCCACAAGACTTCAAAATTGGCTTTGTTGAAGGCTAAAACATTGAGAATGTAGAACACATGCAAGATGGGAGTGTTGTCTCATTCAAACTAGAATTTCCTAATTTTCTACTTCATATTACATTCTATCTAATGCTTAATAGGTTACTATCAGACTATTAGTATTTGATTTGTATTACTAAGAATTTACAATTTCTACCCTTAAATTTCACAAAATACAATTGGATATGAAAATCACTTTAGGATTTAGACTTACAACTTACAACAATAGATTTTGGAATTTGTTTCCCCCAAAAAAGTACAATATATATATATGATCATATTCACCAGCAATCATTTTTGAGATGAAAGGAGACTACTTTTTCATTTCATTCAAAATAATTGATTGGATGAAAGAAGGATAATCTTTCATCCATATCATACAACAACCGAAATTAACAGACCCACGAGCAAAACATATCTGCTGCTTTGTTACAGTCTTTAGAAACAAAAGAAAATGTACAAGATATGAAATTATTAATAAGATATTTACAACGATTAATAATAACTTCAAACTCAGAAAATGTACAAGATATGAAAGCATTAATAAGATATTCACCAGCAATCATATGATCCATTATAAATTAGCTGTAGAAAAATCAGGTACAGATCTGGTTATCAAAAATGGAGCAGCTACTCATACTTGTCATAGTGAAAATGGTTTTGTGTATACATCAAATACTTCATTGGCGGTCAATTGTGGTTCCTGCTAGGAAAAACACTGTTGTAAGACACCAATACTTGTATTCCTTCACTATACATTCTCTTTCTGTCATTTTTCAATTACTAAATATTACGAGTATATTTGGTAAATGACTGGTAGCTGTTGGCTAGCTTGACTAGCTGAATATTGGTTTTATTGCGAGTTGTTTAACACAATAAATTAGGTGTTGGCTTTTTATTATACATGTGGGTCAAAAAGCCAAATAACAATGTATTTGCTATTCATAGTAACTTTTTATTTTGGCTTAAAAGCCTTTTACCTAACACGTTATTGGTTATGTGATCAACCAAAACGCAGAAAGCCAACTGAAAAGTCATTTGTCATACTCACCCTATCTCTTATTTTCCTCAAAACACTTTTACTTTGTTAGTTACACATGTGGAGTTCCTAAATAGTACGCTCAGAGTTTATTTTATTTCTCTTGTAACACTGGAAAGTAATAAAAAGTAAACCAGTACCTGTTTCAATCCAATACCACTTCCTCCTGTCAAAAGCATAGTAAGTAGGGAGGTAACAGTACCGCTTCCAACAGCACTGCTAGTGTTGCGGATGGAAGCCCGCATGGCATTGAGCATGCTCCCGTAAGTACTCGCTTGTCCTCGTTCGATTGCCTGGATGAAGCAGTAAGTCATTGCTCCAGTTGATGTCACTTTTGATAAAGCCTGTACAATGCAAACCCGTGGTTCAGAAAAGTTAGAAAGAAACTTCAATCTCCTTTACTCGTTAATATTTACACTGGTCGTCATTTTATAGCCTATTACCGAAGTATCAGCAGATGTTTGATTATCGTCACAGCCACTAAAGGAAATAACTTCCCCACCATTGGTTCCTTTCCATCGACCTGACCTCGGGCGATGATCCTCCCACACATACTGCCCGCTCCTGCCATAATCAACTTGTTAAAATACAGTAATAATTACACTGGTCTTCATTTTATAGCTTTTAACATATCAAGACATCCACAAGTCTGTCAATTCATAAGTTCTGTTCTTTAGAGTAAACCACCTAAATTCTGGCCCATTATACAGAACATAACTGTCATTTAGAGCAACCACAATAAACTGATGATTGAAAGCACAAAAAAATATTGATGTTTGTAACTGAAGAAAATGGGTAGTAATTTGAAAAATTTAGATATCTTCCAAGAGTAGAATGACTAACCCATTCATCCTACAAAGAAATGGCAGGTCCAACATAGTACCGCTGTGGCAAGCATCGATGATAGCATGAAGTTTTGCACCACGAGGAAGAGGCCTAACAATCGTTTCATTAATCTCATCATCTACAATCATCCCTCTTGTTTCAAAGTCCAAGGGGCAGAGAGTTTCATCAAAGCCATCCACTTCATCTCCATTATAGTTCCTTTGTTGCGAACCATGCCCAGAGTAGTGGAATACTAGCGAGTCACCTGGTCGACATCCTGCTACAAGCCAAGCCATTCCCATCCTGATATTCTCTTTGGTAGGAATCCTGTAAGGGTCTCTTTCTTCTTCTGCATATTAGCTTACAAAAGGGAAATTAGATTGTGTACTGTCAGCATAAATTGGCTCATATTAGTTTCTTGTAATGTAACTGCTGATAAGAGCTCCCAGCCATTTAATTTTACTTTTGAACTCCTTTTGCTTATCACAAAGAGAAAAATGAAAATGGGCAGGGGGTAGCTTTATGTCTTGGGCATTAGATGTAATCAATCGTATTAGGCCGTGACAATTCGTCACATAATCTCACCGTGGCCCACTCGTGGGGTCACGGGACACCCGTGGGCTCGGGCCCACAAACCCACGGGTCAAGAGCGTTGACTTGCACATACACTCGGTGAGGTTCATTGTTTCCCAAAACCATATGGCTATAAGAGGATTAGCTCACCAAGTATATATACAAGTCCACAACCCACTTTTTTATCGATGTGGGATCTTGTCTGACATGTGAAGTATTTCCAACAAATCGAAACCCTAGTTTAATTGAGAACAGAAAAAATGGAACAAAAAAAGCTTGCTATCAAGGAGATATAAACATATAGAATAAAAAAAACCCTTCAAAAAAGTTAAGCCTGCTTAGGAATAAATATGTGGACCCTCCATCATATGATCTACCTCCTCTGGTTTTGAATGAAACTTAATAAAAACGAACTTATTTTAGCTCAAAATATAACCTTTGAAGTTTCTTAAATATGATCTTTACTTGCAATCTTGCAAATACATAATATATGCAAGGTAAAGCTCAAAAGTGCCCACCACTGACATCGTATAAACAATTAAACATGATAGGCTACCTAACTGTTTAATTAGAAAAATGATGCTTCTTGATACCTTGTGGCACTTTTCCGAAAGACTCACATACAACTGTACAAGGGGAAACACTCCTCTCAAATTCTAATGCATGCTCATGGTAGGTTTGGCTTTTCCTAATACTAAAAATGTTTTGGATCCATCAAAAGATATCACGTCATAACTTGAGGCTAGGTTCTCCTTGCATTGTCTTCCATTAAAAAGGAAAATAATATAAATTTATATTTAGCAAAATGAATCTGAATAAACCCAAACTCATTAGTTCTAAAATCCATTCTAAAATCTTCCTTGATGTCACAAATTAAACTATTAAACTTTTGGACCAAGGAAATGAAAAAATGTGGATTCATTGTTATAGTGTATAACATATCCCGGGCCTCAACCAAAAGCTTAAGCTTATGGTTGAGGCCCCAAGATATGTTATATACTCTATCATAGAATATATTATATACTCTGACATTCACCACTTCCCAACAAACCAAACTTATAACTTGTTCGTTGGATGGTGATAAATGGTGGCGATGGTTATGAGTATGTTTTAGCAAATGCATTGGAAAAGAAGTAATATACAGTAATTTTCATTTTCCTTTTCTGTAATGGTGAACAGACTGAGAGCATCTGCTCTCTGTAGATCAGTAGATTTATAACCATTATGAATGTATGACACACACACTACAAAAGCTTGTATGAATTTCGAATGCCAACCACTTTTGGTTCGTTGGTAAAAGTGTCGTTTGCTATTTTTCTCTAGTGCTGTTTTGTCGCAAAAGAAATTAAGAGTAGATAAATCACAAACTTGGCATAGAGGCCCCCATCCTAGGAAAAATCTCCCTTGGGAAGCCTAAAAGTATTTATATGGTCGGTATTACTGACCACCACTATATTACACACTGTGTTGAAATATTTAGCTCCCAAAAGTATCTATATGTTCGGTATTACTGACCATCACATTGTTGGTGGTCGCTAAATAATCAGTAATGCAGACAATAATCGAGTGGAGCTTTTTAGAAGTGGCGATCATTCCATAATCCCCTGTTGAAGTGCCCATGTGTTACTCACATGTGAGTTGTTTCACATCGAAGAAAGAAAAACATCACTTTATAAACTCAAGGAGTAACTACTACTATCACCAATTGGTTTAGTGGTGAACCTTTTTTGGGTCTATGAGTGGACTACTTCTTCTCCTCATTGTTTGGGTTGCCCAGGCCCATTTTCTAAATTCTATCATGATATCAGAGCCTGATTTGTTGTTGGGCCTTTATGGGCATTTAATCTTAGCACTGGTTAAGGGGCCTTTAATTGGATGTTCATTCCCAATAGGTTTGTAACCCTTCTAGTGGGCTAAAATTCTAAGGACACTCACATGTGAGGGGTGTTGAAGTGCTCACGTGTTACCCACATGTAAGCCCACATCGAGAAAGAGAAGAGTATGCATCACTTTACAAACTCGATGAGTAACTCCTACTATCACCAATTGGTGTGAGTAGCGAACCTTATTTGGGTTTATGGATATACTACTTCTTCTTCACCCCTTTATTTGGGTTGCCCAGGCCCATTTTCTAAATTCTATCACCCCTTCCTTTTAACACAAATTCTACTAACCTCTTATTAACCTCACATATTTTGAAAGAAACATGCAGGGTCAATTATGAGATTTCAGGGCGAAAATTAAATTATAAGTACTAATTATAAAATATATTTATAATTACAAAATTAGTAATATAAAAAATATTACACGCCTATAATATAGCTCGATAATATCCGCTTTTTATTTAACTTCATCAATTTTTTTGTGGGCCTGGGCGCAAGCCCTAGGGCCGGCCCTCGTCAAACATGATTTTGATGTGTTAGGTATAAACACCTGATTTTTATCTGTATATAGATCTAAATTAAATGAACTAAAATCATCGGCAATTTTACCAGCAAAACAAATTAACATACCAATCAATAGAAAAAAAGGTTTTTTTCACCATCACAATCGACAATTCACATGGAAAGTAAAAGAACATTAAATCTAAAAGTTTTTGAATTCATCCTTCATAAAACTAGATTCCATAGCTTCAACCCAAACATCAAATAATTAGCAACATAGAAAAGAAAAATCAATCGATTACCAAAAAATTTAAGAAAAAAGAAGCACAAATTACCAAACTAACACTAGAAGAAAAGCAAATTAAGGATCCATAAAGGAAACAAGAATAATACCAGTAAGCATAAGAATGTCATCCTCGGGAAATTTGAAGCGATTAACAAGCAGAAACTTCATACACTTAGCATCATTAATACAGCCTTTAAGCTGAAATCGAGAGTATTTATAAGAGATTCCAATGATCAACGCCTTCTTCCGTCCAATCGGAGCTCCACCTTGAAAAGACTGCGCATGCGGCGGCGGCTGATGCTGCGGCCGCGGCGGCGGAGGGTAGTAGGAGTGCGGAGGAGGAAGAGAGCGAGGAGCGGCGATGCGAGTAATTGCGTGACAAAGTGCGCAGCGAATTGAAGTAGCACCTTGTGGGAGTTGTAATGGAGTTTTGCAGTTTGAACAGTCTACTAGCAATGGCATCTTTGATTAAGAATACAGAAAGAAAAAAACAATTGGGGGGGGGGGGGGGGGGGGGGGGGGAGACAATATAATTGGGAAAATGGTGACAATCAGAATCAGAAACGCCGGAAAGTCAACGATAGAATAATAAAAGTCATAATATTCATCTGTCCTCTTTGATTTGTATTGAGGAGAAAGTGAGTAAAATTTAAGGAAGTGATAATTAATAAAAACACAGAATAAATTGTATGGATAAAATTGAAAGAGAATTAAAATATATGGATGAGATTAAAAGAAAGTGATAGGCCATAATCTAAACATAAAAATAATGCTTCATTTTTTTTACTTGCACCATTTCCACTTTTTACAATATTCATCAATTGATAGTGTTTTGCATAGTGCGGCTATTAAACGATAAAAAAACCTAGTCATGTGGGATCTTGCTTTATTCATCTCGTCGAATACTTTCATAATATCAAATTTTTATTATTTTTAGTTGAATATAATTCTAGATATAAGCAACCTGACAAATGCATTGGACTGCGTAAAAGTATGTTTGGGTGCAAGTAAAAAAAACAGAGGAAGTACAATTTAAACGGGACGGACCAAAATAGAAAATAATGCAAATTAAATCAAACGAAGGGCATAAATTCTTAGCGGACACGCCTGTATTTTTTTTTATATATTTTCTAAATCCAATGCTCAAATAAAACAAAATTTTCATTTTCCTGATAAGAAGAGGGGTGGGATTAGAAGTATTCAAAAATATGATGATTCGAATTTTATCTGATCTTGTAATTAAATTTGGTTTGACATGATTTTAAAAATAAATTATAATTGTGTATAAAAAATAGTATGGATATAAAAGCACATTTTAAATCAACTTGAAACATTTAACCTGAAATTAATCAGATGACTTGATTAACACTTTTAGATGGGATAAACAATATATTTGATTTTTATGTAATTTAATTAATCTGATGAAAAAGGTACATGGTCAAATTAAAATAAAGCTCAATTCCAACTTGATTAGGATTTACAATGAAAATCAAAGCAAATTAAGACTTGCTCAAAAAATAAAGATATTGTATGTATAAAAATCAATTAAAATTCTAGAATAGGTAAATTCACTAACATTGTCAATTCCTATTTACAAATTCACAAATTGATGAAAGCAAAGTGATCAATTTTGACATTAAAGTGATCAATTCCTATTTACAACTTTATAATCTTAAAGGAATTAATTATTTTAAAGTATTCGATTTTCATCGTTAAAGTAATCAATTTACTCCTTTATTGAATTGATTACTTTAAGATATTAAGTATACATTGGGTTAACTCAATAGATATGGTTTCACCGTGAGACAGTCTCATTTGAAAATTTGTTTAAGTTGGACATTATATAAGCACTAATTCTTGATTGAAACAGACTCATGGTGAGACCTCTTATTAATAGAGTTGACCGATTAATTGAAAAAAAAATAACGGTTATAATTTAAAAAATTAAGAGAATTGTTTTGTAGATTATTGTCTATTAAAATTTAATTTAATTAATAATATTTTTAAAAAATATACTTAATTTGAGCTATTTTTATAGGTCTGTCTCATAATGAGATACTCCCATCTTAAGATTGCTCCCCACCAAGCACGCTTAACTGTAGAGTTCTTAGCAAATGGATTTCTGTGAAAAGAAGATGCACCTTGTTAATATGAGTAGTCTATCAATCCCTTTTCAAGCTAAATCTAGGGTCACACACACACACAAGAAGATGCACCTTGTTAATATGAGTAGTCACACACCTTGTTAATATATATATATATATATATATATATATATATATATATATATATATATATATATATATATATATATATATATATATATATATATATATATATATATATATATATATATATATATATATATATATATATATATATATATATATATATATATATATATATATATATATATAGGTTTGTCTTGTCAAGTGCATGAGAATACTTTCTAATTAGCTAAATTCTTATGAATTTATAATCTTAATTAGTATTAAGTTATTAACTATTAAGTAGTAAACAACAATACAAAATGGTCATAATAATAAATATAAATCCACATCTCTTAGTAATGGTAGTGCTTATGTACCTCCAAATTATACATAATTTATTCCTCTAAATTACAATTATTATTCCTCGTTAGTAAAAAAATACAAAAAAAAACTTAAACCTCTTGAAACTAAATAAGCACTACTCTACTTATACTCTACCTACATTTTAGCAACACTTTGGTCTCTTTTTGATCAATTCACTAACAACTTTCCATTTCCATTAGAGATCAATTTCATCTCTATAGTACTCCTCCAACCAATATTTCATAAAAAAACACATGATGTATTCTGAAATCTGAATACGTATAAAGTCAAGTGGAAAAATAACGATGATCAAATGGAGGGCGTATAAATTGTGACACTCAAAAAGACTTTAATTAATAAATTATATACTTTCTGAATATTGAAAATTATACATAATTTCTCCGTCTAAATTACAATTATTATTCCTCATTAGCAAAAAAATACCAAAAAAACTTAAACCTCCTCAAACTAAGTAAGCACAAATCGACTTATACTCTACCTCCATTTCAGCAACAACATTGCGTTTCCGTTTTTCGATCAATTCACAAGCAATTTTCCATTTTCATTATAGATCAATTTCGTCCCTACAAACCTCCAACCAATAGTTCATAAAGAACACATGACGTATTCTCAAAATCAAGTGGAAAAACAACAGTGAAAAGAAGGGCATATAAATTCCGGCTCTCAAAAAGACTTTACTTAATAAACTATATATATTTTCTGAATAATGAAAATTATACATAATTTCTCCGTCTAAATTACATTTATTATTCCTCATCAAAAAAATACAAAAAGGACTTAAACCTCCCTAAAACTAAATAACCACTACTCAACTTATACTCCACCTCCATTTCAGCAACAACTTTGTGTTTCTTCGATCAATTCACTAACAACTTTCCATTTTCATCATTGAAAAATCTCATCCCCACACTCCTCCAACCAACACTTCAAAAAGAACACATGATGTATTCTCAAAATACGTACAAAAACAAGTGGAAAAACAACAGTGAAATAGAGGGCGTATAAATTCCGACTCTCAAAAAGACTTTATTTAATAAACTGTATATATTTCTGAATATTGAAAATAATACATAATTTCTCCGTCTAAATTACATTTATTATTCCTCATCAAAAAAATACAAAAAGGACTTAAACCTCCCTAAAACTAAATAACCACTACTCGACTTATACTCTACCTCCATTTCAACAACAACTTTGTGTTTCTTCGATCAATTCACTAACAACTTTCCATTTCCATCATGAAAAATCTCATCCCCACGCTCCTCCAACCAACACTTCAAAAAGAACACATGATGTATTCTCAAAATACGTACAAAAACAAGTGGAAAAACAACAGTGAAATAGAGGGCGTATAAATTCCAACTCTCAAAAAGACTTTATTTAATAAACTGTATATATTTCTGAATATTGAAAATAATACATAATTTCTCCGTCTAAATTACATTTATTATTCCTCATCAAAAAAAATACAAAAAGGACTTAAACCTCCCTAAAACTAAATAACCACTACTCGACTTATACTCTACCTCCATTTCAGCAACAACTTTGTGTATCTTCGATCAATCCACTAACAACTTTCCATTCCCATCATGAAAAATCTCATCCCCACACTCCTCCGATCCAACCAACACTTCAAAAAGAACACATAATGTATCCACAAAATACGTACAAAAACAAGTGGAAAAACAACAGTGAAATAGAGGGCGTATAAATTCCGACTCTCAAAAAGACTTTATTTAATAAACTGTATATATTTCTGAATATTAAAAATAATACATAATTTCTCCGTCTAAATTACATTTATTATTCCTCATCAAAAAAATACAAAAAGGACTTAAACCTCCCTAAAACTAAATAACCACTACTCGACTTATACTCAACCTTCATTTCAGCAACAACTTTGTGTTTCTTCGATCAATTCACTAACAACTTTTCATTTCCATCATGAAAAATCTCATCCCCACACTCCTCCGATCCAACCAACACTTCAAAAAGAACACATAATGTATTCTCAAAATACGTACAAAAGCAAGTGGAAAAACACCGGTGAAATGAAGGACGTATAAACCCTGACTCTCAAAAAGACTTCAATACAATTAACAAACTATTTACTTTCTGAATATCAATTAATTATCTAATCTTTAGTTTCTGAAGTGCTAAATAAGCAATAATTCTATAACCCACAAGCATTAACCCTAAAACACAAACATCAATCCACAAATGATTAAGTCCCATAGATTTAATAGAAGGAACATCAATAACTTTGCACCATTCCCATTTTCCCATGTTGAAACAAGGGTATGTATCATTTTCTTGGTATTGTACCCCTAAAAGTAACTTATAACAATAATAACTATAACTTAAATACTTAAGCCATACTATAAAAGGAGGTATTTGTTGAACATAGTACCCCCCAGCAATAAGGAATACTAGGGTAGTAACTGAGGCTAGGGTAGTGGCTGGTTTTATGTCCATAAGTATGGCCCCAATGGCAAGTCCTAGGCTTTGGGCTACTAGGACATTGTATAGGACAACAATAAGGGATAGTATGAAGGTTATAGGGTTGGGTTTTAGGCCACCCATCCAATAGATTATGAATACAAAGGCAGTTGGTAGGGCCAGTTCTAAGGGTAAGTCTCCTATTGTTCTTGCTAAGAAATACGAGGATAGTTTGTACATTCCTGATGTTCTTTCCTTTATTAGCATTCTTCTTTCTTGTGGGAATGTGAAGACTGCGTTGTATAACGGGTAGAACCCCCAAAATACTGAAAAGAAGAATATTAACGCCACCTGCAAAAGTTATGTGCATACGTGTTATTTGTATGTTGTAATATTGAATTTTGTTTGATTAATCGCAATAGATATGTACGTAGTTTATTGAAATTCATTCACAATGATAAGTTTCCTCTATTCATGATTTGTGATGTATAGAATGTAAATATCATTGTTGATTTTTCATAATGTATTCAACTTATTTTTAGCTGATTTTTCTTCTAATACCCTTATAATGTAAATTTATTATGTTTTTTATTGTTGAATATTTAAATGCGAGACATGTAATTTTTTTTAGTAACAAAGTAAAAAGTAATATTATTGTCTGTAAACTTAACATCTATGTGTTTAGATAAAAAGAAATTGAGGAAAAAAGAAAGGGAAAGATTTGGTAAGATGGAGGATCCATTGTTTGGATAACAAAAAGGAAGGAGATGGATTTGGAAGAGAGGGCCGAGTTTGGAGAAAAAAAATGAACAATTTTTTCTAAAATTTAAACATTTTAACGAAAAACACTTATTTTTTTCCTTTTTCCTTTCTTTCTAAACAAACAAGATTTACTCATATTCCTTACTGTCTTCCTTTTCCTGCCTTTCCCTTTATTTTCTTTTTTTTTTCTCTCTTAATTTTTTATCCAAATACAGTGTAAATAAAAATTAATAAACCAACTAAAAAATTGCAAAAGGTTTAACCTTTAAACACATGCACGTGTCTATGTGGAAAGAAAATCAAAAAAAAATCACCTTGTAAATCAAATAAAAAATTTAAAGGAAGCTTGCACTTCTTTGTATCTTAACAAACTTTAAGTCCTAAACTTACATAAAGCTACTTTATTTTTTGTGCTTTGAAATCTTTTTATTCTCACCACAAGTACATGAACTACTACATGACATTTAATGTGTTGTGAACAAACCAAATCAAAATGCCAATCACATGGTGGAGTTACAATCAAGTCGGATTTTGGACAGGTTCAACATATTCGACTGTATAGGGCCTCGAAATATTAAGGGCTTCAATATTAAATTACTTCGTATATTTTAGGTGTTTAAAGATACAAAATTGTTAGAAAAATGTTATAACTATTAAAATTGCACAGGGCCTTCATAAAATTTATCAATTTTTACTCTGCCGTTGTCAAGTCATCAAACAAATCATGGGTAACAAAATATTGTACTAGGGTAAATTCACTTTATTAAATGTTGCTAATTATTTTTACTTAAAACTCATTTTTCTTTTAAGATTGATTTTAAACATGCTATTTATATCAAAATACCAAAGAATAATTAGTTATTATGATTTCATATTAATTTAAGTATTTAAGCTATGAAAACTATACATTTATATCTATTTCTATTTTTAGAAAATGAATTAATACACTTTTAAAAAATTATGTTTTATTCATTATATTATGCATTAATATAATATGTGGGTGAATATAATCCAATTAGATTGATAAGATGTCAAATAATAAAAAGTAATTTGCAAATTACATTCTTGAAGTTTAGCATTTTTGTGGATTACAGCTGTAATGTTTTTTTTTTTTTTTGCAAATTACAGCCATTAAAATATCAAAGTTTACAAGTTTAGTCCAAAAATATAGAACTCCGACCACTTAACCTAATATTCCGATCACCAAAATGGTCGTAATTCTATATATTGCCTGAACTTACAAACTTTAATACTTTGGTGGCTGTAATTTACAAACAATATACATTAAGATTGTTATTCGCAAAAGTACTACACTTTAAAACTGTAATTCGCAAATTATTCAAACAAGAAAATGGAAAAAATAGGTGAATAATACATACCCTGTCTTGAATGTGGGATTCTGGGGTGTGCCACCAAAGGAGCCCACCAAGGGTGGCAACACTTAAGACCTGGAAAATTCTAAGTCTATTAAATGCTTCAAATCTCCTCTCTTTCATTCCTCTTTGTAGTAATACTTTAAATTGATGCCACCAACTTGTACACCATTCTTTTCCTCCTCTTTCCCTACCTATAATATTATATTTTCATTTTTTAATAAGCAAACATTTTTTTTATAAATCTTACAAACTGTTAAAGTATATAACATATTTTGGGCTTCAACCATCAGCTTAAGCTTTTGGTTGAGTTGGTTCTTTAACATGGTATCAGAAGCCAACGTGACAAGTGGTCACGAGTTCGAATCTCAACCACCCCTCATTTAAGTGGAATATTTAGCATCAGGTTTGAGGAGAGCCTGTGTTGCATCCACGCTTCTAGCCCAAAGGGATCTCGTGTGAGGGGGCGTGTTAGAGTATGTCAAGGACCCAACTCAACCAAAAGCTTAAGCTGATTTTGATTTTCAACCCAATTAACAAAATGGATTAGGTTTGGGTCAAGGAGTGTCTGACCAGTTTATATATATATGACCCAAATTCGACCAGAGAATATTAAAAGTAATTTAAAAAAGAAAAGGAAATGAATTTATACTTGGAGTTATAGAAGCATCTTTGTTGAAATCACAAGTTTCCGAATTGCAAAGTTCAGACTTCAATGATATAGAAATATTCTTCTCATAAGCACAAATAAGAGCTTCTTTAACTTGTTTCTTTTCTTGCTCCATGTTCTCACCTTGCTCCATTGCATGCTTTGACTCCGGTCCAATTCCTAAAAGTAAAAACAACGGATATAAATTGCTGCCGTCCTTCTCTTTCTAGACCCTATCTATAATTTTTCTATGAGTTGGATACACTGAGTAGGATGATGATTGTTGGGATGAGTTATCCCACATCGACAAATTAAAAATGGTGTGCACACTTTATAAGCTATTGGAGACCTTCTTCCCATCGCCATATGGTTTTGGAATGACATATATCTCCTTAGCTTGTGAAGTGTGTACACCTCGTGTTTTCCCCAATAATTGCTGGCATTCACAGTAAGTCCAGCCTAATTTAACAATGATGATGGATTAAAAACAACCTTAATCATTATCACATGTTAAGCATTACTTAGACAAAATAATCTTTTGGTCATTAATTTTAAACCTAGCTTAATCATGTTAGTTGTCTATATAAATACAAGTTTAATTAGATTATTAAACTAATTAAGGTTGTTTAGTGAAGTTTATGATAATGTTAGGAAATACTATATATTTTTGGTGGGCTACCTTTTTTAAGGTAAGTGGGCTACTTGTAATTTCTTCTTCCACTTCCACTACATTTATAAGTAAAGTTACAATCATGAGTCATGAATCATCACTACTTCCACTACTTAGTCACTTAGCTTACCTTACCCCAATCATCATAATACAACAAGTACTATTTAAATAATTGATTTATCTTATATAATACTCCCTCCAATTCAATTCAGTTGTCCCATTTGGGATTGGCACGGATATTAAGAGTGAGTGGTAGTTGGGTATTTTAATTGATTAAATAATTGTAAAGATGGTAGTTGGGTATTTTAATTGATTAAATTAATTGTAAAGGTGGTAGTTGGGTATTGGGAATTGTAAAAGTGGGGTTTTAATTTGATTAAATTAATTGTAAAGGTGGTAGTGGGGTATTGGGAATTGGAAAAGTGAGGGTATTTAGGTAAAAAAAGATGTACCAAAATAGAAATGGGACAATTGATGTGAGTTGTCCCAATAAGGAAATGGGACAACTGAATTGAATTGGAGGGAGTATATAATATATTCTGGGCGTCAAAACTGTTAATGAATCAATTTAACCATATACTTATGCTGATGATTAAAGTTTTAGGATATGCAGTATAGATGTAAGACACGTCTTTCTCATACTTAATTGAACCTATAACCCTCATATCACATTGACTTATGATACCATGTCAAAAAACTAAATCAATTAAAAATTTAAACTGACGGTTGAAACGCCAATATATGATATATCCTCCGTCCCAACCACAACCAACATAATATCAAAAGATTTCATTTACCATCTCTTTAAGTGAAATATTTATTACCACAAGGCCGTTTAGTGAGGTTTCATGCTCTATCCATATTTCTAACCTAAATAAGTGTCATATAATAAAGCATAATAAAATATTAATAACATAATCATCAATTTCAGCTTTTAATTTAACGGATTTTGTCAACAAATTTATCATTAATATTAATATTATCCATATTCATAAATTAGAATAAATTATCACAAAATTTTAATTTAGACAGTCAATAATGAGATCATCTTTATTAAACTGACCCATGTATATACTCCCTTCTATTCATAGAAAGTGAGACATTTGAGTTTTGCACCAAAACCAAGGAGGGTTGGGAGGCACTTAAAAGTGAGTAAAAAACTATCTTTTTCAATAAAGGGTATTCATATTCATGTATTGTTGTGTTGTTGTAGTAAGGGTAAAATGATAAAAAATGAAAAAAATAAAAATGAGACATTTTTAGTGAATTGGTCTAATAAGGAAATGTTTCATTTTCTATGAATAGGAGGGAATATAATGTGTTAAAGCGATCATTTCAATTTAAAAACAATCAATAAGAAAAATAAGCTAATTATACCAAATTATTTTATGACGAGACGGTCTCATACAAAATGAGCAGATAAATTATAGTGGCTAGTTAGCTTACCACTTGCAAGGTCAAGTAGGAGATCAGCCGGGTTAATCGTCAAGGAAGTGGAAAATCCAATTGATGAAAAATACTCAAGAGCAGAAGATCCGGGCCCATAATAAATGGGTCTACCTTCGGATAAAAGAACCACCTTATTAAACATATGATAAAGCCGACTCGACGGTTGATGAATAGTAGTTACTACAGTTCGACCCGTTTCCGCTACACTTTTAAGTGTGGTCATTATCCTTAACGCGGTCGTCGAATCGAGCCCCGATGTGGGCTCATCTAACAACATTAAACTTGGGTTAATCAACATTTCTTGACCTATACTGACCCTTTTTTTCTCGCCTCCCGAGATACCCCTGACTAGTGGGCCCCCAATAATACTATTTCGAACTCTAGTTAAGCCCAATTCGGCTACCACGCGTTCTACCTGGGCCACTTTAATTTCGTGGGCCAGGGTGCTTGGTAGCCGTAAAAGGGCAGTAAATAAAAGGGTTTCGAATACGGTGAGGTGAGGGTACAGGATATCATCCTGTGGAACAAATCCGGTCCGTCGTTTAACCGAACCGGAAAAGGGTTTATTATTATAAGTGATTTTACCGCTCAGTAATTTTCCACCAAGTCTACCTCCAAGTGCACTAAGTAAAGTGGTTTTACCACTTCCTGAGGGACCAAGCATGGCTAGGATTTCTCCTGGACGTACTATCCCACTAACGCCATTAAGGATTGTCTTTTCCTTGCATTTTTTACCTTCCAATTTTACCTTATATACCACCTCTTCAAACTGTAAAAAAAAATATAGAATTATAATTAAAAAAAATTACGCAAATTCTTAAATAAGATAGTTTTTATTGGGTTAATACATTTGTTGCATTAAAATGATAGTTTAATCATATGAGTTAGTTTTATAATAAAACGGTATTATACAATATTAATTGTGAAATTAAAGTTAATGATTTGATGATAAGAAAACTTAATTAATTTGTAGCAAATTTGAAATATAAAGAATTTAACGAAATATTTTTATATGGTATATATTATAAAATTCGATATTAAAAATAATTTTGATCAAATAGAGAGGAGATGGAGTTTTTGATTATCTATGTGTTTGTGAAAGAAAAGCACTCGACCATAGGGCTAATCTTATTCTCGATCATATTAGTATATGTAACTGTTACGGTCCGTTTGATTAGTGGTACTAAATGGTGGTAATGGGAATGATTTATATTGTAAAATTTTATCAAAAGTTTTATATCATTTTCATGGTAATGAAACTGTGATCACAAAAAAGTTTTTTTTTAACAAATTTCCTTTACCACCTAATATCATCTCTCTCAATGGTAATGCATTGGAAATGAATTTTTGAAGAAAATGAGATAATTGAAGATGAACAAGCATGACCATCAAGTTAACCAAAGGATTTTTCAACTAAAATTACACTAATTTTTCATTCTCATTACTATCATTTATTACCACCTACCAAACGGGCTGTTAGTGTACATTTACAAAATTAACTCAACCAAAAGCTTATGCTAATGGTTAAAACCTCATGATATGTTATATACTCT
This sequence comes from Amaranthus palmeri, assembly GCA_019776075.1. NCBI lineage: Eukaryota > Viridiplantae > Streptophyta > Magnoliopsida > Caryophyllales > Amaranthaceae > Amaranthus > Amaranthus palmeri. The sequence continues at coordinate 876,401 of JAAKBH010000041.1, forward strand.
AACAGTAACTAATGAACTAACAATTCATTGTAAAGAAGCAAACCTTTAAGCAAATGGAGCGATTAGGCTCCAACATATTGGAGAAATCTTGGAGGGTATTATTTGTATTAATGGAGGTGTTATTTTGAGGGTAGGGTTCTATGTAATTGAGAGGCATAAATGGTTGCTTTTTTCTAAGGTTAGCTAGGTTTTGGTGTTTAGAGAATAAAAGAGAGAAAGTTAAAAAAAGAAGGTTGGTTTTGGAAGCTCAAAGTGAAGAGAGGGATGTATGTGAGTATATATAGTAAAAGAAAGGGAAAAGAGTACTACTCCTGTTTCTTTTTGTTTGTCCACTTTAAAACAGAGAAATTTAAATTAAACTTTTGAAGTATATACTTGAAGATAAAATATATTTATGTGAGATCTTGTTAGATTTGTCTTGATGTAAAGTTTTTTAATATGTACTCTCTCCGTTCTTTTTTGATGTTCCTATTTGAGTTTTTCACCAAGATTAAGAAAAATAGAATCTTTGATGGTAGTGGGTATTATTTTAATTATATAATAGTGGGAAGTAATGATTGTAATGGATGTATGAGAGAAAAAATAATTAAATAACAGTGTAATGTAATGATTGTATTGGAAGTATGAGAGAGAAAATAATTAAATAGTAGAGTGAAGTAAGGAAAGTGGGGTTTTAAGGGGTAAAAGTGGAATGAAAACTTTCCAAAAATAAAAAATATTCTAAAGTGGAAAAACTTATGGAACTACCCGTTTTAGTAAGGTGGAAAAACAAAAAGGAACGAAGGGAGTAATTTTAATCATTTTTATGATGCGTACTTAGAGATATAAAGGCTTAAAATTTGCTAAAAAGTGCGTGTAAAAGATAAAGTGGACAGACAAAAAAGAACGTAGGGAGTATTAAGTAAAGGTAGTGCGCCTATGCAAGAATAAGAGATTACATTGTTAATTAGTTTGTAATAAAGAGAGTATCAACTAAGTGAAGTTGATACTACACTTGCTTATGAGTGCTTAATGGGTCTATCTCTACCTTTTTGTTTAAATTATTATGCCAAACACAATCATAAGCCATTAGTTTTGCTAAGTGATTAGATTAATTTTAATTTATTTTTTTAAAAAATTTTTTATAGTTGAGAATTTGATTAAGGACTGCCTTATTTATGATTAAGATTACAAAAACCTAGACAGTGGGACCAGTAATGATGACGCAATTAACTAATGTATTAACTCCTCAGTCTTCGTTAGAGAAGTGCATATATATTAGATTTGGGTTTGTTTCGGCTAGATTCAAATTCAAACTATGTATATTTGTTTTAAGCAACTATTAGGTTTAAACCATAACATGAGTTTAGAACAAAAGTTGTTTTACAATAAGAATCATAATCCCATCATGAAAAATTGAATTTCTTTAAATGCAATTAAAGTAGAAAAATCCAACGCACGAAAAAATATCAGATTCATATATATATTTTTAGAATTTCAAATTAAATTGTATAAAAATTAAATGGGTATATCACTCTAATTTAAGTTTTTTTTTTTTTTTTGAACTACTAGGTAGGCTAGACTAAGACGAATCCAAAATAACCAGATTCGAAATCCAAGTCGGGCTACCCACAGACCAAACCGAATTACACACGCTAGATAAACTCCATCGAGCTAGCTAGATAAACTCGAATTTAAGTTAAGTCAAGTGTTTACAAATACAAAACTCGAAAAGATGATTTAAATTTGACACAAATTTAAAGGTTCCAAAAAAATTAGACCATAACTCTTGCATTAGAATCAAATTGGAATTCAAAACCATATATGTTCTTATATACTCTCAACAACGGAGTATAAGATTAGTAAATAAAAGTTGTCAATTTCCAAAAAAAAATAAATAAATAAAAGTTGTCAAAGAACTTGTAATCTTTTCTATCATGTAAACAAAGTTCATATACTTCATTCGTTCTTAAAAGATTGTCCATTATGAATTTTCACACGAATTAAGAAATTTAAAATGTTTATAGTTAGTGGATATTTTTAAATTAAATAATAGCGCGAAATAATGATTGTATTGATATTATGAGAGAAAAAAAACATTTAAATCAAAGATAAGATAAAGAAAAAAAGAAAAATTATCATTGTATATTTGGGGAAAATGAGAGGGATTATGAGGGTATATTTGAGAAAAAAGATTTCCAAAAATGAAAAGTATTCAAAAGTGGACAATGCAAATATTTAAAGGAAAAATTACCTAGAATAATCCAAACTATTCGCGATTTTCCTACAATAATCTCAACTATTGATTAACCATGAATAATCCCAACTTTGAGGGGCATTTTCCTAGAGTAAACCTGATGACCGGATGACTTGCTATAGTAAGTTTTATTTTTTTTTTTAAAAAAAGATAAATTTAAAAAAAAAATGTCAAAAAATGTTAAAAAAATGTTCATAAAAAATTTATGATTTTTTTTATTATTTAGAATTTTTTATGTAAATTTTCAAAAATATTTTCTAATTATAAATTAATATTTAATTTATTTTTTTGGTGAATTACCTACTATAGCAGGTCATCGGGTTACCCAAGCTTACTCTAGGAAAATACCCCTCAAAGTTGGGATTATTCATGGTTAATCAATAGGTGGGATTATTGTAGGAAAATCATGAATAGTTTGGATTATAGGTAATTTTTGCATATTTAAAACTACCCATTATAGTTAGGTGGACAAACATAAAAAACGGAAGGAGTAATATTCAAAAATATTTTGGATTCTTTATTCTTTGCACTTAATTTGACCATCATAATCAAATTTCATAACTGTTATTACTAATAATTATAAATTATAATATTAAAAATTTACTCAAAATAAATTAAAAATTTAATTGTTTTCTTTATAATAATCTTAACTTTAAATTAAATATGAATTATTTCAATTTTAGGAAATGTTTTTTTAAAAGTGTACCCAAATAATAAATTTTAACCCGGTGAAAAATATCAAATTAAAATTAAAAAAAATTCAACAGAATAGAAAACAAGTAATTTTATAGGACAAATTATCTTCATAAATCATAATAGAATTTTCGGCCTGGAGAAAACTTATTTCCTAGTGTATTAATCATCTAGTAAATGTATTGTCACCATCTAAACATATTCATGTTGATAACTAGAATTATTCCTTCATAATTAATTATTTTTATTATTAATAAATCTCGATTCTTTCACACCCTCCGTTTTAAAAGAAAAATCTACAATCATTTAACTTTTTTTTATGATTTTCTTATAATAATTCTACTTATTGATTAATCATGAATAGTCCAAATTTTATGGGGTATTTGCCTATAACAAACTGAGGTAATGAATTACCTGCTATAACAAATTTTATTTTTTTTAAAAAAAATAAATTAAAATAAATGTTTAAATTCTTTGAGAATTTTTAAAAATTTTCTCTAACTTTATACTCCCTCCTATTCACACAAAAGGGCACATTTGGGTTGGGCACGCTTTTTAAGAGTGGAATTGTAGGGTATTTTAATTGATTAAATTAATTGTAAAGGTAGTAGTTGGGTATTGGGAGTAGTAAAAGTGGGGTAGTTGGATATTTTAATTGATTAAATTAATTGTAAAGGTGAGAGTAAAAATAGATTTGAGACTTTTTGTGTGAATTGGCCCAAAATAGAAATATGCCATTTTGTGTGAATAGAAGGGAGTATTAATTTTCAATTTCACTTTTTTGATAAATTACATGATTAAGCTGACTTAAGCTTACTCTAGGCTAATACTCCATAAAGTTGAAATTATTCATAATTAATCATTAACAGTGGGGATTATTCTAGGAAAATCATGATAAAATTGAATTATTTTTGATAATCTTTCCTTTAAAAATTTAGCAATATTTTCTAAATGCCCTACTAAATCCACTTCAATTTTGTTTCTAAGTATTGATCTATATTTTTTTTGAATTGTGCGCTATATATTTAATTTGCACTTTCATCTTATTTATATAATTCTCTCACTTTCACATAAAATATCCTTTTTAACCGTATTTTTCAACCTTTTCCTAATATTCCTTCACTTCAATTATACTTAAAGCCAAGTTAGGATCGAGATCCTATATTGCATCGCTGAATAAGGGGTAGGATCAAAATTGATAGAATTGAATTGTAAGATCGTGTAATCCTATAAATATGTGTTAATCTGATAATTGATTGTCAATAATATTTATTCTTTTTATACTACGAATTAAGATAAACGTGAAATTTATCGTGATATAATATATTATATGTGAGAGTATCGTTGTATAGCTTGTAATTCTTGGTGGCAAAATATTCTTTGTTCACTCTAGGATTATATTGTCTCCTATGTCAAATTTTCAAGCCCTTGGTTCGAAGAATACTTGCGATATAACGCATGGAAAATATGCAGGGTGTTACAGTATATTATATATTTTGGGGCCTTAACCATTAACTTAAGTTTCTGGTTGAGTTGGTTTCTTAACATGGTATCAGAAGTTAGTGTGACAAGAGATCACGGGTTCACATCTCAATCACGTACCCTTCATTTAAAAGTGGAATATTCAGCACCAGGTATGAGGAGGGCCTGTGTTGTATCCACACTTCTAGCCCAAAGGGCTCTCGTTTGAGGGGGCGTGTTAGAGTATATAACATATCTTGGGGCCTCAACCATCAACTTAAGCTTTTGGTTGAGTTGGTTTCTTAACACAACGAGTTATATATGTGTTTCGGATTAGTTCATTATTGAGTCTTGCGTCTAAATTAGCTTTTACATAATTTCAAATTAACTTTTAAGTTGGTTCAAGTCGTACGTATTCGGTTATAAGGTCGGGTAAATGTCAAGTTGTCGAGTCTGTTTTGAATACCTTTACTTTTATGTGTCCAGTTTAGTTTGAGATGTATGCCAATTAGACATTTATTTATGCTTAATTAATATCTCTAATTTAATATAGATAATAACTAAAAACAATTAATATTAATAAGCATAACATTAAGATAAAATAATTAAATAAAATTTAATTTAATTATATTATAATTTATTAATTAAAAGTTAATTCAAACTAAAAATAATTGATAAAATAAACACTTAAGCTGGGACCGATGGAGTATTATTTAGAAATTTAATTTGACTCCTCTTGTCAAAAGAAGCTAGAATTTGATATTTTATTATGTTCCTCTAATTCTCAAGTTTATAATCATTTTTATTTTGTTTTAATTATTTTTTAATCTTTATAATATTTATTTTCATCCATTACTGTTTAAAGAATAGTACTAAGTGATGATAGAAAATTAAGAAGAAAAATACATTTATAAGTTTATTATGGCAACGATAATGACAAATAATATAATTCTCATATTTTAATATTTGTAAAATTAAAAACTTTTTTGTTACAAACATTTATAATTGAGTACCAAATTGAACCACAATAAATAATCATTTTCTTGTTATTTATCCAATTCATTCCAATAAAAAAATAAATGAAAAACACTATTATCATGGATATTGCAATTCAATTAATACAAAACTCTTGTAAATTAAACGAAATTAGCTTTTTTTTTTACCTAGCTTGTGAAAAGTAAACAAAAGAAAAGGGGTAAACAATTTCTTTTAAACTCTTATTAGAGTGTGGAGGAATAATTAGCTTGTATAAATTGAGTGTTGCAATGAAACATTTTCAGTTAATTTCTTGAGAAAATGTCTCTTTGAGAGACGTATTTTAAGTTCATTCTATTAAATATTATTGCGTACTTGTCATATTTTTAATACCTACTTACACTATCCTTAATGCTCACTCACTGTATCCTTAATGTCTACTTTTAATATCTTGAAATACTAATTAGTTACATCATTTTTAATGAGTACTTACAATATTTTAAAAAATAAAAATAGGCCTGTCCAATTAAAAATAGTCTCTCAAATAAACTATCTCTCATAAAAATTTGTGTTTTGTATGAAACTATTCTTTAAAAGTAAATACCAAATTAATAATACGACAAACTACATTTTAGTTATTATTTTAAATAATAAAGTAAATCACAAAATATTTAACACCCATAATTGAACGTCATTTAATTTGTAATCTAGAGATCAGAAAAAGTGTGGTTTGTGATGAAAACATCAATATTGGCTGTAATTTAATCATAATTGCCATAACTAAAGACTTAAATTTTTATACCTATGATTTTATTAAAATCATGAAAAAAATTAATGCTTCATTTTCTAATGTTCTATCCGTTTGAAATATTCTACTTTAAGAAGAGAGAAGTTTGACTAAGGTTTTTGAGACATATTTAGAATATAAAATATATCCATGTGAGATCTCATTAGATTCGTCTCAATGTTTTTTATTATGTATTTTAAGACTTATAATTTGCTTTGAAAGTTGTGCAAAAAGTAAACAAGAAGGAAAAAGAACGGAGGGATTACTTCCTTGTACCACCTCCGTTCTGAATTTTTGGGTAACAAGTATTTTTGGTATTGTTTGCTATTTTAGTTTATTTCATATTTTGCGGCTATGTGTAAGCAAAAAATGTGATCAAGTGAGATATTGTTTAAATTGGCTAATTAATATTGTATTTTCACTATATTATATTTTTATGATTTTTGATTATTCATAGCTACAGATATTAAATTAGGGTAGTGCATAAATATATAAAGGGTCCAATATTAATAGAGGTAACTAAATCCTCTACATATACTATTAGAAATTTAAAATAGCAAAATATCGCTAAAATATATTCCACTGAAATCAAATATGTTGTAGTGAAATGCAACCGACCATAAGGTAGGAAGAAATTCCTGTTATAAGAAAATCTAAAGAATCTAGAAACATACCCTAACATTGTAAATTTAATATGAAAATATAAGAAACTTAAAATAAAACTAATGGTTGCAAACTTTTCTTTGTATTCGATTCTCACCTTTAGAAATTTGTCTATAGGAATTTTCTAACCTATTTTACATTAACAACAAAAACAATGCGAAATTTTCTAATATATTTATCAATTTCAATGGTCGTCAACATGGATTTTTCTTTTCTATCTGTTCCTTCCAATTTTCCACCATTTTAATATGTAAGTCTCGGTCATCCATATGTTTTTCCACTCTTGTCCTCCAAGTCATCTTCAATTTCCTTCGCCCTCCCTTTAAGCCTCTCAAGCTCCAACTTTATGTTGTCCTAACTGGTCAGCTAATACACTGTTTTCACATATTCTCAAATCATTTAAAACGATTCTATTCCATCTTTCTCAATATTTGTAACTCTTAAATTATTTTAGCCTATCTAAATCAAAAGAAAAATCAAAATTGAAAAAGGTAATTATTTAAATTTAGAATAAAGTGTGAAACTTTAGTAAGATTAAGTACTATAAATATTTTATAATTATTCAAATGATTCCAACTTCACAATTGGCATTTTAATTAAGCCTTACATATACACCTCCCCACCAAGTTTTGTCCATTTGGAATCTATAACTTTGTATACATGATTTTTTTTCCTTTTCTTTTTCCTCTAGATAACTAATTTATTAATTTTGTCAATGCTCAAGGTCATTAGGTCCTACTTCCTAGGTCATTTCAACTTTTCTCTTATCATATACACATATATAAATTTAGAATCTATTTATCTATATATAATTTCTAAAGATAGTATTCTCTTCATATTAAAATTATGGACATATAAAGATTCACAAAAATCTTACTTGAAACTGTCTTTACAAGTAAGCTTTTTAAATTGGTCAACCCATTATTATTTTTAAAAAAATGAGCGTTAATCCTACTTGAAGTTGGCGTTATAACCTATTGAAGTTGATATTATAACCTGTTAAAGTTGGTAGTATAACCTATTAAAGTTGGTATAAGAATTTGTAATTAATGTTGGCATTAAATCATAATAATGAAAATGATTTATAGCGTAAGTTTCATAAAATATACTATTTATTATGATTTGTAATAAATGTACTACTATAGAAATCTGTATAATGCACATATATATGTAAATATTAATATGTAAAAGAAAACCATTATCGTAATTCAGTATTTTATTTAAAGATTTACAATAAAAATTCTAAAGTAATTTATAACTAATTTTATATAATTAATTTTGAAACATATAGCTAAAATAATCATACACTCTACTAAAAAGAGAGTGAAATTCCACGTGTCATCACAAGATTAATCTTGACACTTGGAAGAAAATGATTGGTCTGAGAAAATATTAAGCATGATTATCTGATTTCAAATTGAATTAATATTCTGCACCATAAAATCAAAAATTTAAAATTTTGTTCCCCAAAATACACTCATTCACTTAAAATTAATCATTTTAATATACATTAACATCCCAATGATCTCAGCATTTTAATATTCTTTATCTAAATTAAGCACTATTTCCTAATTGAATTAAATACTGACCGTAAATACATCATAATATTATTTTAAATGATTGGTCTGAGAAAATATTAAGCATGATTATCTGATTTCAAATTGAATTAATATTCTGCACCATAAAATCAGCAATTTAAAATTCTGTTCCTCAAAATACACTCATTCACTTAAAATTAATCATTTTAATATACATTAACAGCCCAATGATCTCAGCATTTTAATATTCTTGATCTAAATTAAGCACTATTTCCTAATTGAATTAAATATTGACCGTAAATACATCATAATATTATTTTGAATGGTGCAAGATTTAAGGAAATAATTGTACTTAATTTCTCAGAATTTTAAATGCTACCCCATGAAAACAGCATTTATTTTATTCTGATTTCAAAAAAAACAAACATATACCCAAATTACAACATAATTATGAGGCAAATTTAAAATAAGATCTTACACTAATTTCTAATTTCCTTAAATGTTGGACAATATTAAGCGTGATTATTGGAAGAAAATGATTGGTCTGAGAAAATATTAAGCGTGATTATCTGAGTTCAAATTGAATTAATATGCTGCACCAATATGAAATCAGCAATATAAAATTCCGTTTCCCAAAATACACTCATTAACTTTAAATTATTCATTTTAATATACATAACCTCTATTAATTATGCGTGATTTATCTACTTTCCATATTAACAGCCCAATGATCTCAGTATTTTAATATTATTGATCTAAATTAAGCACTATTTCCTAATTGAATTTAATACTGACCGTGAATTTAATATTTTTTGTGGGAAAAAATATTTATGGCCAAACCATTATATTTTGAGTTATTTTATGTGTTGAGTTATTTTATGTATATTATCTACATTTGTTTTCTTATAGTTTTTACATAAATTATATATGTATGATTTGCATAATTATTCACATCTAATTTCTGTTATGTGATTAAAATAATACAATTATAATAATCACTTTTTTTGTTTTTAATTATAATAATAACTTAATTTGCACAGAAATATTCAAATGAGACAACGATAATATATGTAATTTGGTCATTAATATAAAAATATATTTATTATATTAATTTATACTAAAAAGCTCCGTGCTTGCACGGGTTTCTATACTAGTATAGTATATAATGATTTAATCATACAACTTTTAAAAACTTTACTGAAACTTGTTATATATAGGGACTTAATTGTCACAAAAGCTATATATTATCGTAATTATTATTCTTGTTTTATTTTGCGTAGATTTTAAATTGTAGTTGTAAAGTTAATGCCACATAAGCACACTACCAATAACATTTCGCCAATTGATAAGAGTGCTATAAATATGAGATTTGTCGTTTAGCAACTCTTTTATTTAATTATATGATAATCTTTGATATGGTAATAATTATTTTTATTTAATTGTGCGTAGGTTTTAAATTGTATTTGTAATGCCACATAAACATAACACTTATAATATTTTGCCAATTGGTAAAAGTGCTATAAACATGACATTCACATTTATGTTTTGTCAATGCTTTTTTTCCGGAGTTTTTTATGCCGGAAATATCATGATGAGTTGTCCCTTAAATCTTTTTTTTTGAATTAAATTAATCAATTTTCAAATAACATATATATCATGGTGATGAAACATTAATAGTAGTAATAAAAATTTATACATAAATTTTCATTACCATCTTGTACCACCTCTTATATGGTATTGCATTAAAATGAATTTTGTAAAAAAAGAGATGAATAGTGTATTATAAACACAATAACGATTTCATTAAGAGATTTTATATTCAACAATTACACTGACTTTTTATAACTATATCAGCCTTAGGCCCAACTCATTAAATCTTAATGTCCATTTACCGTATCCTTAATGCCTATTTCCATTATCTTTAACGCTTACTTACAATATGCTTAATGCCCGCCCAAAAAAGTATTTAAAATATCTACATACAATATTTTTAATGTCTACTGAAAAACTTATCGTACTTAGCCTACTTACAATGCCTTTAATGTCTGCTTATTATATACTTAATGTCTACTAGCCTACTTACCAACAATCAAACAAACTACTATTAGAGTCTATAACATACTCCCTCCGAATTATTTTAGATGTCCCATTTCCTTATTTGGAAAATTCATATTAATTGTCCCATTTTCTTTTTTTTGTCTATCGTTTTTTACCTAAATATCCCCACTTTTACTACTCCAAATACCCAACCACCACCTTTACCCCACTTTTCCAATTTCCAATACCCCAACTACCACCTTTACAATTAATTTAATCAATTAAAATACCCAACTACCACCTTTTTAATGGACCCCACACCACCCTTGATTACCGTGAAAACCCAAGTAGGACAGCTAAAATGATTCGAAGGGAGTAATAAATAATAAAAAAAAGGGTAAATTAGTGGAAAATAAGGTGAAGATATGGAATTAAATGTGTAAACATAAAGAATTGAAAAAAGAAACAGTAAGTCTCATGAGAGACGGTCTATTCTATAGACGGAATTCATGAAGCCCAGCCCAAAATATAATATAGTATATTTGGGGTTATAATAAATTATTTGGGGTTATAATAACTTATATTTGAGGTTATAGAATAGTATATTCGAGGTTATAATACTTTACATTTAGGATTATAACATAATATAATTGATATTATAATAAAAAAATCAGTTAAGGAAAAATGGGTTGGCCCAATTTTGTGGTCTATCCTATAGACCGTCTCTTGTGAGATTTTGTGAAAAAGAAAAAAAGAAGGGGAGATTCCGGGTTCAAGTAGTGACAATGACCATGCATTAAACTGAAAAGAGATAAATAAAAGGAATGGGGGAAGGCCCACGTGGTGGCAAAGCCATCTAAGAATAAAATCTTATGGTTTTTTTGGCCTTTGGGATGGTGAAAGATGTACTCCTATAGGGAATAGCCCATTAACTTTAATCATTTCTTAGTGGAGTGGAACCTCATGTGAATCACAATAACTAGTTATTAAAAAAAAAAAAAAAAAAAAAAAAAACAACTATTCTTGTGAGAGTCTGTTATGGGCGGTCCTTGGAACTTTTTAGGTAGTCAACCGCATAGTGCCCCTCGAAATAAGGAGTCTTGAATATCAAATAGAGCTATTTAGGCTCATCAGAGCAATACGTTTTAATTGATTTGTTTGTAAACCTTTTTTTAAGAAATCTAATTCTAGAATACATTTTGTCTTGAATTATTTTTCTTGAAATGGAGAAATTTTAATCTTTTAATATACTGAAGGGTCCCATTTTAAAATAAATCGCAAAAATAATTGGGCCTCCAACATCTTTGCTCCGCCCTAGATGAGGGATCATCTTTGAAAGCGACAGTCTTAAAAAAAGAAGCTCATATTCTTATTCTCTCTCTAATTTGTATTAATTGAGCTATTTAACCATATATCTAATGCGTCTTTTGAAAAAACCGTCTCTCACAACCATTTGTAATGAAAATTACACCCGTTTTCAAGTAGAGGGAGAAGAGTAACTCCTGTCTTAGTTAGAGTAACTATTAGTTTTTTCAAATAATAAATTTTTAAGATTGAATTTTATCTAATTTTTTCATTTTCTTACCCTACCTTGTAATCCAAAAAAGTCTGTCAATCTAAAATGCACCAATAATCAACAGCCAATGCAGATTTGAAGTTTTTTTGTCAAAAGAATATTAGGCTAAAATTCTTTGCTTCTAATTTGACCAATTGAAAGTATTATTGGTTGATAAGTTAGTTATTTAAGTGAGTTGTTATGAAGGTATTCAGTTAGTGGTTTATTCGAAAAAAAGAGTGTACCTTTTGATTTTGTCTTAAAAACTGTCTTTATAGCCGTTTATATACACCTTTTGGCCTGTTCAACCAATTATAAAACTAAAAGCCAAAAGACAACAAAAAAGAACTACGAAAAACTCAATTGCCAAGCATTCCTTTAAAAATGTTTGTATTTGGCTCATGGTTTGTTGACTCGTTGAAAAACCAAAAATAATTTTAATAAATGACTTTTCAGACGTTGAAAATCTGACTTTTAAGTAATTGAAGAAGTTAGTTTAGTTATCATTTTTATTAGCTTCTAGCTTAATAGCCCTTTTTTTTCTTATATTAACAGACAACAATCAACACTTAATTTTATCAAATATTTCCTTATACCGCTAACTTATCAAACTAGTTTATAAAATATAAAAAATAATTAATACTTCTAATTAAACAAAAAAAATTTTAAAAATAAACAATTAATTATGAAACAACCCAAAAATCATATAAAAATTATTCCACCTGCAACCAACAAAGAGCAAAAGGGGATCCTCAACTGTTGCCTGCTTGTCAACAAATAAAGATCATGTATATTTTCTTTTTAACCTTTTCCTCCACAACTTGCCTAGCTATTCATATGGTGTTGGGGTAGGGAATGGTGTTGATTGGGGAGGGGTATATACATGTCGGGGAATAAGGTTTTAATTGGGGGTAATTAGGTAAGTAGGTTAGATAAATAAGTTTAATTATGAAAGTCAAAGGACATTTAGTATGGTCAATGATCGTTTATCAGGTGATATGGTGAAGTGGCTGTATCGCTATCATGTTTCCCAAGTTGAAGGCTGTTGTTGGTTTAAAAAAAAAAAGTCCACGACTGTTTATTTGAAATTGAGTAAACTTAAAGAATGTAGTTGGTAATTGATCCTTTTCTATTTTACCTCCACTTTATCTATACTTATTATAACTAAAATAAAACGCGCTTACCTCATCATACCTCCCAAACTATGAAGTGTGACTTTGTGGATTAAAATTTTCTCTCCAGTAAAGGATGATGATGTCATCAATATGTTGATTAATCCTTATGAATATATTATCTAAATAATAAATAATTAATATATTCCAAATTTTCAAAAAAAAAGATATTATCTAATCAATACATTGAAAATTGGTTTATATAATCAATATATGTAAATGCATTAATAGAATTGGTTAATGTAATCTACCTTTCAATAAGATTTTAAATATTAACTTTTTTTTTTTTAAACATATATACTTGTTCTGCTTACTTAGTAAATATTAAAATAATATCAAATAACAAATTTAATTAACATCGCACAAAAATTATAAAATAGTATTTTTAAAATTAAAATTGAATCAAATATTAGTTATATGCAATTATTAAATTCATTGAAAATGAATAATCAATAATTTATAATTTATTTTCTTTATTTTTTAAATATTAAAAAAACAATAAAATAAAAAAATCGTATATCGCACGGAAATTATCTAGTTCTTATTAAATTATTACCTTTTCTCTTACCATCCAAATCCAAAGAAGATAAAATAAACATAGTAAATAACACATTGAAAGTGACTTGTCTTAATATACCACCATATTTAAAGATGCAATTAATTAAGAACAAATGAAGTATTTAATTTTTTGAAAGCAAATACGTTTTAATTTAAAAGATAATGCTTGGTGAAAAAATAATGTTTGAACATTTAATTATACACAATTATTTTTATGGAAGGTCTCCTGAGAGACCGTCTATGGCAAAGACGGCTCTCCCAACAGCCCAACCAATGATTTTAAATTTAAAAATAAGGCTGATGACTAATCAGTTACTTATTTTACAAAATGGACTGACCCATATTTAACCGTCTATGCTATAGACGGTCTATAGCAAGAATTTGTGTTATTTTTAATGAGTTCCAACTATTAATTATTCCATATATATTTCGCTAGTTCACTTTGTACTTGCACGAGGTTGATCATCCATTAGTCAAACTTTGAAGTCGGGTTGTTGACTTTTAATTTAACATGTAATGTCACTTTTTTTTAAAAAAAAACAAGAAAAACATGTAACTTTATAAAATTAAAATGTAATGGAAGTAACTTAGACAATAGTTTACATTCTTTTTAATTATAAACACACGTAATAAATTAAAGAAAAAATAAGTTAAAACTTGTTGAAGTGTCCATATATTACCCACATGTGAGTTGTCCCACATCGGAAAAAGAGAAGAGTATGCATCACTATACTAACTCAAGGAGTAACTCCTACTATCACCAATTGATTTTAGTAGTGAACCTTCTTTGGGTTTATGAGTGAACTGCACTTCCTACTATCAAAATTAAAGTTAAATATATTTAAAAGTCATATTCGCCCTCCTATTCACCTTGACTCTTTGAGTATTTTATTTACTAAGCACATTCGTCAATATAATAATTTTATCGTTAATATCTTTAATTGTACATAACTAAAAATTTATAAAAAAATTGACTTAATAACTTTTATATTAAGACAAATCAAATAATATCTAATATGACTATGTTATAATTAACTTATTTATGAAAAATATTTTACAACTGAACAATATTGATAAATAAAGTCAAAAGTCAAAAACTTTGGCTAACCCCATACCCAATTGCATCTGCTTCCATGTCTGATTTGAAAATTTTCTAGATCGGAATTTCTGATCTGGTTTGATTTTTGTGTTTGAGCAGATTAGACTGAACCGTGTGCAGCCTTACATCCGGGTTCTTGCATATTGGTTATTCAAAAACCGATTCAACTCAGATATTCAAAAATATTTGGATTTATCGGATATCCGAAATATGTGATATCTAACATTCGAATTTAGTCAAAATAAATTATTTTTATTAATATTTTATTAATATTGGAATTTACTTACTATAATACAACTATCAAAAATATTCCATATACGATATAAAAAAATGTCGGATATTCAGATTTTGGTATCTCAAAATTCTAAATACAAATTCGTATCCCATATATTCAGATTTTCGGATCAAATCAAATTATCGGAGTTTTGGATCATCAGATAATTTTGTAATATTTCTTGTTGAACACTTTTAAAAATTGATGTTGTTCTAATTTGTTTTTGAGCGTGTGATTTTCATTTAATACCGAAAGAGAATTGTTCGAATATTGTTTGTTAGGGAAAGAATGCTTGTGCCTAGAAGATAGTGAGGTCTTTTTCATAAATTTAATAAATAAAAAAAAAACGCTTGGGTAGATCTTATGCATTATATATAATCTTTGTTAGACTATTTCATAAATTTATTCTGCATTTATCGATCAGGTCGTTTCTGAGGGTAGTTTTGAAGTGTAACAACCTATGATCCAACTTATAAGGGCCCGAATGAGTTAATCCTTATTTATTAAAAATTTTATATGCATAAATAGCTTCTAACATGGATTGAACTAATAACATTGTGTTTCTTAATTAATTAAGAACATAACCACTGAAGTAAACAGAAAAACGAACTGAAACTTTACTTATATGACCTTTTTCTATTTTCCGCCTAAAACCAAAAATTTATCAGGAACGATACTGACTTCATCCTTAGTTTTAAAAAGCGCGCCGCACTTTGCGCCTTGTGCGCCTTGAGCTCAGGCTCAGCTAAAAACGCGTCGGTAGGGTGAGACAAAGCCCACTTCAAGAGGCGTGCGCCTTGGGCGCCTCGATGCGCTTCCCGCCTCGTGCGCTCGGTGCGCCTCTTTGTTGGGTTGGGTAATTAACTTATCCTTATTTGTTTGGAAAAGAAATAAAACAAAAAACTCTAGTTTACTGAATATGAAGTTCGAAAAATCGTTCCTTCTTTATGAAAAACAAAAGGTATGCAAAGAACATAACTTTGCGAACTCTTCATATTTTCATTATAATAGTTTTGTGCTAAAGTGGTGCTTGACGCAAGAATAATAAATGTTTTCAAGTTTGTTGATACTAAATACTAAATATCATGTTATTTGAAGTATTATATATGTTTTAAAATTGAATTTTAAGCTTGAGCGAAAAAGTGGGCCTCGCATACAAAAAACTCGCGCCTTCGCCCTGCGCTTTGCACCTAGACTCCAAGGGCCTTTGGCGCCTCGGTGCGCCTCGCGCTTTTTAAAACTAAGACTTCATCATTTCCCAATCATTTTCTCGCGGATATAATAACTTTGAAACAATGCTCAAATTTTCAAACCGCACACTAGCTAATTGCACCAAGTCTATATAAGACCAACTTAATATAATCGCATACTCATACGATTAAATGTATTATTGATTTTAACACAATCCATCAAATATTTTTAGCAAATATTATACCTAATAAATAGGTTAATTTAAAAGTAAACAATAACTTAATTTACTTTAAGCGAATCAAGTAAAAATTAATTTATTATTTACAATTTTCCTAAAAATAACCTCAATAATAATCCAATAATGACAAGACAAAAATGGATTTGGTGCTTAACAACAAAGAAATTAGTGGCACTAGTCATGGTCATGCTTACAAGAGACAACTTAAAATTTAGATGGGAAAAGGTTTAAATCACGCGTGCTCTTTTGCTATGCTATATCATTTTATTGGATCTAATAATACAATCATTTAAGATTTTCTCAATATATTTTTCTTTTGGGCAATCATCACATATTCACATCTATCATTTTTTTTCTCATTTAATAAATAATAAATTATAGGAAAAATTACCTAAAATAATCCAATATATTTGTGATTTTTCGTTAATAATATCATTTATTGATTAACTATAAATAATTTCAACTTTGAGGGGTATTTTCCTAGAGTAAACCCGGTGAATTGATGACTTATTATAGCAAGTTTTATTTTTTAAAAAATGATAAATTAAAAGAATGTCAAAAAAAATTATGAGTTTTTTTATTATCTAGAAATTTTTTATGTAAAATTCAAATTTTTTTAAATTTTAAATTAATTTTCAGTTTACTTTTTTGGTGAATTACCTAATATATCAGGTCATCGAGTTATCCAAATTTACTTTAGAAAAACACCCTTAAAGTTGGGATTATTAATGGTTAATCAATAGGTGAGATTATTGTAGGAAAATGAGGAATAGATTGAATTATTTTAGGTAAATTTTCATAAATTATTATAAATATTCCTTTTATCGAGAAATAGCGGCAAGTATATATAAGACTGGTTCTTAGACTATTCGGGGTATCTAATTGCATAGCACTTTCACAAATATGGGGTCTCAACTCTCAAATAAATGGTGTTATTCAGACCCATTTTGGCCGTGCTCTCCTTTACGGGTATGAGTTGCCGCCGTCCTTCCCTCCCCAGACTCTACTCATAGTTCTCTATGAGCGGGATATACTGGGTAGGATGATGATGATGATGAGTATCAGTTTTTAAGTGATTTGTTGGTAACATTTTTTTATATTGAAGTGACATAATATTACAATATATTTTGTATTGAATAATTTTTTCTTGAAATTATTTTTTTATCTTTTAATATAATTAGACCTTCAAAAATTTTGTTCCGTCTTTTTACATATGACTGAAAATTAAGAAGAATAAGTAAAAAATGGTAAAAATGTACATTCTAGGAAAAAGTGAAAAGTTGAGATTAATTACAAAAGGTGATTATATATGTGAATTAAAATTGAAAAGAGAGTGTAAATTATAATTAAAAATAAAAATAGATCAAATTCAATATAACTTCCTAAAAAATAAAAGACGGTCTTGGGAGAGACCGTCTTAGAATAAGACAGTCGAATATTGCAGCCCATCGCGCTTTCTCTCTTCTTTTTCATTTTCTGGGCATTTTTCAATTTTACTCTTAAAGGTATATCAGTTTTGACCTTAAATATATCAATTTCAATTTAGGTAGAAATTGGTCAGTTTAACGCCACAACTGATCAATAGGTTTAAATTGAAATTTACTTTAATTGGTATATTTAAGTACTATTTTACGTTGAAATTGATACCTTTAAGGTCAAAAATTGATACTTTTAAGGTCCAATTTGAAAAATGCCAAGAAAATAAAAAAAAAACAAAATAAGAAAATTCTGGAGGGTGCGTTTAGCATATGCGCATGTAATGGGCCAACCCAATTGTATCTTAGAATAGGACATTCTTACGCAAATTTTTGTGAAAAATAAAGCTAATTCTCTGGAAAAGAGAGTAACCTGATACTAGAGTTGATTTAATGTCTTAATCCTACCATTTCTTTTTTTTTTTTAAATAATACCTGATTCATTAATAAATAGTCATACGACATCTACATCAGAGATAAAAATTAGCAAGTACATAGCAACTAAAATCAAATATAATTCAAGAATAACAAAACTACGATCGTTGTGTATGAGATCTGACAATTCTGAATATTCTCTTCCACATCGCTGTTTGATACAGCCTTCTACGAGGGGGTCTTTCGATCTGTTGTAGTCTTGAGATAGAATTGAATTTGATGTAGTTGATGATAATTGCAATTTTGGTGTCTGCTGCATCATCGCAATAATCTCTACCAATAAATCAACTAATGACCAAAATTCACAACTCCAAACTCTCACAAGGAGAGACTTCAAAACCCAATATATGGGTAGAATCAACCCAATGAATGGGTAGAACAACTCTCTTACAAGGAGAGGATAAAAATTTATTCTAATCATATTGAAAAAAACTTAAAATGGAAAAATTTAATTTGTATTAATTGGTGTTTTGGTTGAAATTTAGGTCAAAAAAATTTGTATTAATAGTGGAGGAGTAAATCAAGGTGTTTGATCATTTCCTTCTCAAAAAAGTTACGATCTTCTAAAAAAGTCCTTTGTACATATGGTTGAAATTTAGGTCAAATTAATTTGTATTAATACATTCAGTTTTTTTTTATCATTTATCATTTCTTTATAAGTATTTTTATACTATTCAACTTTTAGCTATATTAAGGAAATTTACGAAACACTCTTAAATTATCAGCTAACAAATTTAGTTGTTCTAATCACTTTATAAAATTAAATTGTCAAATCTTTCTTAATGAGTTATTAATTATAAGTTGTTTTTCAAATAACTATAGTAATTACATTTTAATTAAGAATTGTTCTAAAAAGTAATAATTTGCATTGGTAAAGATGAAATTAGCTATATAATTCTTGAACAAAATGAGGATATTCATGTAAAAAATAATTTTCAAAAATGAAAATGATTTCATCATGAATAAACAATATAAAATCCTTAATAATAATATGGACAAACTTTTATAATTAATGTTTTCTTCAAACTAAAAATTATACTCCACCTAATTGATGAAGAAAAATACATGGCAAACTTGGCATTTTCTTTCACCTCAAAGAAAATAAAAACAAAAAAAAAAATACAAAGACAATTACTTTTGCAAATAATGAGATTTGTTAGATCTCTCTTTTCACACCTGGCATCATTGGTGCCTGCCTCGTGGGGTCAATAAAACTTATACTTTTTCCGTGTCATAATATTTACTACTGAGTGTAACATATTGTGTGGGAAAATGTCACTATCAGTAACAAATATTATGTAACAAATATTATGAAACGGAGGAAGTAATAAACTAATCCTACAAGTCGAATGGAGTATTAAAACTACATAATAATGTTTAAGGACCTGTGAAGTTTGCATTTTCTTCAAAATTTAATACAATCTAAAAATAATAATACTACCTCCTATTCAGCTTAAATGACCCATATTTTTTTTTTGTCACTATTCACTCATCGCTCTTAATTTGGATTTTACTCTTAATCTATAAGTTAAAACATAGTCATGTGGGATCTTGTTTGATTCGTCTCAATACAAGGATTATTAATACCAAATTTTTATAATTTTTAATTAAGAATAATTTGAGATATTAAGAGTTAAAATGTTGCTTCGGCAAGTGTGAAAAACTAAATATGACATTTAGGCTGAATAGGAGGGAGTATAGGACATTAATGTATAGCCAAAGTAATACATATAAACTAACATAAATTAATATTTAAGGTTTCTAATGTTAGAATATATAACATCTTTTGGGGTCTCAATCATTACCTTATGCTTTTGGATGAGTTGATTTTCTTGACATGATTTCAGAAGCCAGCGTGACAAATTAGGTCGTGGGTTCGAATTTGAACCAACCCTCATTAAAAGTGGAATATTCAGCATCCATCATCATCATCATCATCATCATCATCATCATAACCTAGTGTATCTCGCTCATTAGAAAACTATGGTCAGGTTCTGGGAAGGGAGAAAGACGAAATTAGCTCATACCCATAGAGAAGAGTGTGGTCAAAAGTCCCTTGACTCGAGAAAGGTCTTCAAAGAGAGGGAAGTCTGCAACTACCCAGAAACCTACAACTATATATTGAGCGCTAGGTATATATATATAAATAAAGTGAGTCTGTGTTGCATCCACACTTTTATAGCCTAAAAGACTCTCATATGAGGGGGCGTGTTAGAGTATATTCTTTCCGAACCAATTTAGTTGTCACATTTCCTTATTTAGCAAATTCATATCAATTGTCACATTTTTTTTTTGTCAATTTTTTTTTACTTACATACCCCATGTTCACATAAGTAAAAACCAAAATACCCCTACTTTTACTATTTACAATACTCCAACTACCACCTTTACAATTAATTTAATCAATTAAAAATCCCAACTACCACCTTTCAATGGACCTCACACCACCCTCAATAACCGTACCCAAGCAAATAAACAATTAAATTGGTTCGGAGGGAGTATAATATATCGTAGGGCCTTAATCAAAAGCTTAAAATAATGGTTGATGCCCCATAAAAGTTTTAACTTGAACTATTTAAATCCTTGCACATTTTCAGAACCACCACTAATTAATTAGACTTGATCAGCCTTAAGGATGGGCAAGAGGTGTCGTCGCCCAGGGCCCATGTCCAAAAAACAAAATTAACGGTTATAAAAGGTCCATATAGATTATAAATTGTACAGAAAAAGGGTACGTTCTAATGTGTTATTTCACTCAGGGTCCCAAAATATCTAGGGTCGGCCCGGTAAGTAGTATGAAAGTTTTCTCACAAGATCTTCGAGATACTAGAATAATTTAGGGGCATACCCCATGACATAACCCACTTGTTTGGTTTTACTTGTGTTTGCTACCAATCAGTGTGTGAAAGAACACCACGCACTTAGCTAACATTTCATCATCTTTGCAATAATCTAAGATTTTTGGTAAGTGATATGATCAGATAATATGATGTATGCACAAAGTACAATACTCATGATCAATTTTCATAGTGTTTGGGATAAGTTAAACTTATCTTTCAATTATGATTTTGTTTATTTTATTATATAGTTATACACGGTACACTTATACTGTCTCGATTAGTTCCTTTGAAATTGCTATATCGTAGTATGATAGAAATTAGAAAATGGGTCTGGGCAATTCAAACATGGAGGAGAAGAAGTAGTCTACTCGTAAATCTGAAGAAGGTTCACTACTAAAACCAGTTGGTGATAGTAGGATTTACTCCTTGAGTTTATAAAGTGATGCATACTCTTCTTTTTCTCCGATGTGGGATAACTCACATGTGGGTGACACATGGGCACTTCAACATAGTATGATAGAATGTTAAAGATTGGTGGGTCGTTCTAATTTTGTGAATAATGTTAAAGATAAAATGAAATGTATACTAGGGGACTCTTTGGTCGTGCTTTCCTTTATGGGTATGAGTTGCCGCCGTCCTTCCCTTCCCAGATCCAAAGCTTAGTTTTCTATAGGCGGAATATATAAATTTTCAGTTTACTTTTTCGGTAATTTACTAATTATAGCATATCATCTGATTACCCAGATAAACTCTACGCAAATACCCGATAAAGCTAGGATTATTCATAGTTAATCAATAGGTGAGTTTATTGTAGAAAAATCATGAAAAAGTTAGATTATTCTAGGTAATTTTTTTTTTAAAAAAAAGATACTAAGCTAGAAAGTGAGACAATTTTGAACATAAAAAGTTACTATTTAAGGATTTCTCTATCTAAGTGTTTCTCGAGCCAAGCAACAGGCTCTTTAGCCGCATTCTCCTTTATGAATAAGGGTTGTCGTCTTCTATTTCACCCTAAAATCTGATCATAATTTTTATGTGCGGGATACAGTGACTAAGATGATTATTAAAGAATGAGAGAGCACCCCAACTTTTATGCCAAGTCCAACTAACTTTATCTCATTGATTTGAAGTAGCTAGCTAGGCTTGCACTGAAACCACTCCCAAACTTTACAACTTTATTTTCCTACTTGCTAAATTAATAACGCCAACTTAATCTATCATTAACTGTTACATTTGTCTTGACATGTCCCCTTGCAATGTATAATCCCACTTCTAACGATGTAGATTAAGCCCCATAAGCAAATAAGACAAATAACCAACTTTTTTCAATAAAATTAATATGATGTGATATGAATATCGGCTGATTTAGTTGGCAAAATATAAAAAAAGTATCAAAGATTTAATATCATATCGAGTCAAAATCAAATTATTTATTTTCTATGATGGAATGCAAGGAATAGCGAAGAATGAATTTGAATAGGGGCTGCTCGACTGAGCTATATGGTTTATCGATCGAGTAGCATACCACACAACTAGTAGCATTTTTATGAGCCTACTCGATCGAGAAAAAGCATGGTTTGATGCGGCAATTTTGTTAAAGCCTTAAAATTGATGTTTTGCATGTGTGAATTTTAGAGGATTTGTATGTTGGTTTTCTTTGATCTTTAGTTTTATTTTCTCGATATGAATACTTGTTACATTATGGTAATTGAATCATTCCGTCATTTCATTTGTATTAACTCTACATGACAAATATTTATATTTATACTATCTCCTATTCAGCCTAAATGTCCCATTTAGTTTTTTGACGCTATTCACTCATCACTCTTAATTTGTATTTTACTCTTATATCTATAAGTTAAAACATAGTCATATGAGATCTTATTTGATTCGTCTCAATATAAGAATTATTAATATTAAATTTTTATAATTTTTAATTAAGAATAATTTGATATATTAAGGATTAAAATGTTGTTTCGACAAGTGTGAAAAAACTAAATGAGACATTTAGGTTAAATAAGAGGGAGTATAAATTACTAAAAGAGGATATAGTAGATTGATAATAGTGTAGGATTAATAACACTTGTATTCAAAATATGATGATAGTTTTACTTATTATAAAGATTTAAAAAAAAAAAAAATCAATGAGAAGATTGTTAAATAGAAGGTGGTGAAAATTAAGAAGGATGGAAAATTAAAATAGAAGGTGGTGAAAATTAAGAAGGATGGAAAATTAAAATAGAAGGTGGTGAAAATTAAGAAGGATGGAAAAAATAGTTACTAATATGTAAAGCTATTTATAGGCTTAGGTTTGGTACAAATGTAGGGAAGATTGTTAAATCACAAATTCCTAATTGAGATTGTCTTTTATAAAGATGGCTCTCAAAAGCCCAGTTCAATTCTAAATATATATTGTTACAATTCAAAATATAAATTTGTGCTGAACTTTTGAGAGCCGTCTTTACAAAAGACGGCCTCTCAAGAGACCACCTCTAATTGAGGAGGTAACACCAACAAGTTTCCACATCGTTTTCACAACTTGTCCATTAGTAGGAGAGCTACTCTTTGTGACAGTCGTCTCTCGGTGAGACGGCCTTAAACAAAGAGTCCACATTCTCATAATATTTATTAGATGTGCTATTTAATTTAACAACAATTTGTGTTAGCTGAAATAATAACACCGAAATTATCCTATTATTACTTTTACAGCTCGTTTGATGATTGGTACTAAATGTTGGAAATGGTAATAAAAAAATTAGTGTAATTATAGTAGAAATATCTCTTGATAAATTTAATTATCATGCTTATTCTCATTCAACTATCTCATTTACAGGTGCACCACTAAAATGCCCCCAAGCTTACAAAGAATAGGATTCATTACCAACTAATTTCATACAATCCAATATTATGGTGTTATTGAGAGAAATTGGGCAGGAAACTAAATTGCTTTAATCAGGGCCGTCCTGCTCATTTATGGGCCCCAGAACAAAAAATAAAAAATTCCCCTCAAAACTTAAGGCGTAACGACTATATATTACACTATTGTATTTAATTGTTAATATTCAAACTATTTTATATAAAAAGATACTAAAAACTCCTATTACTTAGCAAAAAATGTAATTTATATATAAATTTAATTCGAATTTAAATTATTTATGTACATTAAAATATATTTTTTGGGTCCTAAAAAATTTAGGGCCTTAAGCAGTAACCCGCTTTACCCTTACTAATAGACGGCGCCGGCTTAAATCAACATTACACAAAAGGTTTCATTAACAAACAAATTGGTCGCGGATGAATATATCAAACTCATTAAGCATGAACCTTAAATCTTGTAAAAGCCTTCATCAATAGGCCCTTCGATGAACATCTTGGATTGGTACCCTTAAAACGTTTAACATGAAGGACCCCGATTAATATTTTTAAAACAACATAAAAAGTATAACACAAATTGTTGTGAGAGACGGTCTGTCTAAGAGACACATTAAAAATATGGGCTCAATAGCCCAATTTACACAAATTTAAGAGAAAATTAGAATGTGGGCTAAAAAGTATAACGCAAATTGTTGCGAGAGACAGTCTCTCACAAGAGTAGTTGAAATTGTAAAGATCTTGACATCACCAACACAAACTACCAAACAACGAGTCTCAATAACGGTAGTGGAATTTCTTTATTCAACATTTTCAGAGGTTCAGAAGAAGCATGAGTTAGGACTCATATGGTATAAACATCCTGAATCCATAATCTAACCTTCACTTCCCTTGTACTCATGAACAACAACAAGAGCACTGAGTGCTTCTTCCTCAACAAAACCAGCCTTGCCGAAACTAATTCCTTTGGTCATGCAATCTTCAGATACTTCATTTTTCAACCTCGAACAATCCTTTGTAAGATGACCTTTTTTCTTACAATAGCTATAAGTCATACTTCTTTAGCCTTTACTAGACTTCTTGAAAAAAATCATTATTGAATTTTTTTAAACAGATATGCAAATTGAAAATCAATAAGGTCCTTTTAAATTAACCCTTTCTAGCATCCTCATCATACAAAGTGGCTCTACCATAAAAAATTTCCTCTAGACCTCATTTGATAGGAAGTTAAATGGTAGATACAACTTGAAACATTCATTAATAACTTACCCTCGTATCCATTTCTAGGGCCGGCTTTAGATATGTTGGGGCACAGGGCAAAATAGCACATTAAGGCCCTTATTTATTGCAATTTATCATCTATATGGACCTTTCTACAACCATTAATTTTGTTTTTTTCACATGGGGCCCTGAGCGACGACCCCTCTTGCCCACCCCTAAGGCCGGCCCTGTGACCATCTCTTATCACTTATCAGTAAATATTTCTTATGGCTTCTCACCAATTAATAATCACCACGAACACCTAAACATCTCAAAAGTTGCCTATTTCTATGATACAAACTAAAATGACTAGTATAGTTAAGTTAAGATGATTGAGGGGATATGAATAAGAAGCAAATAATAGAACAAGTTAAGCAAAAAAAAAACACTATTCTTAACCCAAAAATACCAATAAACACAACTGATGGATGTTGATAAAGAAAAAATAAAACTCTATAGTAATCATAAAAATATCCTTAAAAATAAAACCTCAAGGATGATAATTGCGATTTAATAAAAGGAAAAATTACCGTAAATAATACAATACTTTGTTAATTTCCCCAAGTATTGATTAACTATGAATAATACCAATTTAGTGGATATTTTTTTTTTCCTAGAATAATATCAATTATAGTTTATTAACTAATTTACCAAATTTTTGATCATATAAACTCTTATAGTTTGATTTTTAACATGTTAGGTATATTCTAGGGAAACACCCTATAAAATTAAGGAAAATTTGCTCAAAATAATCTCAACTATCACCCGTTGGTAAAAAATAATCCCAACTATCAATTATTTTTTAATAATCCCAACCATTCACATAATTTGTTGAAAACATACCCACCTCCCTTTTAACCGGCTGCAACATTTAATTTTTCCACTTTTTTCTTTCTTTTTTTATTAATAGAAGAAGGGGAAAGGTCAATTTTGAACAGTTAATTGAAAATACGCAGAAAAAAGTGAAAAAGTTACATGTTCCAGCCGGTAATAAGGGGCTGGGTTTGTTTTCAACAAATTATGAGAATAGTTGGGATTATTAAAAAATAATTGATAGTTGAGATTATTTTTGACCAACGGGTGATAGTTGGGATTATTTTGAGCAAATTTTCCTTAAACTAATACTCCCTCCGTCCCATTAGTTTTGTCCACTATTCCATTTTGGGTAATCCCTCTTTAATTGTCCACTTTCCTTTTTTGGCAAAACTTTTTACCTAAATACCCCCAACTACCCCAACTTATATTATTTAATAATACCCCACCTACTACCTTTTCAATTATTATATTCACTTAAAATACCCCACTACCACCTTTTCAATTATTATATTCACTTAAAATACCCCACTACCACCTTTTTCAATTATTATAATCACTAAAACTACCCCACTACTATTTTTCCTTATTTTGCGTGCCCACTACAAAGTGGACAAAACTAATGGGAGGGAGGGAGTATTATTCATAATTAATTAAAAATTGATATTATTATAGGGAAGTAAGTAAAATGCTATATTATTTCTAGTAATAATTCCTAATTTAAATTATTAGCTTCCCCTTGATTGCATTGACTATTTTGACCTTATGAGAGAATGTCTCAGTAAATAACAACTATTTGTAAGATTGATAAATCACCTTATGTAGTAGGATGTGATAGGATCAAAATTTTGTTATTTTAATATATTCTTTTTAGTTTTATTTATTTTAATCTTATTCTTTTGTCTTCTTATGATAATTTACGATTCACGATTATTGATTACGAATTTCGACATTGAGATTACTAGAACCTTCTAATTTTGGAGTTCCATTTCCCATCTCTCATAATACTCTTCCTCCTTCCCCCCACACACACCAAAAAAATGCCCAGAAACAGATTTGCGAAAATTGACGTGATAATCGACACTGGAAATCCATTGCTGGACCGCACTGTTGATGGCTTTTTGAAAATCGGCACTGTAATCATTTCTCTTTTCCTTTTTCCTCTTCAATTTCTTACAATCACTTGTATTTTTCGTCCAATTTAATTTCTGGGTTATGGTTTCTCAGGTTGCAGCCACCAGAGCAGCCGCTGAAGATGCATATCACATTGCTAAAAGAGGTTTTTCTCTTTTCTTTCTGCTAATTTCTGTAGTATGATCAATTTTGGCTGGTTTTGATTGAAATATACTTGGTAATATAATGATCAATTGATCAATGTATTGACCGCAGTTTTTGGGTTTTTGGGCAGGAACTATTTCGACTAGGAACGTTGAGGAATCTGTAAGTTGTTTTAGATATCTGGGGTGTTTTTATCAATTACTTGGAATCTTTTATATGGACTAAATGTTGTTAGTTGTTACTTAATCGGATTGGGTTAGATTTATACTTTTTTTAGGGCAATGAAATTATAGCTACTCTTGTGCGAGACCGTCTCTCAAAAAGACAACCTCAAAACAAGAAGCCTACGCTCTTATTTTCTATTTAATTTATATTAATTTCACTATTTAGCCAATATATCTAATGTGTCTTTTTGAAAGACCATTTGTGATGTAATTAAGGGTATATGTATAATTTATGTCTTTGTATTAGATTTAACTTTTGATGTATCAACAAATGTGTATTGTAATGAATATTTGTAGGGGATTCTAGGTCCAGGTCCATGGTCGAGTCTGGCCGGGTCATTTGATTAAAAGCCTAATTAATGTCTCATTGCATGAACATATAAATTAGTTGTCGCGTTGGTTCAATACATGACACACATATGTAGTTGAATGTTCGGCCCACTTTATATAGTATCGTGTATTGGTTCTTTTATATTTGAGTATTAAGGTGTGCATTTTTATGTGGTCTTGATAATGCATCTCAAATATATGATTTCTTCCAAATTCTTGTATGAGATAGCCTCGCCGTGAGATGTTCTTCATATATGGGTTGAATAGCCCAGCATATGGGCTGCTTGTGTTGAGGACGTCTCATCGAGAGACTGTCTCTCACAAGAGTAGCTCCTGATCTTTTGGCTACATAATCAATGGTGTTTTGGGGGATACAACACATCATTTTCCTAGGGCCGGTCCTAGATATTTTTGGGCCCTGGGCGAAATAGCACATTGGAACTCATTTTCTTTGCAATTATAACCTATACGGACCTTCTACAACTATTAATTTTACTTTTTTAACATGGGGCCTTGTGCGACGGCCCCTCTTGCCCACCCTTTGGACCGTCCCTGCTGATTTTCCCAATTCCATTTTAAATTGGAGAATGTAGATTTAAATTATTTATCCACTTACTATGTTCTACAAATTCATCCTCAATGTCTTGTCTTATGGTTCATCTCATGGGAAATTTCTCAAGACTTGTTTGATTTTGTTGTGAATGGGCTTGTGTTTTGGTAAGAAAACAAGAACAAGAACAATGGTGAAAAATGCAAAGAAAAACAGAGCACAAAATAAATGGAGCAACACACAAGAATTATGAGGTATCTTAGGATACCTCCCCCTCAAACAAAGATTCTTATCATTAAAATATCAACATACAATAATGATACAACCCTCACAAGCCTTGAGAACAACTTCACAAAGCTAAAGATTGAAACTTTCTTTCAATCTCTCACAATAGCCCAAATACAATGAGAATACTCTATCAATGGTTAAACCCTAGTAAACCCCTTGTGTTTGGCTCTCTTACATACTCTAAGAAACACCCTAATACTCCTTTTATAGTCCTAAAAGGGTATTAAGAGACTTGGGGCCAAAGGAAGTAAAAAAGCCCAACAAAAAGAAACAAAACAGAAAACTGACGCAGTACATTCTGATGGGCCGCTCGAGCAAAGCCCATCCGCTCGACCCTGGGCTGTTCTGCTCGACCCACTCGAGCAATGGGCCAGCAGCTTCTGGATTCCTCATTTAATTTGGCTCGACTCGAGCCAATGGATTCGGCCCACTCGAGCGACTGTCAAAACAGCTCCTGCCCATTACATTCTTGCCTTCACCAACCTTTACATGCTCAAGCAACCTCGACTCTTCTTGTGACCCTCGATTCACACACGACTTAGCCACTTCATTGAGATTTCTATTGCCATCATCAAAGCACATATATTCTCCCACTTTGATCACTTCACCAAGTGACCCAAAGATTAAGTTATCACATCCTCTTCCACTCACATTATCATCCTCAATGCAAGATAATGCGTAAGCTACAATGTGATCGAACTCTCCATCATCGATATGAGATTTCGGGCTTGATTCAACAATCTCCCCCTCAAGCCCAAATCTCTTAACAACTCCAAGTAACCCCTTCTTAGGTGACTTGCTCTCATTCTTGTGGCCTAGACAACCACCACCCACTTGTAGCACATACAAGTTGTTTCTACTTTTCTTTCCCATCATAACCACTTGACCATCCTTGATGACTTTCATCAACCCCTCTTTGGATTCAAAAGTACATCCCTTGGTCTCCAACCTTCCTAGTGATATGAGGTTGCAATCAAGCTTAGGCACAAACCTCACACCACCTAAAACTCTCTTGACACCATCATGTGCCACAATCTCTACTTCACCAACACCTTCTACCTTCACCTTCTCATCATTAGGCAAGGACACAAGGCCTCCATCAAACAAACTAATCTTAGTGAACTTCTTCCTCTCACAACACACATGAAAAGATGCACCGGAGTCAATCAACCACTCACTCTTATGAGGTTCCCTATCCTCCACTAGAAAAGCCCCCTCATATTCTTCTTCATCAAGAAGCCCTATGTTTGCACTCCCACTATTCTCATCTTTTCTTCCATTCCTCAACTCTTTTCCCCTCTTGAGATCCTCCTTCATCTCCTTGCACATAGATTGTATGTGCCCTTTTTTCTTGCAATAGTAACACTCCTTGTTACTATAATCATTCTTCCCTTGACCCTTCCCCTTAGCTTGAAAATTCTCCTTAGACCTACCTCTTGAGCTTTCCCCAAATAGAGCCTCACCATGACCCTTCTTCTCATCTCCCTCACCATGCCTCACCATGAACCTATCATTTTCTCTCAAAGCGGCTAGGGCTTGATCGAAAGTGATTGTGTCCCTCCCAAGAAGCAAGGCTTGAACCACATTTTTGTAGCTCTTAGGAAGAGAAGCCAAGAGTAATAGTGCTTTCTCCATATCCGAAAGCTTCTCATCCGCATTCAACAATTGACACACTAATTGATTGAATGTGTTGATGTGGTCTTGCATGCTTGTATCTTCCTCCTTCATGAGTTGATACAACTCCCATCTCAAGCATAGCTTGTTGGTCAAAGACTTCGAAGCATAGACGGCTTGAAGCTTCTCCAACAACTCTCCGGGGTCGGTTTCATCCAAGTAATTATACTTGATCTCTAGAGCAATGGCAAGTCGGATAGAACTCACCGCCTTCTTCTTCATTGCCATCCACTTTCCTTCATCAAGGTATGAGGGCTTAGTCTTTGAAAGAGCCTCATCAATCCCTTGTTGCACCAATAAATCCACTACGGTGCTCTTCCAAGCCGAAAAATTCATTTTTCCATCAAACAATGGAATGTTGAACTTGGTACCATCTCCCATCTTGTTTCCCTTACCAAGACTCTAACTTTCACCCACAAAACAACCCAAGAATCTCCCCTAAAGCTCTGATACCAATTGTTGTGAATGGGCTTGTGTTTTGGTAAGAAAACAAGAACAAGAACAATGGTGAAAAATGCAAAGAAAAACAGAGCACAAAATAAATGGAGCAACACACAAGAATTATGAGGTATCTTAGGATACCTCCCCCTCAAACAAAGATTCTTATCATTAAAATATCAACATACAATAATGATACAACCCTCACAAGCCTTGAGAACAACTTCACAAAGCTAAAGATTGAAACTTTCTTTCAATCTCTCACAATAGCCCAAATACAATGAGAATACTCTATCAATGGTTAAACCCTAGTAAACCCCTTGTGTTTGGCTCTCTTACATACTCTAAGAAACACCCTAATACTCCTTTTATAGTCCTAAAAGGGTATTAAGAGACTTGGGGCCAAAGGAAGTAAAAAAGCCCAACAAAAAGAAACAAAACAGAAAACTGACGCAGTACATTCTGATGGGCCGCTCGAGCAAAGCCCATCCGCTCGACCCTGGGCTGTTCTGCTCGACCCACTCGAGCAATGGGCCAGCAGCTTCTGGATTCCTCATTTAATTTGGCTCGACTCGAGCCAATGGATTCGGCCCACTCGAGCGACTGTCAAAACAGCTCCTGCCCATTACATTCTTGCCTTCACCAACCTTTACATGCTCAAGCAACCTCGACTCTTCTTGTGACCCTCGATTCACACACGACTTAGCCACTTCATTGAGATTTCTATTGCCATCATCAAAGCACATATATTCTCCCACTTTGATCACTTCACCAAGTGACCCAAAGATTAAGTTATCACATCCTCTTCCACTCACATTATCATCCTCAATGCAAGATAATGCGTAAGCTACAATGTGATCGAACTCTCCATCATCGATATGAGATTTCGGGCTTGATTCAACAATCTCCCCCTCAAGCCCAAATCTCTTAACAACTCCAAGTAACCCCTTCTTAGGTGACTTGCTCTCATTCTTGTGGCCTAGACAACCACCACCCACTTGTAGCACATACAAGTTGTTTCTACTTTTCTTTCCCATCATAACCACTTGACCATCCTTGATGACTTTCATCAACCCCTCTTTGGATTCAAAAGTACATCCCTTGGTCTCCAACCTTCCTAGTGATATGAGGTTGCAATCAAGCTTAGGCACAAACCTCACACCACCTAAAACTCTCTTGACACCATCATGTGCCACAATCTCTACTTCACCAACACCTTCTACCTTCACCTTCTCATCATTAGGCAAGGACACAAGGCCTCCATCAAACAAACTAATCTTAGTGAACTTCTTCCTCTCACAACACACATGAAAAGATGCACCGGAGTCAATCAACCACTCACTCTTATGAGGTTCCCTATCCTCCACTAGAAAAGCCCCCTCATATTCTTCTTCATCAAGAAGCCCTATGTTTGCACTCCCACTATTCTCATCTTTTCTTCCATTCCTCAACTCTTTTCCCCTCTTGAGATCCTCCTTCATCTCCTTGCACATAGATTGTATGTGCCCTTTTTTCTTGCAATAGTAACACTCCTTGTTACTATAATCATTCTTCCCTTGACCCTTCCCCTTAGCTTGAAAATTCTCCTTAGACCTACCTCTTGAGCTTTCCCCAAATAGAGCCTCACCATGACCCTTCTTCTCATCTCCCTCACCATGCCTCACCATGAACCTATCATTTTCTCTCAAAGCGGCTAGGGCTTGATCGAAAGTGATTGTGTCCCTCCCAAGAAGCAAGGCTTGAACCACATTTTTGTAGCTCTTAGGAAGAGAAGCCAAGAGTAATAGTGCTTTCTCCATATCCGAAAGCTTCTCATCCGCATTCAACAATTGACACACTAATTGATTGAATGTGTTGATGTGGTCTTGCATGCTTGTATCTTCCTCCTTCATGAGTTGATACAACTCCCATCTCAAGCATAGCTTGTTGGTCAAAGACTTCGAAGCATAGACGGCTTGAAGCTTCTCCAACAACTCTCCGGGGTCGGTTTCATCCAAGTAATTATACTTGATCTCTAGAGCAATGGCAAGTCGGATAGAACTCACCGCCTTCTTCTTCATTGCCATCCACTTTCCTTCATCAAGGTATGAGGGCTTAGTCTTTGAAAGAGCCTCATCAATCCCTTGTTGCACCAATAAATCCACTACGGTGCTCTTCCAAGCCGAAAAATTCATTTTTCCATCAAACAATGGAATGTTGAACTTGGTACCATCTCCCATCTTGTTTCCCTTACCAAGACTCTAACTTTCACCCACAAAACAACCCAAGAATCTCCCCTAAAGCTCTGATACCAATTGTTGTGAATGGGCTTGTGTTTTGGTAAGAAAACAAGAACAAGAACAATGGTGAAAAATGCAAAGAAAAACAGAGCACAAAATAAATGGAGCAACACACAAGAATTATGAGGTATCTTAGGATACCTCCCCCTCAAACAAAGATTCTTATCATTAAAATATCAACATACAATAATGATACAACCCTCACAAGCCTTGAGAACAACTTCACAAAGCTAAAGATTGAAACTTTCTTTCAATCTCTCACAATAGCCCAAATACAATGAGAATACTCTATCAATGGTTAAACCCTAGTAAACCCCTTGTGTTTGGCTCTCTTACATACTCTAAGAAACACCCTAATACTCCTTTTATAGTCCTAAAAGGGTATTAAGAGACTTGGGGCCAAAGGAAGTAAAAAAGCCCAACAAAAAGAAACAAAACAGAAAACTGACGCAGTACATTCTGATGGGCCGCTCGAGCAAAGCCCATCCGCTCGACCCTGGGCTGTTCTGCTCGACCCACTCGAGCAATGGGCCAGCAGCTTCTGGATTCCTCATTTAATTTGGCTCGACTCGAGCCAATGGATTCGGCCCACTCGAGCGACTGTCAAAACAGCTCCTGCCCATTACATTCTTGCCTTCACCAACCTTTACATGCTCAAGCAACCTCGACTCTTCTTGTGACCCTCGATTCACACACGACTTAGCCACTTCATTGAGATTTCTATTGCCATCATCAAAGCACATATATTCTCCCACTTTGATCACTTCACCAAGTGACCCAAAGATTAAGTTATCACATCCTCTTCCACTCACATTATCATCCTCAATGCAAGATAATGCGTAAGCTACAATGTGATCGAACTCTCCATCATCGATATGAGATTTCGGGCTTGATTCAACAATCTCCCCCTCAAGCCCAAATCTCTTAACAACTCCAAGTAACCCCTTCTTAGGTGACTTGCTCTCATTCTTGTGGCCTAGACAACCACCACCCACTTGTAGCACATACAAGTTGTTTCTACTTTTCTTTCCCATCATAACCACTTGACCATCCTTGATGACTTTCATCAACCCCTCTTTGGATTCAAAAGTACATCCCTTGGTCTCCAACCTTCCTAGTGATATGAGGTTGCAATCAAGCTTAGGCACAAACCTCACACCACCTAAAACTCTCTTGACACCATCATGTGCCACAATCTCTACTTCACCAACACCTTCTACCTTCACCTTCTCATCATTAGGCAAGGACACAAGGCCTCCATCAAACAAACTAATCTTAGTGAACTTCTTCCTCTCACAACACACATGAAAAGATGCACCGGAGTCAATCAACCACTCACTCTTATGAGGTTCCCTATCCTCCACTAGAAAAGCCCCCTCATATTCTTCTTCATCAAGAAGCCCTATGTTTGCACTCCCACTATTCTCATCTTTTCTTCCATTCCTCAACTCTTTTCCCCTCTTGAGATCCTCCTTCATCTCCTTGCACATAGATTGTATGTGCCCTTTTTTCTTGCAATAGTAACACTCCTTGTTACTATAATCATTCTTCCCTTGACCCTTCCCCTTAGCTTGAAAATTCTCCTTAGACCTACCTCTTGAGCTTTCCCCAAATAGAGCCTCACCATGACCCTTCTTCTCATCTCCCTCACCATGCCTCACCATGAACCTATCATTTTCTCTCAAAGCGGCTAGGGCTTGATCGAAAGTGATTGTGTCCCTCCCAAGAAGCAAGGCTTGAACCACATTTTTGTAGCTCTTAGGAAGAGAAGCCAAGAGTAATAGTGCTTTCTCCATATCCGAAAGCTTCTCATCCGCATTCAACAATTGACACACTAATTGATTGAATGTGTTGATGTGGTCTTGCATGCTTGTATCTTCCTCCTTCATGAGTTGATACAACTCCCATCTCAAGCATAGCTTGTTGGTCAAAGACTTCGAAGCATAGACGGCTTGAAGCTTCTCCAACAACTCTCCGGGGTCGGTTTCATCCAAGTAATTATACTTGATCTCTAGAGCAATGGCAAGTCGGATAGAACTCACCGCCTTCTTCTTCATTGCCATCCACTTTCCTTCATCAAGGTATGAGGGCTTAGTCTTTGAAAGAGCCTCATCAATCCCTTGTTGCACCAATAAATCCACTACGGTGCTCTTCCAAGCCGAAAAATTCATTTTTCCATCAAACAATGGAATGTTGAACTTGGTACCATCTCCCATCTTGTTTCCCTTACCAAGACTCTAACTTTCACCCACAAAACAACCCAAGAATCTCCCCTAAAGCTCTGATACCAATTGTTGTGAATGGGCTTGTGTTTTGGTAAGAAAACAAGAACAAGAACAATGGTGAAAAATGCAAAGAAAAACAGAGCACAAAATAAATGGAGCAACACACAAGAATTATGAGGTATCTTAGGATACCTCCCCCTCAAACAAAGATTCTTATCATTAAAATATCAACATACAATAATGATACAACCCTCACAAGCCTTGAGAACAACTTCACAAAGCTAAAGATTGAAACTTTCTTTCAATCTCTCACAATAGCCCAAATACAATGAGAATACTCTATCAATGGTTAAACCCTAGTAAACCCCTTGTGTTTGGCTCTCTTACATACTCTAAGAAACACCCTAATACTCCTTTTATAGTCCTAAAAGGGTATTAAGAGACTTGGGGCCAAAGGAAGTAAAAAAGCCCAACAAAAAGAAACAAAACAGAAAACTGACGCAGTACATTCTGATGGGCCGCTCGAGCAAAGCCCATCCGCTCGACCCTGGGCTGTTCTGCTCGACCCACTCGAGCAATGGGCCAGCAGCTTCTGGATTCCTCATTTAATTTGGCTCGACTCGAGCCAATGGATTCGGCCCACTCGAGCGACTGTCAAAACAGCTCCTGCCCATTACATTCTTGCCTTCACCAACCTTTACATGCTCAAGCAACCTCGACTCTTCTTGTGACCCTCGATTCACACACGACTTAGCCACTTCATTGAGATTTCTATTGCCATCATCAAAGCACATATATTCTCCCACTTTGATCACTTCACCAAGTGACCCAAAGATTAAGTTATCACATCCTCTTCCACTCACATTATCATCCTCAATGCAAGATAATGCGTAAGCTACAATGTGATCGAACTCTCCATCATCGATATGAGATTTCGGGCTTGATTCAACAATCTCCCCCTCAAGCCCAAATCTCTTAACAACTCCAAGTAACCCCTTCTTAGGTGACTTGCTCTCATTCTTGTGGCCTAGACAACCACCACCCACTTGTAGCACATACAAGTTGTTTCTACTTTTCTTTCCCATCATAACCACTTGACCATCCTTGATGACTTTCATCAACCCCTCTTTGGATTCAAAAGTACATCCCTTGGTCTCCAACCTTCCTAGTGATATGAGGTTGCAATCAAGCTTAGGCACAAACCTCACACCACCTAAAACTCTCTTGACACCATCATGTGCCACAATCTCTACTTCACCAACACCTTCTACCTTCACCTTCTCATCATTAGGCAAGGACACAAGGCCTCCATCAAACAAACTAATCTTAGTGAACTTCTTCCTCTCACAACACACATGAAAAGATGCACCGGAGTCAATCAACCACTCACTCTTATGAGGTTCCCTATCCTCCACTAGAAAAGCCCCCTCATATTCTTCTTCATCAAGAAGCCCTATGTTTGCACTCCCACTATTCTCATCTTTTCTTCCATTCCTCAACTCTTTTCCCCTCTTGAGATCCTCCTTCATCTCCTTGCACATAGATTGTATGTGCCCTTTTTTCTTGCAATAGTAACACTCCTTGTTACTATAATCATTCTTCCCTTGACCCTTCCCCTTAGCTTGAAAATTCTCCTTAGACCTACCTCTTGAGCTTTCCCCAAATAGAGCCTCACCATGACCCTTCTTCTCATCTCCCTCACCATGCCTCACCATGAACCTATCATTTTCTCTCAAAGCGGCTAGGGCTTGATCGAAAGTGATTGTGTCCCTCCCAAGAAGCAAGGCTTGAACCACATTTTTGTAGCTCTTAGGAAGAGAAGCCAAGAGTAATAGTGCTTTCTCCATATCCGAAAGCTTCTCATCCGCATTCAACAATTGACACACTAATTGATTGAATGTGTTGATGTGGTCTTGCATGCTTGTATCTTCCTCCTTCATGAGTTGATACAACTCCCATCTCAAGCATAGCTTGTTGGTCAAAGACTTCGAAGCATAGACGGCTTGAAGCTTCTCCAACAACTCTCCGGGGTCGGTTTCATCCAAGTAATTATACTTGATCTCTAGAGCAATGGCAAGTCGGATAGAACTCACCGCCTTCTTCTTCATTGCCATCCACTTTCCTTCATCAAGGTATGAGGGCTTAGTCTTTGAAAGAGCCTCATCAATCCCTTGTTGCACCAATAAATCCACTACGGTGCTCTTCCAAGCTGAAAAATTCATTTTTCCATCAAACAATGGAATGTTGAACTTGGTACCATCTCCCATCTTGTTTCCCTTACCAAGACTCTAACTTTCACCCACAAAACAACCCAAGAATCTCCCCTAAAGCTCTGATACCAATTGTTGTGAATGGGCTTGTGTTTTGGTAAGAAAACAAGAACAAGAACAATGGTGAAAAATGCAAAGAAAAACAGAGCACAAAATAAATGGAGCAACACACAAGAATTATGAGGTATCTTAGGATACCTCCCCCTCAAACAAAGATTCTTATCATTAAAATATCAACATACAATAATGATACAACCCTCACAAGCCTTGAGAACAACTTCACAAAGCTAAAGATTGAAACTTTCTTTCAATCTCTCACAATAGCCCAAATACAATGAGAATACTCTATCAATGGTTAAACCCTAGTAAACCCCTTGTGTTTGGCTCTCTTACATACTCTAAGAAACACCCTAATACTCCTTTTATAGTCCTAAAAGGGTATTAAGAGACTTGGGGCCAAAGGAAGTAAAAAAGCCCAACAAAAAGAAACAAAACAGAAAACTGACGCAGTACATTCTGATGGGCCGCTCGAGCAAAGCCCATCCGCTCGACCCTGGGCTGTTCTGCTCGACCCACTCGAGCAATGGGCCAGCAGCTTCTGGATTCCTCATTTAATTTGGCTCGACTCGAGCCAATGGATTCGGCCCACTCGAGCGACTGTCAAAACAGCTCCTGCCCATTACATTCTTGCCTTCACCAACCTTTACATGCTCAAGCAACCTCGACTCTTCTTGTGACCCTCGATTCACACACGACTTAGCCACTTCATTGAGATTTCTATTGCCATCATCAAAGCACATATATTCTCCCACTTTGATCACTTCACCAAGTGACCCAAAGATTAAGTTATCACATCCTCTTCCACTCACATTATCATCCTCAATGCAAGATAATGCGTAAGCTACAATGTGATCGAACTCTCCATCATCGATATGAGATTTCGGGCTTGATTCAACAGATTTGTATTGGGATTCTGATAAACAAACTTGTTTGTTTGCAGTTGAAAAGGATGTGCAAAGAGGGAGCATATTGGGGTAAGTGCAAACTTTATTTCTACACAAATTCTTACTTGAGACCGTCTTTTGTAAAGATGGCTCTCAGTCTGATTTTAATTATATACTGTTACAATTTTAAATATAGATTTGGGCTGGACTTTTGAGAGTCGTCTTTATAAAAGACGGTCTCTCAAAAGAGCACCTGCTATTTCTATGGTGATTCCATCACAAATGGTATGTTTGAAAACTTGACCACTTAGAGTCAACTTCATTTTACACAGGGACTATAGCTGGTGTTTATTCTGGGATGGAGTATGGAGTGAAAAGAGTTCGTGGTACTAGTGATTGGGTAATTTCTTAATCTATTTAGCACGATTTAATTATTTTACTGCTTATATAATGGAAACAATCATAGTGTATAAATACGGTAACGGTTGCGATCGCAATAATGGAGCGCTGATGCGGTAACGGTTGTGATCGCAATAACGGAGCGCTGATGCGGTTATCATATCGCCAAAGTCTAGGTCGAAACCATAAGATATCCCTTGATGCGGCCTAAAACGCGGCTTTTTAAAATCTTTACCACGCAGGAAATATTAGTTTGTTTATATTGAAAACCATTACAGCACGACACGATGGGATGCGGCCAAATTCCGGGTCGAAACCATAAGAGTTCGTTTATCTTAAACTCTTGGGAATTTTTCATGATAATGGATCATAAAACTTTCTTAAGATCGTACATTTGCCTTAATGTTTATTTTAGGCCATGGTATTTGAATTCAGCATTTTGGGTTTCAATAATATATTGGTTTATAGATCTCAAATATTGTCATCATTGATCATTAAGCTTGTAGCATAGTGTAAAAATGTGATAACAGTCGTGATTGCGGAAATCAGAATGATGTGGTTATCGCAATGTCTAAATATCATTTGAATCAAAGGATATAATACGGTCTAAAATGCGGTTTTTTTTACATCTTTACAATGACTTGGTTTTATACTATGGCTTGGCACTTGTAGCCTTTTAAACAAACACTTCACTTTACAACATATATTCCTATAGGGCTATGTGAAATGCTATACTATCCTTTTTAATAAAAGTTTTTTTTGGCTATAGATGACATAGAAAAATCATGAATCGATTAGGGTTACAATGATTTACTTACCCATATGATAAAAGTTTATTTTTCGATGGGACCAGAGATTTATAACTCTTTGATTTTCGATCATAATAGGCAATGCACTATAGTAAAATGGCTCATTAAATCACGTGCACTTTAAACTTACGTGAAGTTTTTCTTTAGTTTCTTATGTATTGAAGACTTCATAAAGTTTTTTGTTAGTGATTCTGCTTTATGCCTTGCTTCACTTGAGGACTATGTATAGTAAGTAAAAGTCTTGTATAGACTTGATCAACACGAATTTAGTATGCACCAACCTAATTATAGTAAGTATTTTCCAATGAGTTGCCGCCGTCCTTCCTTCTTGGAGCCGGGGGACTCCTTCTTTTGGCCGTGCTCTCCTTTACGGGTATGAGTTGTCGCCGTCCTTCCCTCTCCAGACCCTGCCCATAGTTTTCTATGAGCGGAATATACTGGGTTAGGATGATGATGATGATTCCAAGGAGTATACTTGATTGTGTTTGTCAAGTAAAAATACTTACTATTTTAACACCTTCTAAGTATAGTGCGAATACAAGGCCGCATCGCGTCGGGTCGGCCGCGTTGTAAAGGTTTTTAAAAACAAGGTGTAAAAAAAATCGTGTTTTGGGCCATATCAAGGACATCTTTTGGTTTTGATTGATATTTAGGCATTACGATAAACGCATAACGTTACCTCATCACCGTTTTGTTACTGCAATCGCGACCGTTACCGCATTTTTAGTCTATGCTTCTAAGGTTGGTACAAAGTTACAAACTAAAATAGTGTTGACCAAGTCCATACAATACTTTCTTGTATAGTAAAGGGTTTATTTTGGGACAAAGCACAATAATTGGCCGTGGAAAATCTCCTATATCCTTTTATTTTCAGCGGATCGAGCAAAAGTTATATTTATTTTTTACAATTTCCCCTT
Organism: Amaranthus palmeri; assembly: GCA_019776075.1. Classification (NCBI taxonomy): domain Eukaryota; kingdom Viridiplantae; phylum Streptophyta; class Magnoliopsida; order Caryophyllales; family Amaranthaceae; genus Amaranthus; species Amaranthus palmeri. Next base: position 917,197 of record JAAKBH010000041.1, read on the forward strand.
AAAATTATCTAATGAGTCCATGTTCATATTTTTCTTTTTCCCTGTGCCAAACATAACCAGAAAAATGCCATGATTGGTGGTGCTTTGACCGGAGCTCTGGTATCGGCAGTGACCAACGGTAACAACGACAAAATTGTGACGGATGCTCTAACCGGAGCTGCAGTCGCCACTGCTGCAGAGTTCATCAGCTTTCTCACTTAAGGCCAGGACGACCCTAGATATTTTGGGGCCCTGGGCAAAATAGCACGTTGAAGTCCTTTTCCTTTGCAATTTATAACGTATATGGACCTTGTACAACCATTAGTTTTGCTTTTTTAATATGGAACCTGGGTGACGGCCCCTGTTACCCACTCTTAGGGTCGACCCTGATTGAGGCGTTTGTAGCTGCTGTGTATATAGGGAATTAAACGACTCGTTTCAATTATCTCTTAGTTTTCGATATTGCTTGAATAATTGAATTTTTTTTCCATGAGCACAAATTGAATTTTGGTAATGGAAAATCTTCTTTTATATGAAAATTGCTAATAATAAAGTTAATAATAGCTTTTGTGACTGTGACTGTGAAACCTCCAAAAAATGACTTGTTCAAATGTTGGGAAACATGTTAGTACTTGTAATTTTGGAAAAATTGATACTAAATCTTTCAATCTTACACCCGTAAATATTTTTGGATTATTTTTTAATATACTAATCTTTACCCTAAGTTTATAATCAGCTGATTTTATTAACTGGTTTGACCACCTAATTTTGGACTTGTTACTATAAGTAGCTTGTTTAAAAACAACTTATTCGTATCAATAAGTTATTTCAACCAGCTAATTCATGAAACACTAGCATTAGCTGATTTGACCACTCAACCCTCTATTTATATCAAGATACGCTAAAGTTGTTCAATAAGCTAATTTGCCAAACACCCCATTAGCCTATTAAGCTCAATTTTAAATCATCTTATATTGATCAGTAGGTCTCTTGAAAGACCGTCTTTTTGAGAGATAGCTCTCAAAGCCCAGTCCAATTCATTAAAACACTTACTACGCTCATGCATTTTAAAAATACCAACTATAATTTTTAGTAGGTATTTTGTATACTGAAGTATACATATAAATACATACAACACATAACAACAACTCCTACACCAAATAACCTAAACACCTACAACACTTACACAAACTCTTACAGCACATAATATAAATACATACAACAAATAACCTAAACACCTAAAGCACATAATAAAAATACCTACAAAACATAAAAAAACATCTACAACCTACCCTTACAACAAATAACATAAACTCCTACAACACATAACACCTTCTTAACATATTGTAAACTGGTACTTAACGTATTTTAAATGTCTACTTGAGATATTCTAAAATTCTACCGAACAAATGTACAAAATATGTCGTATTCTAATAGGCGGACAAACTGGTACTTAACGTATTCTAAATGTCTACATAAACTACTTTTTTCATTTTTGAATTTAATAAAAATTCTAATAGGCGGATAAAATAGAGACCGATACTTGTCAAATAAAAATGTCTAAAATAAGAAGTTATGGATTGTAGTTTTGTTATTTTTGAATTATATTTGGTTTTAGTTGCTATGTACTTGCTAATTTTTATCTCTGATGTGGATGTCGTATGACTCTTTATTAATGAATCAGATATTATTTAAAAAAAATAAGAAGTTATGGAAAAAAAACATCTTCAACAATCAACGAAAGTGTATAGTGTAGTCCAATCGGTTTGATTCGTCAAAGTTCACATTCCGAAATCAATTCCACAATTCCCTCCTTTTCTTTCCTCCTTTGATTTTATTCTTGTTTGCATTACTTCAAAATCATGGAATCATTGTTTGTCAATGCTAACAAATTCTTCTAAACACCCACTAAAGCAAGCAATGACAAATATTCCAAAACCCTTCCAAGACAATAACAAATACCACTAATTACTACTCCCTTCGTTCATTTTTAATGTTCCTATTTGGGTTTTTCACCAAGATTAAGAAAAATGGAATCTTTAGATTTAGTGGGTATTATTTTAATTATATAGTAGTGGGGAAATAAAGATTGTATTGGAAGTATTTGAAAAAAAATAATTAAATAATAATGTAATGTGATGGTTGTATTGGAAGTATGCGAGAGAAAATAATTAAATAATAGTGTGAAGTAAGGAAAGTGGGGTTTTAAGGGGTAAAAGTGGATGAAAACTTTCCAAAAATGAAAGTATTTTAAAGTGAAAAAACTTATAAAACTACCCGTTTTAGTAAGGTGGAAAAACAAAATGGAACAGAGGAAGTATTAAGTACCATCTTTTTCGGATAAGATCCTACTACCTCCGTTCCATTTTAGTTGCACCATTGGGTTTTGGCACAATATTTAAGGGTTGTCAAATCGGTATGGTAAAAGTAGGGATGTTGTATGATTGATGGTGATATGTGGGGTAGAAATAAAAAAGTTATTATAAATAGATAGTGGTTGTGACTTGTGGATATATTAAATAATTAATGGAATGATGTATGATTGATTGTGATATGTGGTAGGAATAAAGTGAGGCTAAAATAAGTAGATTATTTTTGCCAAAAATAGTAATGTTGCAAGTAATATGAAACTTCCGAAAATAGTAAGTGTTGCAAGTAAAATGGAACGGAGGAAGTATAATGAATCTCACCAGATCATTCCTTTCCTTCAGCCTATCTTATAATTCAAAAAATTCATATTATTAATATGGTGTATTAATTGTATGAAAAACAAGAGTTTAACAACTAAAAAATTATAGGAATTAAGTGTATATATATATATATATGTATATATAATTCTATTATATTATTGCTTAATGTTAGCACTTTCAATTATTCCAAGCAAACTAATTTAAAACTAACTAGTTTTGCTTCAAAGAAACTCTTTTTGATGTCCAACCACCACAATCCCAAAACACCCACTTTTGTCAATAACTAATTAACCTTACTATTTTTCTCTCTCTCTTACCCATTTTCTAATGCAATACTTTGTTTCATTTCAATGGAGATCACAAATAGAGCTTATATCCATTAATTCAATCATATCATCATCATATCCAAGATCCCGCTCGAGAGCAAGGTCGATCTGACATTAATTGAATCATACCCATATGGAAAAATTACACCTTTTTACATTTTCATTCTTACTTTTTATTGTTTTGTCTCTTACCCTCCTCACTTTTGTTTTTTGCATCTTTGCTGAATTCAACAAGTCTAAGGTATTACTCTTTCTATTTTATTTTGTTGGTTACATAAGTGTTTTTTTTTTTTTCCATATAATTCAATGTATAAAAATTGTAACATAAAATATAATGCAAAGTCTACATTAAAATTTATACATCAAAATCATTTTAAGAAGAATCAAACATAACTAACTGTAAAGAAATCAACTCAATCAAAAGGTTAAATTGATAATTAAAGTCCCTAAATACGTTATACTATACACTCTAACATGCCTCTAATACAAGAGTCGTTGACTAAAAGTGCTGATGCAACACAAACTTTTCTCATACATGACGCACTCTGATATATGTCAACAAATCAACTCAATCAAAAAGTTGAACTAATGGTTAAGGCTTAATTATATAGAATCTATTCCGTTTTATATCTTTATTTTCTTTAGATAAATAGTTCCTTAACATAAAAATATTTACATATTTTATATGTACAAATGATAAAATTATATCCCCAGACCCTGCTCATAGTCTTCTATGAGCGGGATATACTGGGTAGGATGATGATGAAATGATAAAATTATGATTTGTTGTTTTCTATCCATCTCAAATTATGATCATAATTTCTACGACCTAAAATATTAAATCGTATGATGATGACGATGACCAATAAAATATGCATTACAATTTTCTTATTATTTTTTTTTTGTTTTATTAATATGATGAACAGGGTAAAGATGTGAAAATAGATGGGAAATTATGCGAAATACCTGAAAGTGAAGCATTTTTGTATGGACTTACAGCATTAATTTGTTTATCAGCTGCCCAGATAATTGGAAATTCTATCTTTTTCTTTGGAAATTGCCCAAATTCCAATTCAAAGGAAAGAACATCATGTTGCCAACTTAAGATGCCCACTATTTCTTACATACTTTTGATTATTTCTTGGTAAGAAATTATTCCTTTTCCATTTTAAAATTATTTAATGCATTCAATTTTTGTAAAAAAATAATAAACAGGGTCGGTCCTAAGGGTGGGCAAAATGGGTTGTCGCCTATGACCCCATGTCAAAAAATTAAAATTAATGATTGTAGAAGGTTCATATAGGTCATAAATTGCAAAAAAAAAAAAGGGCTTAATGTGCTATTTAGGGCCGACCTGATAATAAATTGACCCAAATCATAAAATGTCTCATATGGACTTGAAACCAACATGTAACGTGGTTTAAAATGTGATGAATGTAACCAATTTGAACTTATAATTGAATTTTGAATATAGTATTATCGAAATCGAGATTAATCGGATATTAAATCTGAAATATATAATGACTTCATTTAACCGATAAGTATCAGATTTAATTTGACTTAAAAAAGGGTCATGCAATTGACTTAAATAGTATAATCCTACACTTTTTTTTAAAAAAAAAAAATAGAATAATCCTACACTTACAATTGTTTTTATTTATTGTGCATATTGTTATTTAAGGAAACTTAAAATAAATCAAAATCTATTTTTACCCTTGTGGTTGATTGGATACTTCCAACATTACAGCTAAAACAATCAAATAATACTAAGATTCTTATTTCAAATAACACATGGGTTCAACAACTTGTTTTCACAATTTTTTAACATTTAATTTAAAGTGGAAGCGTATAAGAGGTTAATATGTGAATATGTTATTCTATTTTTGACAACTCTGGTGCTAGATTAGTAAGGGTAAAGCGGTCTATTATTTAGGTCTTTAGGGCTTCAGTTTTTTAAGAGTTTAAGAATATTATTTTTATATATAAGGTTGATATTAACATGAATTGAATTTAGTAACAGATTTACAATTTACATATATCACTAAGTAATATAAGTTATCAACTTATCAATACTTTTTTATAAAGTAATTCAAACATCAATAATAAAAAAAAACAAAATATTTATCAAATTATTCATTAAACCTTTAGTTTTTTTAAAAAAAATTCAATATCAATAATAAAGCAATATTGTTAGAGTATATAACATGGTATCAGAGCTAATGTTATCTCTCCTTAAAAGTGGACTATTTAGCATTAGGTATGAGGAGGACATATATTGCATCTACATTTCTAGCCCAGTGGGCTCTCGTGTAAGGGGGCGTGTTAAAGTATATAACATACCCTGGGGCCTCAACCATTAGCTTAAGCTTTTGCTTGAGTTGGTTCCTAAACAAATGCGATAAGATGGACTCAACAAGGAGCTCAAACCATCATAATATATATTAGATGGCCTATTTAACCCACAAAGAAAATGCGTCACTCGGCGCGACCATCTCATACAACAATTTATGAACCCTCGTATAAATTTGTAATGAAAAACTAATAGAAGTGGCATATATGTTATGACAGGATCATTTTTGGTGCTTGTATAATATTAATAAGCACAGGCACAAGTATGAACAAAAGGCAGGCTTATGGAAAAGGGTGGCTTGAAGGAGAGTGTTATCTTGTTAAAGATGGAGTCTTTGTTGGTGCATCTATTTTGGCCCTTTTTTCATTTGGATGCACTTTTGCATCCTCACTCATAACACTAAGGAAAAGATACCAAGTTGTACATCATGAAAAGCCCAACAAATCTACATCATAAATTATTGTTTCCGACAGTCTTATTCCGAGATGTGCTTTATAAATGGATTTAATAGTTCAACTAATACAAAATATGAGAGTATTAACTCTTTATTTCAAGTGAAACGGACAAATAGCGTCTCACCGGTATAGTTGAATCTACATTCCCAACTGGAATTATGTAACAGTAAAGCTAACATGGTTACATTAACCACACTTTTATAATTTTTATTTGAGAATATGACAATTTTTTTACTATCGAATTTTATTGTATTTTTTCAAGTGTAAATTTTAGAATAAAATGATAAAAAGTGAGTATTTCAATTTGGTTTTGTATGAAATGTTTCTTTTCGATTATTAAGCTTCTCTATTATTCATTTATTTTATGGCACTATTCGCTAATTATAATTAGTTTAATTTTATTTTCAATTTATAAATCTAAACATATTCAAATGAGAACTTATTTGATTTGTCTCAATGTTAATCTTATTCGATATTAATTTTCTATACTTTTTAATCAAGCCTCGTCAGAAATTTTTAAAATTAAATTATAGCGTATCAGTAAATATGCAATATGTCATACAAATTTCCAATTTATTTCAAAATTTCACATTTTGTCTGTCATACAAATCGGTGTATGTAATTTCAAAATTTCAATAATCGCTCTCCATATACATGATTGGAAGTATTCCCCAACCTAAAGGAAGTCCTATGTCTTAAAAATGAAAGAAACAACCATACTTATTAAGAAACAATTACAACATATGAATCAGCGTCACATGATTCACTAACCTTTTCGCGAATCACAATCTGAAAAGCAAACTATGATCAATTTGAGCTGTTCAGGGACAAATTTAAACAAATCGCAAATTTAAAAAACGAATTAGCTAGCGAATTATATTAAGCATTATTATTTTCAAACAATTCGCTGAGTTGTGGCAAAAAGGTTATAAAAGGTGGTAGCAGAGAAATATAGCATAGCTGTTAATATTAAAAAGGCCTTGAAAGATCCAAGCCATTCCACAAGGTAGCCTGCAGTAATTGTACTAATTATTGCAGCTAATGTTCCAATTGCATTTGTTATACCTGTTAATCACCAATTAATACCTAAATTAACACATCATTAGTGTAATGCATCGCGTCAAGACGAGGGTCGTACAGACTGCAACCTCCTTATCGCTTTTGATAAGGTTATGGTTTGCTATTATTCAACCCTCTTTAGATCTTGATCACAGTTTCTATGAGCGGAATGTAATCACTGTGACGATGAAGATGAAGTAACATACCATGAAGAGATCCAGTTGAATATGGAGCAATATCCTGCTCAAAAAAGTTGGTAAAAATCATGATTAATAAAGTTGTTTTGATGTCTGTGCTTACCAGTGTTACATGATTCTCTAATCTCCTCGCGAATTGAAAAAGCGAATAATGGTTGATTTTGGGTTATTTTTTACCAAATTTGAGCGAATCGTGAATCCACTAAGCAATTTAGCTAGTGAATCAGATTACACTGGTGCTGACTGTTAGAGTATATGACATATTTTGGAGTCTCGGTCATCAACTTAAACTGATGATTGATATATCATTTGGTTGAGGCCTTATGTTATATACTCTAACACTGACTGACGGATACAAACAAATTTTTTGTAAGAGAAGATGATCATTACTTGTATATTAAGGAAATATCCAGCTTGGCTAAAAGAACTTAAGCTGAGAGCAATTGCAAGTATTATAGATGCAACTGCTGGTGTCGTAGCATAATTCAAGCAAAGCAATGATAATCCAGGTCCCACAAAACCTATAGACTGCACAAATCATAGAAAGTTCAAAGCATCAAGATTTCATAGTATAAAAATACGGTAACGATCACGACAAACTGTAACAGAACGGTGATGCTGTAACGGAGTAATACGGTTATTGTAACGCCTAAATATCGGTGAATCATAAGATATTCCTTGATACAGACCAAAATGCGGTTTTGTACCCCTTTACAATGCGGAAAATATCCGTTCTTGTGTTTTTTTTGTTTTGAAAATCTTTACAACGCAGTTGATGCGATACAATGCAGCCTTGTTTTTAGGGTTGGCCTTAAGGGTGGGCAAGAGGGGCCGTCGCCCAGGGCCCCATGTCAAAAAAACAAAATTAATGGTTGTAGAAGGTCTATATAAGTTATAAATTGCAAAGGAAAAGAACCCAAATGTGTCATTTCGCCAAGGGCCCTAAAATATCTAGGATCAGCCCTGTTGTTTTTATACTAGAATCAAGATGTACATTCTAAAAAACAATGGAATTACAGAAAAACAAAGAGAAAATCAGGCTTACCTGCATCAACTTACGAACAAATATCAAAGAATAACCAGATTTGGTCAAGTAATCTGATGATGAACCAGCAATATAGCTCGTTAGAGCCATTATTCCCCAAGGAATCGCGCTAAACCACGCGGCTTCCTTAAGGTTCACATGTAAAACCTGGTGAGATGTTATGAGGAAAAATGTCATTATCAGTAGCAATTTCAAACAGACAGAGTAATGTCTTCAATAACATAGCATATATATCAAGTATGCTTACTGTTTTGAAGTAAATAGGCATCCATGATAGAAGAACAAAGTATCCCTGAAAAAACAGGTTCCAATTAGTGAATCTGATTGGGTACATATTGACATTAACAATCTAACATTTTACCTGTTTGCCGTGAATAATCATTATTTTCTATTCAACATTTGTTCTTAGTTGACCGTGAAATAATACAACCCTTGATTTAGTTTGCTGGCAGCATACCCTATTATTACCTATCACTAGTAATATAGTATGTTGTAGGCAAATGTATGGTTGATGTTAGATTATTAGAAAATAATCTAAAAGTAGGATTATTCACAGTAAATGAGTGAAATGTTGGATTACTAATGTCAATTTTCGTCTGTTTGAATGAAAACCTACCCAATTGTTGGTGAAATTGGACAATACAACTGCCCAAAAAGACATATTTGGCAAAAGCAAGCCAAATCTTAGAGGTTCATTTTCTCCCTTACTATTAGAAGAATGAGAAAGCTTCCCTGCTTGAATAAGTTGGAGTTCGGAGTAACTAACGAAACGACTTTCGGTTGGATTACTTGTAACTCCATAAACCCATGGTACTAGCCAAAGTAGCCCGAAAGACGAAAACAGCACAAAAGCTCCTGATATTCCGATTAGTGACATTAAAAATGGAGTAATGCATAAGCCTAATACATTTCCAAGTTGAAATCCTGCCATGGAAAGCCCCACAGCTCGTGCTCGTTCATGGATCGGAAACCACCTAATCAACATAAATGGCATCAAAGCAAGCTGTTCGTTTTTCAGTTATGATTCAACTCTGTCCATTTTTGACGGACAATAAAAGGGAAGGTCAGCTACTCTTGTGAGAGACCGTCTCTTAAAGAGACGACCTCAAAACAAGAAGCCCATAATCTTATTTTCACTTTAGTTTATATTAATTGAGCTATTTTTTTGTTAGGCTGTGACAATTCGTCACATAATCACATCGTGAGCCCACTTGTGTAGACACACCAACAGGGCACCTGTGGGCTCAAGCCCACAAACCAAGGGGTAATAAGCGTTGATTTGTGTTAGGCCACCATGACAATCCGTCACATAATTACCTTGTGGGCCTGCTCGTGTAAACACACCAACGGGGCACTTGTGGGCTCGAGCCCACAAACCAAAGGATAATGAGCGTTGATTTGTGTTAAGCCGCCGTGACAATTCGTTACATAATTATTTCGTGGGCCTGCTTGTGTAGACACCAATGGGGGCACCTGTGGGCTCGAGCCCACAAACCAACGGATAATGAGTGTTGATTTGTGTTAGGCCACCATGACAAGTCGTCACATAGTTGCTTACTTGCTTGATTGCATCCACTAACAATGTACAAAACGAAGTATAAGCAAGTGTTTGATAATGTGAGAATTACCTTGATAGGAGGATGTTCATGGAAGGAAAAGCAACACCTTGTGCTAGCCCGAAAACAACCCGAACAACCAAGAGGGTGGCAGCGGAATGATTGGCCGCCCATGGAGTAAGGAGAGTAGCTAAAGACCAGAGTGCAACACCCCATGCCATTACCCTTGCTCCACCAAATTTGTCTGCCATAGCTCCACCAATTACTGAGGATATTATGTAGCCCCATAGAAATGATGACTGCTACCAATAACAAACATAAGAATGCATTTCCTTCATAGTACAATACTAATTTATGTGATCACCTAACATAAACGGCGACAAAAAGGCTCTGTCGCCAAGTTTTGCGACAAAATTGACGAACAAAGAGACTGTCGTCAGCTAGGGACGAGCTTTTTGTCGCCTATTTTGTCGAAAAAATTTGCGACATAGCCTTTTTGTTTGTCATTAAACTTTGTTTTTTAGCGAGTGTAGCCCTTGAAATCTTGATGTATAAATTACATACGTATAGAATGTGACGAGTCGACTTTTTAAGCCACCAAGCATTGAGCATGAGGCAGCCAAGCATTGTGCCTATATGGGTGCCCGGGGCTTTTGAAAGGTCTAATTAGCTCTATGGCTCGTTGCTTTATACTTATCGGAGGAGTTCATTCAAATTATCGAGTCAATTTCAGTCATGTCTTTCGGGTAAGTTTAAAATTGGATCTTATGTTCACATTGGTTTTTACATATTTTTAAGTTCATTTTAAAGTCCAAGTCAAGTTCGATTACAAAATGGGGCGGTCAGGTAAATATTAAATCAGCGGATTTATTTTGAGTATCTCTCATAAATTACCATTGGTGAAAACAAAGGAAAAAATGAGTAAGTTTAAATTTATAATTTTATAATATTTTTCAATTAGTTTTTATTCAATTTGCATCTCTTACCAAATAAAGAGATAAGGCATTCCTTTTAAAGTTTTGGTTCAAGTCTTACTTATAAATTTCCCAATTCCCATTTCCTCAAAACAAACACTTATTAGTTATTTTATAATATATACTAATTTTTTATTGAGACCGTTATATCATGAGACGACATCACGGTCTCAATTGGGTCAACCCAAACTAAAAAAAATCTACTGCTTTTACAATTCAAATTTCATTTTGTTTATGTTTTTTCTTAATAGACTACTTATATAGGCTCATCTCACGGTGAGACGGTCTCAAACAAAACTTGCTAAATAATATAATATCTCTCAACCTATCATTAATAAATGGTAATAATGAATGCACAACCATCTCATGGGCCATATTTCCCAATTTCCATTCATCTTGTTTTTTGTTTTTTGGAAATTTGTCTTGTTCTATCTTAGCTCTTAGTCTAAAGCCCTCTAGCATTTAAATATAGCAAATTGAATTAAATAAATAGACAATTTAGTATTTATTTATTAACCTTTTTTTTCTAATTTAATTCTTTTGTCATTTTAGATTTTTAAATTTTAATTGACTGATAAATAAGAAAGTAAAAAAAATAACCAAATAAGTATTTTAAATAAATGTACACATGAAGTAAAAATAGAAATAAAAGTAAACGGATAATCTCTCAATCCCATTTAATTTGCACAAAACTTCTATTTGACGATGTCTAAAATTGTTTGCACTATTTTATCTCTAGAAAAAAATAAACAATTCAATAATTTTCCTATTTTAAGTTTTATTTTATTCTAAATCTTAACATCCTTACTTTTTCATCTACTATTCGAGAATATCTTTAGCATAAAACAATTCTATAATTCTCTATTTAATCTTTTTTATTCAGACTTATCCCATTATTATTTTTTCAAATGCCATTCAAAAGCCTTTTTTTTGGATTCTCACTCACGCATCATTACTTTTTAACATCATATCATCATGCATGATATAAAAGGCTTGGAAAATTCAAGGGGCCCAATTTAAGAGTTATTCCAAATGACACTTATTTATTGACTAAAAAATAACATATCATTGAATCTTTGACCAATATTTCTACCATTGAATATCTTTGACTAACAACTATTTAAAACTAAATTGAGTAAATTGGAAAATAGAATATACTGCATAATATATTGTTGACACTTGACACTTTAAATAATTATGGAGTTAATTCATATATATAATTGTCAAAATTGAGTGTTTTTACTGTATAATACCTCAGACTTTGTATTTTTAATAACATCTATAAACAAAACCGTACAATACACTGATTTTAACACTAGTACAAAATAAACGAGTAAAATAAACAAAAATAGTTTTATACTACCTCCGTTCCAAAATACTTGCAACACTTACTATATTAGAAAGTTTCAAATTACTTGCACCATTACTATTTTTGGCTAAAATAATCTACTTATTTTATCCTCACTTTATTCCTACCCCACTATCACCATCAATCATACATCATTCCATTAATTATTTAATATACCCACAAGTCACAACCACTATCTACTTACAATAATTTTTTCTATTTTTATCCTACATATCACCATCAATCATACATAATCCCTACTTTACCTATACTGATTTGACTTGCCTAAATTCCTGTGCCCAAACTCAATGGTGCAACTAAAATGGAACGGAGGTAGTAGACATAGATTGCCACAATCCTATCCTGTTCGGACTATACACTGAGTGCAATGATTATGACGACTTTTCTTAATTTTTTGACAAACAATCAAAAGATGCAAGTTAATTTAAATTGCTCCTCAAAAAAAAAAAAAAAAGTTAATTTAAATTGAATCCAACAATAACAAAAGAAAAAAAACAGAAGGTCTCCTAAGAGACCGTCTATAGCAAAGACAGCTCTGCCAACAGCCCAATCCAATGATTTTTTTAAATTTAAAAATAAGGCTGATGATTAATCAGTTACTTATTTTGCAATATAGACTGACTCATATTTACTCGTCTATACTGTAGACGGTCTATAGCAAGAATTTGTAAAAAAAAAAAATGATTATACCTGAATAATACCAATGAAAGAAGTAGACCAACCATGAGTTTGAGCAAAAGGAACAATGGCTACCGACATAACAGTCCTATCGGCACTGCAAAGACCCATCACAAACCCCACTAAACAAACTACGGCATACCTATACCTCTCTTTTCCTTCCACCGCCACATTTTCCGATCTACTTCCGCTTCTTTCAAAATCCTCCGCCGCACACTTTATTAATTCCACCCATCTCCGCCCTTTTCCGCCGTAATCCTGGTTTCTTGCCGCCGATCCGAATGCGTTTTCGCATCTTTTTCTTATTAGGGATTGAAATCTGATCTGGGTATTTGTGGAATTGAGGATCGGAACTTTATTCGGCTTCACTCTTGCAGATGTAGAACATGAGTGATGGAATAGTGTGCGCGAATCACAAGAAATTATTCCTGACATTTTCTTTATGGCAGAGGTCGCTGCGCAGCAAAGTTTAAATTAGGTGGGACTTTTTTTTTTTTGACTTTTAAGACCATCCAAGAGTAGCCCATCCTTTTTTTTTCCACTTTTAATTTTAGGCTTAAAAAAGGAAATTATTTATGAATTATGATTTCTCTTACTCCCTCTAACTCAATCAAGTTGTCCCATTTGGGTTATATACGATTTTTAAGAGTGTAATAGTGGGGTATTTTAATTGATTAAATTAATTGTAAAGATGATAGTTGAGTATTGGGAGTAGTAAAAGTGGGGGTAGTTGGTTATTTTAATTGATTAAAATAATTGTAAAGGTAGTAGTTGGATATTGGGAGTAATAAAAGTGAGGATATTTAGGTAAAAAAAATCATTGCCAAAAATAAAAATAGGACAACTTGAGTGAACTGCCCATAAAAGAAAATGGGACAACTTGGTTGAGTTGGAGAGAGTATTTTTTATATTCCTGTATTTTTTGGATTGTCAATGGCATTTCTAGCATTTTATGTTAATGACAATCATAATATTATTCAAGTTTATGCCGTTAAATCCTATTTAAAACTGTCATAGGTAGTTTGTTATTTATTTATCGTTAAACTGATTATGGTTTGTTTTTAAAAAGATTTAACGGCAAGATTTAACCACATTTGCAATAAGAGTAGCAAGTTCAACCCTTAGCTTAGCTATTTCTAATGGCCTAATTACTGGTCTTATCCATCTTTGCATAACTACACATCCATCTCAATATTGGCATCTCTGCTAATTCTATTTTTCACACATAAAATCTCTAAATGGACCAAAATTTTATCCTTATAATAACGCGTGTTTAACGGCCACACAATCGAATTCTTTGGAATCATGTAATAAATAATACATATGATTAAAAAAAATAGGTCAAAATCATATATATATATATATATATATATATATATATATATATATATATATATATATATATATATATATATATATATATATATATATATATATATATATATATATATATATATATATATATATATATATATATATATATATATATATATATATATATATATATATATATATATATATATATATATATATATATATATATATATATATATATATATATATATATATATATATATCATGGTTATTAGAATCTCGATCCTGATCACCGATTCTACGATCTTACGATCCAAAATTAGTCGACCGATCCGGATCGTAGGTAGGATCTTAAATTGGTAGAATCGTACGATCCTACTTAGCTACAGGATTTAAGTGGTAGGATCATAACACGATTCTACGATCCTACGATCTTACGATCCGATCCTACTAGGGTAGTTTCAATCGTATATAAATTTCATATAATCCAGATTTTACTTATGTATATATATGAATATATCTAAACAACTATATCAATTTGACTAAATTTCACGTTTTTCTCGATTCGAATTTTAATAATGATTATTAAAGGTATTTTCTTACAAAACTTAATAGTTGAAGTCAAATAAATGTTAATTTAAACCTTAAAACATAAAAAAGAACAAATACAATTGAAAATTAGTTATCTAAAGCATATAAATGCATATTTGTAGGATCACTCGATCCTACGATCCGATTCTACCGATTTCGATCCTACCCCCTCAACGATCCTACGTAGAATCCCGATTCTAACAACCTTGATATATATATATATATATATATATATATATATATATATATATATATATTTTGAAACATATAATTTTTTCCAATCTGGCATTATGTGTTCGTAGTTTTTTTAATATTTTTTAAAAATTTATTTTAATATTCGCTAATCTATCTTTACATATAAAAACAGGGTCCTACATTATTAAACAGGACCGTCTCGTTCATTTTTGGGCCCCAGAACAAAAGATAAAAATGGGCCCCTAAAAATTAAGACATAACGCATAATGTAATACATCTTTTGTTTTTTATTGTTAATATTTAATCTACTTTACAAAAAAAACACTAAAAACTCATATTATTTAGCAAAAAATGTAAGTTATATGTAATATTGATTCAAATTAATATCACTTATATACATGAAAATACGTTTTTTGGGCCCTAAAAAACACGGGGCCCTGGGCGGTTGCTCGCTTTGCCCTTGCCAATCGACGACCCTGTTATTAAATTAAATATAAATTTATTTTAAATAATTTTCTATTTTTATTTAATATTATGATTGAGCCAACATATATAAAAAACATGAGTCGGTCTTAACTAAGAAATAATGTCTACTTTTAACGTAATATATTCCTCAAATAGCCCATAATTCATATATGAGCTAAGTTACAAACAAATAAAATGTAACACCCGAATTTCCTCCCATCCCAAGTGTTACATAAAAACTCCTACTTACCACATCAAATGAATCAAGAAAAACTTTGTTTAAAGCAACATGTAACCGGATTCAGTTGTACTACATTTAATAATGGATAGAAATCACTGAACATCAAAAACAACATGTGAAAAGCATTCTTCTTGAATGATAGTTATCATTATTTCTACGAGATTCAACAATGAAAAACAAATAAAAATAATATAAAAGAATACAAGTGTTTATTGAGGTATTTTTGATATCTACCAATCAAATATTATTTATTATAATTGAATTCAACAATACAATCATATCATATCATATCATATCATATCATATCATACAATGTAATAAAAAGACTGTAAAATTCCACGTGGCATTCCCTTGGTGATTTGCTCGATCTATTGAATAATTCTTACCAAAATGAACATTAATTTATTCTTTAATATATGAGTAGTATATCACAATAAGATATATTCATTTAAATTTTCTTGGAATATTATGTTTTTGAATTTGAAGGTTACGTAAGATTTTTCATTAAAGTTTCTTTTTTATGTTGAAGAACTTTCTTATTTATTAATTTTAATCATTAATAACTTCGTGCATTGCACGAGTTTCTACACTAGTATATAATAAACCTTCCCAATCTTAAGAATAATTTCTCAAGATCTCAAAATGCTAAAACAATATGAATGCTCTCAAGTTTCAACCAAAGTAATAGAGTAATACACCACATTATTGTATAAGTGAAATAAAAATTGCACAAAAAAGAACCTGACGTGCTTGCTCGACTACTCGCATGGTCGAGCCACCATCAGGACTTCAGAATGCCCTCTGCCTTGATTGTGTTTTGTTGCTCAACCCCTCCACCCTAGCTCAACCAATCAAGCAGCCTACAAGTAGGTCGAGCGAGGCTCCTGATCCCAAATTCTTTGTTGTCTTGTCAAGCAACGACACTTCATCAAACGTTCCAAACCTTAAACCTACACAATTCGACACATCTTTATCGACCTTCTCTAAAGTGCAAGGCAAAGCGAGTTCGATTACATGTTTAAAGTTAACGTCATAGTCTTGAATATTGGCACTTGCTTTAACAGGGCATGATAGCTATCAGCAATAGTAGTCTGTAATTACTGTCAGCATATATTATGTACTCCAAAACGCCCCTTCACATGCATAAGCATTAAATATTCAACTTTAAATTAGGGGAGCTTAAGATTTAAAACTGTGACCTCTTTTTGTGTTGGCTTCTGATACCATATCTAGTAATGAACTCAACCAAAAGCTTAAATTAATGATTAAAAGCCCCAGAATATGTTATAGAAGTATACTCTAACAATTACGTCCTTCATCCAACTTTGTTACATTTCTAATCCTTATTTTACGGAAATATGATCGTCACCTTCTTTAGTTCTTATAATCACAATTTAAATGTTACCTTCAATTATTTATCTTTTGAGTCGAACGTGATACTCTCTTCATTTTCTAATGTTCTTTCCATTTAGAATATTTATTTTTGAGAGAGAAATTTGATTACGTTTTTTAAGACATATATAAATGATAAAATATATCCATGTAAGTTCTTGTTAGATTCATCTTAATGTATACTTTTTTATTATATACTTTTTATAATTTTTTATGATGCGTATATAGAGATATTAAAGCTCAAAATTTACTTTAAAAATTATGCAAAAAATAAATGGGACAAACATTTGAAAATGCAGGGAGTAAAGGTAGAGGTAAAGGATCTTCCTGGTATCCCGCAAAAGGTAGGGTCCGAGTGGGATTTTTTTTTTCTTGAAAGATGCAGACAAATTATACCCACACCCCAAGGAGGGAGTAAAGAGAGATGCACGTAGTCAAGAAACCCCCCAATTGATACCTGCGCCCAGTATAAATCGAATCTTAAACCTTAAGCTTCACATGCAGATGCTCTGTCCATTGAGTCATAAGCTCTTTTGATTTTAATTCTGCATATTCTAATCAAGTCTCATTTGGTTTGGCATTATTGTCAATGCAGCATTTCAATACTAATTAACTTTTATGTTTTTTTTAAAAAAAATAAGAAAGTTAATGTATTAATATAACGTACATTATATAAAATCATATTCCACTTGAATATATTTTAATATATAAATTGACAATAAATTTCAAACTAAAAGTAAATTTTAAAAAAAAAATAAAGAGAAATTTGATTAGGGAGTATTAATGAAAAATGATTGGTCCTAATTTAATGAATGAGTTGTAAATCGAAAGCTAGATCTTTCATCCTTTAAAGTTACAGCCTATAGGGGTTAAAAATTAAAAGCTGCAGAACATTCCTTAAATTTCTAGAACAAGTATGGTATTACTTGTCCATAGAAGTTTCTTAAAACTTAAGAGTCTAAATGGGTGTGGCTGATAGCTGATTATAGTGGCTGATTATCTTAATTGGTTTGATCAGCTGATAATGAACTCGCTGCCATGAGCAGCTTGTTCAAAAACAGCTTATTCATATTAATAAGTTGTTTCAACCAGCTAATTCATCAAACATTACCATTAGCTGGTTTGACCATCCAAGCCTCTATTTACATCAAAATAAGCTAAAATGGCTCAATAAGTTAATTTGTCAAACACCCCCTCGCCGTGATTAATCGTCACAAAAAGATAAAAGAGATAATAATAAAATAAATAAAATCAAAAAATACAAATCAAAATCACAAAACTTTCGCCCTATCAAAACCTGTCATATAAGGGTGATTTGTTAACTTCACGAATTAATGTAATTTACTAAGATCTCTTCGAGAACATACCATATACAAGATTAATTCCCGAGATTCTGAGCATGCTCAACATGTTTGACCGTATAGAGCCGTAAAAAATCAAATTAGAAGCCTCAATTCTCAGTATTAAATTACTTAAAGAGTATATATTACGTGTTTAAGAAACAAAGTAGTTAAAAAAATATCATAATTATTGAAAATTGCATAGGGTATTAAAAACCCAAATTCTTGTGAGAGATGGTCTTTATGAAAGACCATCTCTATTTGAACTGACCCATAAAGAAAATGTAGAGTAAAATTAGATATTAAGCTTTAATAGATGGTGCATGAAAGACATTTTTCAGAAAAACGGTCTCTCAGAAGACTAGCTGAAAAAAAAAATTATAAATTTTTATTTTACTTTGTAATCCTTAGATCCAACATACTATATAATTTTTTTTAAATGTACTACTCCCCCGTTCCTTTTTATTTGTCCACTTTACCTTTTGCACACATTTTTTTAGTAAATTTTAAGCCTTAATATCGCTAAGTACGCATCATAAAAAATTATAAAAATTATTTATTAAAAAACTTTACATCAAGACAAATCTAACAAGATCTCACATGAATATATTTTATCATCAATATATATTTCAAAAATCTACTTTAAATTTCTCTCTCTAAAAGTGGACAAACTTAAAGTGGACAAACAAAAAGAAACGGAGGGAGTACTATTTAATTCGTACCACTTTTGAACTAACACCAAACTTATACTTCTATTAGTAGTACTACCCCATATACAAAATGACTAAATGAGTAATACACAAACTTTACACTAAAGAAAAGAAGATACCAAAACCTTCCCTACCAATTAGCACCAAGAACCTACAAACTCTTTACTCTATGAGACTATGACCTTACTATCTTATTATCTTCTACCCTTGATCCTAAACCATATATCATGCCCTACCAAACAACCCTACAAAAACCATCACAACCAACTTTCCATATTCCAACAAAATCTCTACTTTTTTCGTATGCACCAACCTCTGATCTGAAATCACGAAAACTTTTCAAAACCACCCAAGCTCTTGACTTGAAATTGCCAAAACTTTTCAAAATCACCATAGTCCTTGACCTGAAATCACGAAAACTTTTCAAAATCACCAAAGCCCTTGACCTGAAATTACAATAACTTTTCAAAACCACCAAAGCCCTTAACCTGAAATTACGAAAACTTTTTAAAACCCTTGACCTGAAATTACGAAAACTTTTCAAAATCACCAAAGCCAAACAAAGTTGATGCCGAATTCACCCTCAACATCCCATCAATGGCAAAGCCAATACTCGGTTCGCCACGTCGTACACACCCATTAATATGGTGTGGAGCCATAATATGCACAATATGTACAATCCTAGTAATTCTCCTTGGCATAGTAGTCTTTGTAGGGTACTTAGCAACACACCCAAAAATACCCTACATGATCATCACACAAGCCCGTCTTAATAGGTTCGAATATAGTCAAGCTGGAGTCCTTAACACGGAACTTACCATATTGTTTAAAGCAGAAAACGATAATACTGAAGCACAAGCAAGTTTTTCTGATTTTATTTATGAATTAAGTTTTCATGGGATAAAAATTACTAAATTAAGAAATTGGGATTTTAATGTAGAGAAAAGTAATAGTAAGAATTTTACATTTGATGTAAAAAAAGAATCAATAGTATTAAATCCAGATTTGATGAAAATTGTTGAACTTTCTATGAATGAAGATAAAATTGTGTTTGATTTGAGAGGACATACAAGAGCAAGGTGGAGGGCTGGGCCCATTAAATCAGTTAAGTATTGGTTACATATGAATTGTAATCTTGAGTTTCATATGGATGGAAGTAGCATTGATTTTCATTCTTGTTCTTCTAAGTATAAATAAATTATTAATGAAATTATTTTTCTTTTGGGAAAAAATGTTTGTTATTTTCATGATTATTTTAATATTATCATCATCATTATCATATTCAGTGTATCCCGCTCATAGACAAACTTTGGTCAGGATCTGGGGAGGGAAGATAGACGACAACTCAAACTCATACAGGAGAGTGTGGTCAGAGAGTCCCCTGGCTCTAACGGCCCGTTTGGTTAGTGGTACTAAATGAAGGCAATGGGAATGATTTATAATGTAAAATTTCATTAAAAGATCCATATCATTCCCATGGTAATGAAACTTTGATCACAAAAAATTTTTTTGTATACAAATATTCATTATCACCAAATACCACCTCTCCTGGTGGTAATGCATTGGAATGAATTTTATGAAGAAAATGAGATGATTGGAGTTGGACAAGCATGACCATCAAGGTAGACAAGAGATTGTTCCACTAGAATTACACTAATTTTTCATTCTCATTACCATGGTTTATGACCACCTACCAAATAGGCCGTAAGGATCTTCAAAGAGAGCGGTTCCTACAACTATGCGATAGCCTCTCCATTATTTTTATAGATTAGTGAAAAAGAAAAAGTTTTTGGTGGGTACGTACAACCGTGAAGTGGGTATAGTTTTATCGATTTTTCTAAGTTCTAACCTATGTATAGTAATTTGTGTATAGGTATAGACTGTAGACAATTAATATAGTAATTATCTTTAATTCAATAGAAAATAAATATCATCTAAAATAAGTTAACATAATAATATTTTAGTAATTACTAAAATATTACTCCCTTCATTCCAGTTTACTAGTCACATTGGAAAAGGTGATAGTTGGGTATTTTAATTGATTAAATTAATTGTAAAGGCGGTAGTGGAGTATTGGGAATTGGAAAAGTGGGGGTATTTAGGTAAAAAAAAAGGATAGCCAAAAAAGGAAATAACACAAGTAATGAGAAATTGCCAAAAAAAAAATGGGACAAGTAAACTGAAACGCAGGGAGTATTAAATATGCTAAATGAAATTCCAAATATTTATCAGCATTCAAATGTTCACATGCACCATCCAAAATGTAATGAGACAAGTAATTGGTGCTACTGATAGTGCCGTTCCTGACTATTGTTGGGTCTTAGCCGAAACTTTAAAAAAGGGCCCTCATATAGGTTTTGTTTCGTTTCTTTTTTTCTCCAACTATACATCATATAATTTCTCTTTTTTTAACACTTTAATGTCAAATAAATGTACAAATTTAAGATCATATAATATTAAGGTACTTATGCACAAAATAATTTTTATTAATAAAGGTTATTAACTCGATGTGGGCCCCTTTATAAGCTTGGCCCTAGGCGGTTGCACCTCAAAACTACCCTCAGGAACGGCCCTGGCTACTGATTGTTGAACTTGAATGTATGATTGTTGAATGGTACTGAGATCAGATAATAAATTATAAGAAACTAATATACTATACGGGTGAAAACTGGAACCCTAATGTTCTTAGTGATTATATTACTCTACAAAACAAGGACAAACTTATATATTTATACTCCCTCTGAATCAGTTTAGATGTCCCATTTTCTTATTTGGGAAAATCATATTAATTGTCTCATTTCCTTTTTTACATATCATTTTTTTACCTAAATACTCCTACTTTTCCAATTCCTAATATCTAACTACCATCTTTACAATTAATTTAATTAATTAAAATACCCAACAACTACCTTTTTAATGGAACTCACTTAACCCTAAAAATTCGTGAAATCCCAAATGAGACATCTAAACTGATTCGGAGGTGTATATAATTGTTAATTATATGTAACAAAGGACTAAATTCTTGGAAAGGCAAGATCTAGTTGAACTTGTTTAATTAATTACTTTGTCTAAAAACCCTAAATCTTACTTATGAGTTCTTCTAGTGATCAAAACATTACTTGTTAGAGTTGTCTATCTGGTGTTCAGACGGGTTTGAGGTATAATATTTTTATTGGGTTGATTTTAATTTTTAAATATATTTTAACTTTTAAATATATGTAAAATCTTGACAAAATTATTCGTTTTTTTTTATGAAGATTATTTAGAAACGAGTCTGATCCTACTTATTTTCTATTAATCGGGCTAATTTTGGACGACTCTTAGTTTTATTATTGCGTGCTGTATTCTCGGATCATGTGAAGGATGCTTCGGAGTCAAGGAGTTTCGCAGATAAGACAAATACTTTTTAAGCTCTATAGTATGAATGAGGTATTTTAATTAATAAATTTAAGTATTTCTATAAATTAAATTAAATTAAATTATTATTATGATTAATATTCACTACAACACGAGAGAAAAAAAGAAGCGCGAGATGCTCCGCTTAGATATAATGACAACATTTCACAAAGCTAAATTATAATCTCTCAGTTTCTTTTTGTTTGTCTACTTTAAATTTGTCCATTTTTAGAGAGAAATTTAAATTAGATTTTTAAAGTATATATATTGATGATAAAACATATTCATGTGAAATCTTGTTAGATTTGTCTTGATGTAAAGTTTTTTAATATGTAATTTTTATAATTTTTTATGATGTGTACTTAGCAATATTAAGACTTAAAATTTGCTAAAAAAATGTGTACAAAAGGTAAAGTGGACAAATAAAAAGGAATGGAAGGAGTACATTTCTTTCTACAAAATAGCACCCAACTATTTCAAAACTAACTGCCGTAACTATATAACCAGTGGCGAAACTTGAACAAAATTTTAAGGGGCGGATTTGATAAAAAAAATTGAATTTAACTAATATATATATATATATATATATATATATATATATATATATATATATATATATATATATATATATATATATATATATATATATATATATATATATATATATATATATATATATATATATATATATATATATATATATATATATATATATATATATATATATATATATATATATATATCCAATCAATGCAACAAAAAATTATTACGTAAATTTTGAATCAAAGTAAAGTTCAACGCTCTTTTAGTACTTTAAAATTGTATATAATCTCATTGACACTATATATCTTTGTCATTTGTCTCTAAACGTACATTACTAAACCATCTTCATAATTAATTATTTTATTGTTATGAGTTTTCAGTGATTCAAGTATTCACTTATTCAAACTAATTATTAAATAAGGAAAAGAAAATTCAATTAAAAGATGAGTATAAAACAAACCTTTAAATGATAATTATTTCACTCCTAATTTGACACTCCATTATTACTTATAAAATTTGTTTTTTTATTTTATTTTAGCTATTCATTCTCTTCCTTTAATTGTGTTGCTTTTATTTGTTGGCCTAAAATTTTTAAAATATAAAATAACGATTGTATATTAAAAAAAATTTACCGAAAATCTCGGAGGGTCGAAGCCCCTACCCGCCTCCAAGGAAGTTTCGCCCTTGTATATAACCCAAAAACGTTTGAATGACCGTTAACTTTTGAAATTACAATATTGCCCTTATTTAATTCTTCATCATCATCTTCTTCCTTTGCACTCAATTTTGATTGACATCAACATTTAATTGATTTAATCATAAAGTGCTTTTTTAGTAGTTATATTTTTTTTTTATCTTTTATGTGCATGATAGCTTTTTAGCCGCTACCGTCAAATGCTCTTCAATTGATTTATATGATTCAAAATACGAAACTATTAAGTTAATAAAGACGAACAAAGGAAATTAATTTGCACTAATTGGAGAGAGTAATACGATAAGCAGTCAATAGATTAGTTAGTCCATGACGGCTAGGTTTTATTTGAACGAAATTAAAAATACGATCGAAAACGGCTAGGTTTTATTTGATCAAAAACTGCATGCATGCATATATGAGCTAATTATAAAAGTCCGTCAATCAATGGTTGGAGCTAGAGATGGTCATGGGGCGGGCCTAGAGCGGGTCCAACCAGATCTGGATCCGGACCCTTTTAATTTTTTGAGATCCAGACTCGTATCCGGACCCTAAGGGTCCAAAATTTCCAGACCCGGACCCAGACCCTCTGAATCTGATGGATCCAGGGTCCTTAATGGGTCTAAAGAAAATTTATTTGATTTGTAAAATTTGAAGCATTGTAAGTCATTATATTTTTCGTATATTTGTAAGAGAGTTATTATCGTACTTTACAAATATTTAATACTAATTTAACATCTAAACTCGCTTAGCGTCACCCATATACGCTTAAATTCTATTATAAACACTACTTCGAGTCCATGAAATTATGGTAATTGGGTCAACACTTAGCAAGTAGCATATATATTATTTATAGGGAAATTCTACATGGTAGCATCCAGTTTTGATGAAATGCCAGTGGTAGCACTTTTTAAAGAAAATTCCACATGGTAGCATCTAGTTTATGCACTATCTAATTGCCGTAGCATTTTCCGTTAAGTTTTTGTTAAATTCCGTTAAGTTCATCATTTTGTAAGTTTTTTTCCACATGGTAGCATCCAGTTTTTGTTAATTTACCATTTTAATTTTTAATTCATTATTTTAATGTTTAATTCACCGTTTAATTCATTAACGCTCACAAATATTTAATAATTTTATTGAAAAATTATAATAAACTATCTAATCGGGTCGAAACAAGTACTTATTCGCCTATTTTTCGATACGTAAACAGAAAAAGATATTTGACGTCATTTTTAAGTATCGTAACGATTTTTTTTCAAAAAACGGACGTTGCAAATACCCTTATGGGGTAACTCTTTTGAAAATCCGGTCGAAACAAGTACTTATACGCCTATTTTCCGATACGTAAGCCGAAAATGATATTTGACGTCATTTTTACCCATCATAACGATTTTTTGAAACAACGGACGTGGCTATTATCCTGATGGGATACCTCTTTCAAAAATTTGATCGAAACAAGCACTTATTCAAAAGAGTACTTGTTTCGACCGATGAATTAAACATTAAAATGGTGAGTAAATGTTAAATTTATTTTTCCGTATAATTATTCAACATTGATAATTTTTTTCAATAAAATTATTCAACATTTATTAGCGTTAAGGTGTTCAAAACAGAGCTGATGACCAGATAGACACCCGGCTTTATAACCGAACTCGATTTGACCCGACAATTATGTAAAAACCAATGTGAACACAAAACCCGATTTTGAACAGACCCGAAACCCTTACCCAAAATCAACCCGATGACCCGAATGAACACCTCTAGCGTTAATGAATTAAACGGTGAATTAAACACTAATATGGTGAATTAAAAGTTAAAATGGTAAAATAAACAAAAACTGGATGCTACCGTGTGGAAAAAAACTTACAAAATAATGAACTTAACGGAATTTAACAAGAACTTAACGGAAAATGCTACGGCAATTAGATAGTGCATAAACTGAATGCTACCATGTGGAATTTTCTTAAAATTGTGCTACTATTGGCATTTCATTAAAACTTGATGCTACCATGTGGAATTTCCCTTATTTATATATATTATGATTATATGAAAAAAAAAAGTATTAGGGGCGGAATTCATATGTAAAAGACATTAAAAAATGGATAATTTAATATTTATAAGGGTCCAAGGGGCGGGTCTAAGGTCCGAATATTGGACCCCGACCCGGACCCGCCAATTATTTTTTAGATCCAGATCCGGCCCGAATCCGAATTAGGGTCTCAAAAAAAAACCTAGACCCTTCAAAAAGGAGGGTCTGGGGTGGGTCCAACAGGGTCCTAAACCCGTGACCATCACTAGTTGGAGCACGAGTACACGGAGGCACAATATAACAATTGCAGGAAAGACTCTAATAACTTATATTATAAAATATACACATTATCTTTAATTTATAGATGTGGAATAAATCATCCCAAAAATGCAGTTAGAGTACATATTTGAACGATATGCAAAAGAATTCGATATGTTAAGTTTATGAACTATGATTATTGTTGGTTACATTACATATACTGCATGTGTGTCAACTATTATTTTTTTGAACTACTTTGCTAGTTTAATACTCCGTGGTTTTTCTTATTTGTAATATTCTATTTGAAAACGATGACGTATTAGCGATCGAACGACGAGTTTCAACCACTAACACCACCAAGATCGAAATATGTGAAGTCTTGTGTTTACAAATTACGCAAACTATAACTCAATGTTTGTAGGAATAAAATGCAATAATAAAATGACACAAATGTTTAAGGAGGTTCACCCAAAATTGGCTACGTCCCCCGTGGTGTAGTATCTCTCTTATATTATAACAAATAAGAAATTACAATTAGAAAAGAGATTAGGCTAAGTATTTGGCTATGGGTATATATGTGTTTGATTTTTTGTGGATATTTTGGATGACTAATAGCTTTACTATATATAGTGGTAATTTATATGAGTAATAATAATGCTTGAAGACCATTAAAAATCAGCATTAAGAGTCCTTTTAATAGCTGCCCATTAAGATATAAAACTGCAGTAGGAATAGATGAAACGTCACAGCAAAAATCCAAGCTATCTGACACACATACTCGTCCGAGCATAATAACGCTCGTTCGAGCTGCAACTTCAGAAACCCACTGTCAGTGCACTGGTTCAGCGCTCGTTCGAGCCATGATATGCTCGTTCGAGCTCCAGCTGGTCCAAGCTTCTGTTCAAGGCACTAAACAGCCTCCAAATGCCTCGAGCATGGTACATAGAACAGCATCTCAGAAACTCTTGTTATACCTTATTAACTTCATTCAACATACATAATTATCACCATTACTCTTATGTGTTTAAGTCTTTCATTAACACCATCATAAATCAACTTTTAATCACCCATCTTTAACACACCCATTAACTTACTTCATGGGATTCCATCCCACTAATTCACATGAATAATCTTGGTGTACTCAAGTCACACCAATAAATCATAACACTATTTTAAGGAGACAGAAATTTTATTGAGGTTTATTTTAATATATATATATTGAAGATAAAATATATTCATGTAAGATCTTGTTATATTCGTCTTAATGTATTTTTTTCTTATCATATATTTTTTATAATTTTTAAGATGCGTATTTAGAGATATTCAGACTCAAAAACTGCATTGAAAACTGTGCAAAAAGTTAAATGAGAAGAAAAAAAAACGGCGAGAATATATTATTTTTTTGAAGATTGCAAGATAATGATGCATGATTGATATACGCATATGAATCACTTGAAATTAAATTAAGATGAAAAAAACATGCACGTAGAGTCAAACGAAGTTTGCTTGATTCATATTTGAACGTACACCAATACATAGACGATAGACGTACTACATATATAGTGAATGAACATACAAAACTATTAAGTTAAAGACACAAACAAGTACTAATTAGGAAAATAATACGGTGAGCAGTCAATCAACAATTAGTCGGATCCATGGCTGCTAGTTTTATTTGAACGAAATTAAAAACATAATCAAAGACTACATGCATATGCATATGCATGATGCATGAGCTAATTATATTAGTCCGTCGTCAGATCAACGCTCAATAGTTGGAGCACGAGTACATGGAGGCATTGTTAAGACCACACGCATTAAAAATAGCAAGGAGTTCTTGGTTAAGAATGGATCCGGTGAGACCACCAAGGAGGCCGTTAAGCAGTCCAAGGACGGTCCCAACGGCGCCGCCTAGATTGGTGTATTTAAGGCTAGTGCACAGACAGAGTGCGGCATCTGCATTGACGAGACCAGCCAGTAATTGGCAACATTGGGTCCTTGACTGGGTCCCAAATTGCACGTCCAATAGGGGGATGCTTGCGCATACATTAAGGTCGGGACAACTAACGGTTGCATTGGATGATACAAAGCAAAACAAGGCTAGGTTAACTACAACTAAAATTGATGCTACTGATTTTGAGGCCATTTTTGGAAGCTATAATATATTTTAAGTAGGTATGAGAATATTGGATGTATTTATTTGTAATTGGTTTTGGATGGGAAATTGTAGGAGTATGTTTGCCCTATTTATAGACTTTTTCTAGGGTTATTTTCGTAATTTACAATCTTATTATTTTGTTTTTTAGTCCCAACTATCATAATCCACTTTTTAAAAATCCCTAGTTGAATTTATATATTTTGTTAGTACTTTTTGATTTATGTAACTTTAAATGTTAGCATTCAATTCTTTAAATTATTTAAATAATGTGAGTAAGGACAAACTTATATTTTTTATATCTAATTGTTAATTATATGTAACAGAGGACTAAATTCTAGGAAAGGCAAGATCTAGTTGAACTTGTTTAATTAATTACTTTGTCTAAAACCTCTGAATCGAGACTGTTTTTTAAAAAGACGATCTCAAAACAAGAAACTCATATTCTTATTTTCTCTTTGATTTGTGTTAATTGGGCTATTTAGCACATATATCTAATGCGTCTCTCGGAGAGACCGTCTCTCATAACAATTTGTGATCTTAATTATGAGTTGTTCTAATGAGATTACTAGTTGGAGTTGTCTATCAGACGTTCGAAGTGGTTTGAGGTATAATTTTTTAGTTGGGTTGATTTTGATTTTTAAATATATGTAACAAAATAATTTATTTGTTTGTAATGAAGATTATTTAGAAACGCATCTGATCATACTTATTTTCGATTAATCGGATTAATTATGTACAACTCTATCGATAATAGGGTGAGTATTTAGTTTTATTATTGCGTGCTGTACTCCTCGGATCATGTGAAGGATGCTTCGGAGTCAAGGAGTTTCGCAAATAAGACAAATACTTTTTAAGCTCTATAGTATGAATGAGGTTTTGTTAATTAATAAATTAAAGTTTTTCTATAAAATTTGATTATTATATGATGGCAATATTTCACGAAGCTAAATTAGATATATCTTTGGCTAAAGTGTAATATTAAGCTTATTTAGCATTCCTAAATTCATTAATATTTAATGTAATTGGGTTTCAAATCATAATGTCTTTTGAGTTGAAATAAAGAAAAATGATAAAAAAAATTTAAAAAAACCATGAAATTTATAAAACGTAAAGTTATACTCTCTCATATTCATAGAAAATGAGACATTTAAGTTTTGCACTAAAATCAAGGAGCGGTGGGGGACTACTTAAAAGTAAGTGGAAAACTCTCTGTTTCCATAAAGGTACGTATTAATTAATATTTGTGTATTATTCCTTGTAGTAAGGGTAAAAAAGTAAAAGTGGTTGACAAAAATATAAATGGAACATTTTCAGTGAATTGGCCTATTAAGAAAATGTCTCATTCTCTATGAATAGGGGAGTATTAAAATAGTTATTTTCTTATTAGATTTTAACTAAAAGTTAGTTCCTCTGTTTTCAAATGTTCTTCTCATTTACCTTTTGCATAGTTTTCAAAGTAAACTTTGTGTTTTAATATCTCTAAATACGCATAAAAATTATAAAAAATATATAATAAAAAAGTATACATTATTATTAAGACAAGTCTAACAAGATCTCACATGGATATATTTTATCATCAATATATGTCTTAAAAATCTTAATCAAATTTCTCTCTCCAAAATAGATTACTCTAAACGAAAAAAACATTAGAATACTAACATATATCGTATCTAAGCAGTTATTTATGTTATTTAAGTTGTTAGGGTTTCTAAATACGTTGTCACGACTTTAAACTAAAATTTGATCTTGTCCACTATACATATTCACATAGTTGGATGTAAATTTTGAGTCTTGATATCTCATAATACGCACAATAAAAAATTATAAAAATTACATGTTAAAATTCTTTGCATCAAGACAGATCTAACAAAATCCCACACCAATATATTTTATCTTGAATATATACTTTAAAAATTAAATATAAATTTCTCTCTTAAAAAGTGAAAAAATTTAAAGTGAACAAACTAAAAGGAACGAGAGTAAAAAATGTGGCAATGATCAAATAATAATATTAGGAGACCTACAAAATCCTCAAGTATTCCCATCCGCCGTCTTAATTTGAGATTGCTTGGTTTAATAGTCGATAATTTTAAAAATCAAAAAACTAAATTTCTCATTTTTTTATTGAAAGATATTATAACAAGGATAGTTAATTAGGCTATTAGCTAGGTAGGTATTAGGATAATAGGTGCATTTGTTAGTTTGGGATGGAAAATTGTATGAGAATGTCTACACTCTACCCTATTTTAGACTTCGTCATGTAGGGTTTTTTTTTTTTTTTTTTTTTTTTTTTTTTTTTTTTTTAACAATCTTATTATTTCCTATATTAGTGACAACTATAATTTGAATCGGTTGATCAAGATCATCATACTTAATATATCCTACTCATATACTCCCTCTGTTCCTTTTTGATCTTTCACTTTAGATTTTTCACAAATATTAAGAAAGAAAGAATCTTTGGTGGTAGTGGTTATTATTTTAATTATATAGTAGTGGGAAGTAATGATTATATTGAAATTATGAGAGAAAAAAATAATTAAATTGTAGTGTGAAGTAATGATTGTATTGGAAGTATGAGAGAAAATAATCAAATAGTAGTGTGAAGTAAAAAAAGTGGGGTTTTAAGGGGTGAAAGTGAGATAAAAACTTTCTAAAAATAGAAAGTATTCTAAAGTGAATGAACTTTTGAAACTACCCGTTATAGTAAGGTGGAAGAACATAAAGGAACGGAGGGAGTAGAAAACTACTATTAGAAGGAAAGAAGGTGGCAAGTATGGCAACTAGAAACCTATACACATAAAAAGGATGTCATTAAGAGTCTCTCGACATCAGAAGGATCTATAAAGAGAGGTTCCTGCACAAAAATGATTGAATGAAGTTGGAAGCGCAAGCCCCCATCTAAACAGTTGACAACCATGGTTTGTGTAATTACATTAACAACTCTGTTGGTTATTGGTATTAAATAATAGTGGTAATGAAAATATTTTATAGTGTAAATTTACATGATATGTATCATATCATTCGCATGGTAATGAAACTTTGACTATACATAAGTTTTTTTGTTTATAATTTTTCATTACCGTCTAATATCATATTTTAAAATAATAATACATTGAAATGAATTTTGTAAATAAAATGAGTCTGTAGAAAGAGAATAAACATAAACCATTAAACTTGCCAAGAGATATTTCTATCAAAATTAAACTTATTTTTCATTATTATTCTCACCTTATAATACCGACTATCAAACAGGTCGTAGGACGCTTCGCACTTGCACACAAAGGAAAAGGATATTCGAATATAGTGAGAAGAATTGCTAGGAACTCACATGCTATTTAATTTGTAAAATTAAAAAGACCATAATCTAACTTTGGTAACAACTTAACTATCCTAATTAACTAATTATACGATAATTTAAGTTGAGTTATCTGAACGCACGTATTGTCCAACTGAGTTGAACGATGTAAAGGTAAAGGACACTTGCAGTATCCCGCACAAGGCAGAGTTCGGATGGAGGATTTTTGTTTGTCCTGAAAAATGCGGAAAAATCGTACTCTTTTGGTAACTGAGCTGAACAATGCATGACACCATAAGGCAAATATTTAAAGAATGTGTTTACCTCACATTTTTTTAAATATCGACATCATATGATTTCGTTGTAGATTTGCTACACGCTAAACTGTTTAATGGGCCCCATATATCACTATGTATAGAAGCAAACACAAAGTAAATATCGAGCTCAATGTGTTTAACGTATATATAGATAATGGACAAGTTTACTAAATAATTTATTATGATAATGGACAAGTTTACTAAAATAATATTTCATTTAATTAAATACTGGTGAGTCTTTCAATAGTTTTTTTTTCTCTTCGTGCATTCACAAAAAATACATCATTCGCAGGAAACATATAATCTATATATATGTACACCACGAAAAAAATTTATATTATAAATATATATTATTATATATTATTATATATATTATATATATATATATATCTATATATATTATATATATATATACTTGTTATATATATATATATATATATATATATATATATATATTATATATATATATATATATATATATATATATATATATATATATATATATATATATATATATATATATAACAAGTTTAAAAACGAGGGTCTTAAAGAATTACAAGGAATTAACATAAATGAGAAAATTGAATTACATGCATGTCTATATGAAGACCTTTCTCAAATCGGGGGACTCTTTGATCGCACTCTTCTCTATGGATATGAGTTGTCGTCACTCTTTCGTCCCCAGACTCTAATCATGGTTTTCTATGAGCGGGATATATTGAATAATGAAGATGATGACG
The DNA here is from genome assembly GCA_019776075.1 of Amaranthus palmeri. Lineage (NCBI taxonomy): Eukaryota > Viridiplantae > Streptophyta > Magnoliopsida > Caryophyllales > Amaranthaceae > Amaranthus > Amaranthus palmeri. The sequence continues at coordinate 949,550 of JAAKBH010000041.1, forward strand.
ACGCATGTGAATATATGCATGTGATCTTGTGTTAATTTAACTCCTTGTTTAATTAATCCAACTATGATGATAAATATTTATTTGTTGACATTTTATTGAGCCATGAAATCAAAAGGCATTATTTGAGGCTCTTTTAAATAGGCTCTTTATATTCTGCATGCGGCGTGTTACATGATGTTGATGCTGTTTGAGGGAGTGGGTCGTTGTGTATCCCTCATTTAAAGTGGAATATTTAGCGCATGTGCCAATGCGTCTACACTTTTAGTGCAATGGGGCTCTCATGTGAAGGGGTGCGTAGGAGTATACAACATATCTTGGGTCTTTAACTATTATTAGATTAAGTTTTTAGTTGACGTGGTTATATTACTTGAAAAGAAGTCACATGTTTGAATTTCAACCAAACCTCATTATATTTAAAGTGGAATATTCAATGCATGTGCGTATCCACACTTCTAGCCCAATGGGGCTTTCTTGTGAGAGGGTGTATAATAAGTGTATATATAACAAATCATGAAGTTTCAATCATCAACTTGCTTTTGGTTGACGTGGTTTCTTAACAGGTTGTTAGGAATGTTGTTGGGCACTTGGATGCTATTGGTCTTGTTTGGCTTGTCGAGTCGCTACAGGTGCTGAGTCGAGGATACCCACATAAGACTGAATAAGAAGAGCATTTCGTGATAAATTTAGGCTTGTACATAAGACTGTATAAGAAAAGATCAGTTGGCAATAGATAAACATGATGAGATTTCATCCTAAAATTAATTGATATTAGGGTAGTAGCCCATCAAGCTAAGTATATAAATTATAAATATGTTAGTCAACCTTTATGATCTAATTGTTTGATGGAGAATCGCATGTGATAATTTTCCAACACTCATCCTCACATGTGAGAGATACCATGAAAAATTTGGGCTTGTACACCAGACTCATATTAGGGGAGTTGAACTACAAATAAACTCGATGAAATCCCATCATAAAACAAATTGATATTATGAGGAGTAACCCACATCAAACATATCTGTTAATTAACCTTTATTTTATTATTCAATATGAGATTATATTTGAGTATTTTCTCTGTGTTATTTGAGAAAAAACTTATAAATTCATTCCATAGAGCTTGAAAAGTACTTGTCATTTTGCAAAATTCCTTGATCCTTCACATGGTCCGATAAATAGTACAGTAATACGCAATAAAAAAAACTAAATACTTAGCCTATTATATTATTTATTAGAACGATTGTCTAAAATTGATCGTAACTAATCAAAAATGAGCTACAATTTAACTCGTTTTGAAATAATTTATATTATAAAGTAAAACTCAAACTCAATTTATCAAAATATTTAGAGTTAAATCAAAATCTACGTGAAAATATTATACATCAAACCCGCCTCAACAACGAAATATAAAACCCCAATCACTAGTTTTTCTAGAACAACTCATAAGATTTAGGGTTAAACAATAATAACAATAATAACAATTATATATTATATATAAGTTTGTCGTTACTCACGTAAAATACTCGATGTAATGAATGCTAACATTTAAAGTTACATAAATCAAAAAGTACTAACAAAATATATAAATTCAACTAGGGATTTTTATAAAGTGGATTATAATAGTTGGGACTAAAAAACAAAATAATAAGAATGTAAATTACGAAAATAACCCTAGAAAAAGTGTATAAATAGGGCAAACATCCTCCTACAATTTCCCATCCAAAACCAATTACAAATAAATACATCCAATATTCTCATACTTACCTAAAATATATTATAGCTTCCAAAAATGGCCTCAAAATCAGTAGCATCAATTTTAGTTGTAGTTAACCTAGCCTTGTTTTGCTTTGTATCATCCAATGCAACCGTTAGTTGTCCCGACCTTAATGTATGCGCAAGCATCCCCCTATTGGACGTGCAATTTGGGACCCAGTCAAGGACCCAATGTTGCCAATTACTCGCTGGTCTCGTCAATGCTGATGCCGCACTCTGTCTGTGCACTAGCCTTAAATACACCAATTTAGGCGGCGCCGTTGGGACCGCCCTTGGACTGCTTAACGGCCTCCTTGGTGGTCTCACTGGAGCCATTCTTAACCAAGAACTCCTTGCTATTTTTAATGCGTGTGGTCTTAACAATGCCTCTATGTACTCGTGCTCCAACTATTGAGCGTTGATCGGATGGACTCATATAATTAGCTCATGCATCATGCATATGCATATGCATGCAGTCTTTGATTATGTTTTTAATTTCGTTCAAATAAAACTAGCAGTTATGGATCGGACTACCTGATTGACTGCTCACCGTATTATTTTCCTAATTAGTACTTGTTTGTGTCTTTAACTTAATAGTTTTGTATGTTCATTCACTATATATGTAGTACGTCAATCGTCTATGTATTAGTGTACGTTCAAATATGAATCAAGCAAACTTCGTTTGACTCTACGTGCATGTTTTTTTCATCTTAATTTAATTTCAAGTGATTCATATTTTCAAGCTAATATACATTCGCGTATATCAATCATGCATCATTATCTTGCAATCTTCAAAAAAAATAACATATTCTCGCCTTTTTTTCTTCTCATTTAACTTTTTGCACAGTTTTCAATGCAGCTTTTGAGTCTGAATATCTCTAATATGCACAGACGGATCTAAATGGGAACAATGGGTAGCATAGGCTACCCATGTTTTCTCAAAAAAATATTTTGTTTTACCTTGTACTTGCTTCATTTCACTCTATATTTGACTTTTTTTTACGTAATCTAATATGTTATTTTAATAGTTTATATATTGAAATAGGAGCATGAACATTTAAAATTTATAAAAAGTTAATTTTACGAAAATTTGTGATTTGACGATTTAAACAATATCCCACTTGCATATATTTTTTCTTACATATAAGCCATAACATATAAAATAAGCTTGAACGATAAATAGTGCCTATAATCGTAATGCAACAAATATTTCAGAACGGATGAAGTATTTCACTAAATTAATCTTTGATTTCACTGTAGCTTGTAACTTATAACTTTGTACTATGTGCGTGAGGATGTCATATATCGCCATTTTTTATTTTATAGTGACAGTAACATGAGATTATTATTGTGATGATTTACTTACAAGTCAATTTGGAGTAATGAAAATTTTATGGGTAGTTTATTTTAGAAATAAGACTCTGCAAAGTTGTTTTATTAATTTACTTCAATATGTTGGTGCTACCCATGATTTTAAGTTCTGGATCCGCCAATGCTAATATGCATCATTAAAATTATAAAAAATATATGAGGAGTATGTGATAAGAAAAAAAAAGTAAAACGAAACTAACAAGATCTTACATAATTATATTTTATCTTCAATATATACGTCAAAAACCTTAATAAAATTTCTAGATCCTTAAAATAGAATATTCCAAATAAAAAGAAGGAGGGAGCATTAAACTAAGCAAAGTAGTTTATTTCAAAAAAAAAAAAAAAAAAAAAAAAAAACACTAAGCAAAGTAGTTCAAAAAAATAATAGTTGACACACATGCAGTATTATATGTAACCAACGATATAGTTCATAAACTTAACATATCAAAATCTTCTGCATATCGTTCAATTATGTTCTCCATATGGTTTTGAGATGGTTCTCTTTCGCTTATAAAATTAAAGTATGTGCACCTCGTGTTCCTTGATAATATATTGGCATTTATAATAAATCAATCTAGTCTGATTCAGTGCCGGTTTTAAGCACAAGCGAGGTAGCCAACCACCTTGGGCCCCATAAATAAGGGGCCTCAAATATTAATTAGTGTTATTCAGGTATGGTTTGGAGCAACACTTTTTAAGTGATTTGTTTGTAAAAAAATTTTATATTTGAAGTAATTTGAGAATATATTGTTATGACACATCTTGTCTAAAATTATTTTTTCTTTAAGTGGAAATTATTTTTATCTTTTGATATATTGAAGGGCCCCCATTTTGATCAAAAATATCAGAAAAATAAATAGGGCCTCCAACATCTTTGCTCCGTCCCTGATCTGATTCCTCACTCGAGAAAGGGGTAGATGAAATTCAAACTCATGACCTTTTGTCACATTAGTTCTATTGATATCATCTGATGAGATAAATTCAAACAAAAGCTTAAACAGTGAAAATAAATGTAGTCAATATTTCATTTGACACATGTTATTTATTGATTTTTCTTGTGTTATTTAATACTTATTTGCTAATGACATATACTTTAAATTATAACTCATATTAATGTAGAAAATATTTATCTTTTATATTTATTATTATTATTATTATTATTATTATTATTATTATTATTATTATTTTCAATCAGATATCAGTCTAGCTCATAAAAGAGTTATTAATTTATAAAAAAGATCGATTCGGTCTTTTTTAATATCATTGAGTCAACTACTATAGACATCTTAATCAAGTAAGTTTTTCAAAAATCTCAATATAAGTCTAAGCAATTCTATATATTTTCATATTCAATATTCAACTTATATCTAAATTAAGCATTGAAGAGGATTTTTGGAGTGTCCACCCTACCCCAATAACTTGTTGAACATTTAGTGCATAATAATCCTGTATATTATAATCATCTAGTATTACTAAGGTAGTGGGACCAATCGTATCGATTTATTAAGTCCGTATACATCGCTAAAGCTACTAAAAGTAGTGGGACAAAACGTATTATTATACGAGGTCCGTTAGGCATTGAAGTGAATTCCAAAACAAAGGAAAAGGGGGACCTAGACAGAAGCTTTTAGCCGACTCGGCGGTCCCCCCATAAGAGACATCGCCGAGTCGGCGTTTGGTCTCTGGAAAATGTGGTTTTGGTCAGTGAGTAATCGCCGAGTCGGCGGTCCCTCCTTTGGGGTCGTCGCCGACTCGGCGGTCAGTGTTCCATGTGACCGTTGCTTTTTCTTCCCGTTTTCTATGTGATTAATGCCTTGGATTCTCTTGATTATGCCTTAATTCTGAGATTATAATGCTCATGAATGACTAATTCAATTGCATTGATACCCATGATCATCAATATGATCATTATGGGTGATGATTATGAGGAGGCTCCTCCATATACTCTTTGAGTATAAATAGGTGCCTTGAGGGATGAGTTCCATACACCTTTTCTTACTCTTCTCCTGATTTCTAAGTCTTTCTCATTTGTTCTTTGTGATAAGAATAATATTGTAATACTTTTGTAATAAAGCTAAGGCGCGTGTAATGTAGTATTTTACTCAAGCCAGCTGTAAGTCAGTACTATATAAGGCATGCATTACCCTATGTGTAATAACTGAATAATCAATATACAATTTTCTCTCTCTTTTTCTTTAATCTTGAAATGGTGTAATTTCTCTCTCCTAAGTTTCACATGGTATCAGAGAAATTTTTTGCTCCTGGCAACAAGTAAAGGTCAGTACACATTTTTTGGCCTTTAGCTTTTGTTTGTTTCTCTTTTCCTCTTTTTTTTGCTGCACATTGCACAGCCTTTTCATAAGCATTTTTTTTCGGTTTTTACACCTATTTTTGGTCCTCTTTCTTCTTCTTTTGGTTATTTCTTTAAATCTTGATTGTTATCAATGGCGGAAACCACAATTCATGTCACTCCGGCTAATCGCACACCTCAATTTTTTCATAATGACTTGACTCAAGATCCTTCCTCGGTTTATTACCTTCATCCTTCGGATCACGCTAGTTCGAAACTTGTTAGTGTACCTTTTGATGGTAATGGCTATGGAGACTGGAAACGATCGGTCATGATCGGTCTTATTGCGAAGAACAAGCTATGTTTCGTTGATGGAACCTTGCCTCAGCCGTCCACTGATGAAGCTCATATAAAGGCTTGGGATAGGTGCAACAATATGGTGATAGGTTGGTTAATTTCTTCTTTAGATCGTACAGTAGCTAAAAGTGTTCTGTACAATAAATTTGCCTATGAAATTTGGAAAGAACTGGAGGAGCGTTATGGTGTATCTACATCCGCTCAAATATTTTCTTTACATGAGGAATTATCTTCTATTTCTCAAGATAACATGACAATTACAGAATATTATACTAAGGTGAAATCTGTGTGGGATGAAATTGATAGTCTTAATCCTCTTCCTACTTGTGTGTGTAATGGTTGTAGTTGCAATTTAACTAAGAAAGTCTTGAAGCTACAGCAAGACCAACGCCTCATGAGTTTTCTCATGAAGGTCGATGATCAATATGGACCAATAAAAACTAATATTCTCATGTTGCCGGAATTACCTAATGCTTCCATTGCATACCGTATGCTATATCAAGAACAGAAACACAAAGAGGTTGCACGTCTCCATAATACTGTGTCTAATTCTGATACTTTGGCATTTAATGCATACAAGAAACCGAGCCAAGACAAGCTGCCTTCATCTAATTCTGGACGTTTCTCTAAGCAATATTCTGATTCTGGTATGTCGTCACGCATTAAATCTGCTACTGGTTCAAAACGTCACTCCACTTATTTTTGTGATCATTGTAAAGTAAGTGGACACTCAATTGAACGTTGTTTTAAACTCCATGGTTATCCTCCTGGATTTAAACAACGACGATTTGCTGGCTGTGTGCGTGATAATGATGCGAAAACAGATCTTGATAATATTGGTTTGACTGCCACACAATTGGACAGCCTTATGGCTTTGTTGAACAAGCATAAGGAAACTACTACTACTGAGTCTATTTCTATGGATCTTGAACCTATCCCCGGGGCGGCTAATCTAGCAGGTAAATTCTGCTTTCTTTCTCATTCACATAATTCTAAATGGATTATTGACAGTGGGGCTACGGATCATATGTGTAACTCATTGGATTTTTTTCTTGATATTCATGAGATTGATGGTGCTAAACATAGTATTACTATTCCCGATGGTCGGAAGGTCGTCGTTGATTTTTATGGTGATATTATGCTTATGGATGGCATTATTCTCAAACATGTGTTATACGTTCCGGAATTTCAATTTAATTTGATTTCCGTCTCTAAGCTTTGTCTTGATATGCGCACTAATGTTTTGTTTAATGGTGATGAGTGTATTCTTCAGGGCCTTTCAAAGACACAGGTTCTTGGTAAATACTACAATGGACTCTATTATGCTACTACTACTTCTTCCAAAGAATCTATTGCTGCTGCTTCCAATAATACTACATCTAGTATTACCCTAGCTAAGCTATGGCACCTTAGACTAGGACATTTACCTCTTACTCAACTCAAAGTATTATTTCCTGATATTGATGTAAATAAATTTCATGATACTGTTTTTTGTACGATTTGTCCGGCTGCTAGACAAACTCGACGACCATTTCCGATTAGCTCTATTAAAACTTCTAAGAGTTTTGAATTACTTCATATAGACATTTGGGGCCCTTATAGGCATGCTACATATGATGGTTGTACTTTCTTTTTAACCATAGTTGATGACTTTACAAGAGCCACATGGTTGTACTTAATGAAATCTAAGAAACAATATGTTGATTTTTTGTGCCAATTTTATGCTTATGTCGAGACTCAGTTTCATACCAAAATTCGGATTATTCGGACCGATAATGCTAAAGAGCTTTGTGATGGGGATGCTAAACTTTTTTATAATCGCCATGGCATTATTCACCACACTTCGTGTCGTGACACTCCCCAACAAAATGGGGTGGTGGAGCGCAAACACCGTCACCTTCTTGAGGTCGCCCGAGCTCTCTCTTTTCAATCTAATCTTCCCATCCGTTTTTGGGGCGATTGTGTCAAAACCGCGACTTACCTTATTAACCGATTTCCTTTATCCGTTCTTGGTAATGTTTCACCTTATGAAAAATTATTTGGCGAACCACCTCGTCTTTCTCATCTACGGGCTTTTGGTTGTTTATGCTTTGTTTCAACACTTAAGCATAACCGCCCTAAATTTCATCCTCGGGCCGATATTTCTATATTCATTGGCTATTCTCTCACTCAAAAAGCATATAAAACTTATCATCCATCCACCAATTCCATCATTTTTTCTCGGGATGTTAATTTTCAAGAACATCATTTTCCTTTTCATTCTAATACACCTATTCACTCTCCTTTATCTCAATTCTACCTACCTGCACATACTCCTTTTCCACCTTATGATGACTCTTTCTTACCATCCACTTTATTCCCTGTACCTTTACCTTCTCCTAACATTTCTAATATTTCTAACCCACCTTTATCTACCCCACGTGCCCCTCCCTTACCTACCCCACCTTCACTTTCTCCTAATATTTCTATTTCATCTTCACCTACTGATATTTCCTCACCTCCTAATCTTTCACTCACTGTGGACCTTTCTCAACACTCTTTGTCCACCTCTTCTCCTTTACCTCTTCGACGCTCATCTCGTGTTCCAACAATTCCTTCTCATTTGCATGATTTTGTATGCTCAACCGCTCACTGGTGCAATTTTGTGCGGTTTGATTCTTTACCACCAGTCCACCAATCTTTTCTTGCTTCTCAATCTCACTTACATGAACCAAAAAATTATCAGCATGCTATTAAAGATCCTTTGTGGGTCGCTGCCATGGATTCTGAACTTAAGGCTCTTCAATCTAATAACACATGGGAACTAGTCTCGCTTCCTCCTGGCAAGAAAACAATCGGGTGTAAATGGGTTTATAAGATCAAGCTTAAACACTACAAAAAAATTGCAATTCAGCGACCCAACTTAGCGACTGGACAGATTTAGTCGGTATTACCGACTACACAGCGACTAAAATACCGACAATTTTAATTTAGTCGGTAATACCGACTAACCAGAGACAAAAAATCTTTGGTCGCCGTTTGCAGACCAACTTGCGACTTTATGTTTTAGTCGCTACTTTGCCGACCACAAAGGTAGTCGCTAGTTAGTCGCCAAAAAAGAAAAAAGGAAAAAAAATACGGGAATAAACGTTTTATTTCTGCCGACTAAACTCCGACTTAGTCTGAGTCGTTAGGTAGTCGGTAATATCCTGATTTTGTCTATAAATACCCCCCCCCCCCTTCGTCATTTTCCACTCGCCCCAATCCGGCCATTTCCCTCTTCTCTCTATAATTTATCTGTTCTTCTCTTGTCGCCATCCACCACCACCCCTATTTAACTCTCCTACTTGAGAAGAATTAGGTAGGGGTGGAGGTGGACGGCGAGAAGTTGAAAAACAAAAAAATAAACGGTCTCGAAATATTAATAAAACGATTCATTCAAAATAAACCTTTCAACTTTATCATGTTTCTCACTTGCCCCGTTCTCTTCGTACCCATACTCGAGTTTGTTTACTTAAGTATGGGTTCGGGAAGAACCGGACAAATTGCGAAACATAAATTTAACAGTTCAATCGTATCAAAAATATGGAAAATTTTGATATTAAAGGTATGAATCATATTTGCTTATAAACATACATAAATTTGTTTTTCATTGTTGTTCACTGTATCCCTCCCCTTTCCACTCGTACATGGTTGTTGTTCACTCGTATAAGGTTAATTTCAATCGGTGTACGTGTGGATAAAGGGGTGGGATATAGTGATTAACATGAATTTATTGTATTCGATTCTCTCCACGCGTACATGGTTAATTTAATCGGTGTACGCGTAGAGACGGGGTTGGATAATTAACACAAATTTAATGGTTGTTTTTAAGCAAATGAGATTTGCCTCAAATTTGTTTTTCACTGTATCCCACCCTCTCCACTCGTACATGGTTAATTTCAATCGGTGTACGCGTGGAGAAGGGTGGGATATAGTGATTAACATACTCTAATTTAAATGGTTATATTTATTGTATAAAAGTTGTTTAATGTTTTTCACTGTATCCTATCCCTCTCTATTCGTACATTATTAATTTAAATCGGTGAAATGATTAATATTAATAGGTGTACGAATGGAGACCGGGGTAGGATATAGTGATTAACGTTATTATATTTTTGTACACTTAATCACAAAATTCGAAATATTGTATAAAAGTTGTTTAATGTTTTTCACTGTATCCTATCGCTCTCTATCCGTACATTATTAATTTAAATCGGTGAAATGATTAATATTAATAGGTGTACGGATGGAGACTTGATAGGATCCAGTGATTAACGTTATTAAATTTTTGTACACTTAATCACAAAATTCGAAATATTGTATAAAAGTTGTTTAATGTTTTTCACTGTATCCTATCGCTCTCTATCCGTACATTATTAATTTAAATCGGTGAAATGATTAATATTAATAGGTGTACGGATGGAGATTTGATAGGATATAGTGATTAACGTTATTATATTTTTGTACACTTAATCACAAAATTCGAAATATTGTTTAATAAAATTTTAATGAGCTTTTTTTCGTGCTGAATTGAAATATATGTTTTTTTCCTACTTATTGTCTTGTATGTTTACTATAAAATTGTGTTAGAAACGTTTAAAATATGTTTCTCAAAATTGAAAAAAATGCGCAACGTATTATTTCTAGCTAGAAGCTAACAAAGCAGTAACTGACGGTTCTGGCTTGACTTGTTCACAAAGTGTAGTTTTAAGTTATCTTGGTTTCAAGTGTTTTGCCTAAGGCTATTATCACTAGAACTATCGAGATTGTAACAATTGTTTGAACCCCTACGGCATCGTCTTTTATTTTTGACGTCATGGACATGAAAATCCTAAACATGGGTTTACGAACTCAAAGAAGGTGGATGTACACCCCATACTCTACGACATCTACGATTACATCCAACTTCTTTCAGTTCGTAAGTCCATGTTTAGTATTTCTATGTCCATCACGTCAAGAATAAAAGGCGATGCCATAGGAGTTCACACAATTGCTACAATCTCGATATTTTTAGTGATGATAGCCTGAATCAAACACTAGAAACCAAGAAACTCAAACCTGCACTTTGTGAACAAGTTATGTTAGAATCATCAGTTACTGCTTTTTAGCTTCTAGAAATGACCATAAAATTTACGATGCTTATTTTCTACAATTTTGAGAAACATACTTTAACGTTATCAATTTTTATAGTACATACGAGTATCTAAGTAAGAAAAAGAACAATTTCAAAATGGCCGGAAAAAAGCTATTAAAATATTTTCTTTATTATATCCTTTCTCTTTTCATCTCGTACATGGTTAATTTCAATCGGTGTACGTGATGATAAAGGGGAAGGATGTAGTGATTTACATAAATTATAATGAGTTTTTTTCTTCACTATATCCTTTCTCTATTCATCTCGTACATGGTTAATTTCAATCGGTGTACGTGATGATATAGGGGAAGGATGTAGTGATTAATATAAACTTAATGTAGTATTTTATTGTAGAAAAAATTATAATGAGCTTTTTTTTCGTGCCGTTTTGTTGTAATAATTATCAGTACTTAATCGAAATATATGTTCTTCTTACTTATTGTCTTGTATGTTTACTATAAAAATGTGTTAGAAACGCTTAAAATATGTTTCTCAAAATTGTAGAAAATGCGCAACGTATTATTTTACTTATATTTGCTACTGAAAAAGAATAAATTTTGATTTGCAAGCCGTTGGTTTGCCCGATAGTGGTATTTACGGCATATTCTACTACCTCTAGTTCATCATTTGGTGGCTTCCATTTGTTTTAAGATATGAACAATGTCAAAAAACATATAGAAGCCACTTAATGGTGAATTAGAGGGAGTATAGGTTGTAAAGTCCACTATTGGGCAGCTAACGCCATGCAATGAAAAAAATTTTCTTAGTAGAATGATCATAAGTAAAGTTACGATGCGTATTTTCTACACTTTTGAGTAATATACTTTTAACGTTATCAATTTTTATAGTACATACGACGAACTAAGTAAAGAAAAACACAATTTCAACTTAGTACTAATAATTTTAAAACAAAATGGCCGGAAAAAAAGCTCATTTTAATTTTTTTTTTTTTAATAATTTACCGACTATTGTGCGACTACTTTCTAAGTCGCCAAATAGTCGGTACAATGTGGTCAAAAGTAATTTATTACCTGCGTATCCGTGTCAAAACGGTCAAAAAGCACTTATTACATGAATATCCGTGTTATTAGCGACTATCCTGCGACTATAAGCTAGTCGCCAGGTAGTCGTTGAATTCAAAATTTTTTGTCTTCCCAACGTCTTTCAAACATTAACTGCGGTAATAAATTAGGGCGGTGGGACGGTTAAAGTTTCTGTGTGGTTAGCGACTATCCTGCGACTATAAGCTAGTCGCCAGGTAGTCGTTGAATTCAAAATTTTTTGTCTTCCCAACGTCTTTCAAACATTAACTGCGGTAATAAATTAGGGCGGTGGGACGGTTAAAGTTTCTGTGTGGTTAGCGACTATCCTGCGACTATTACTTAGTCGCCAGGTAGTCGTTGAATTCAAAATTTTTTGTCTTCCCAACGTCTTTCAAACATTAACTGCGGTAATAAATTAGGGCGGTGAAACCGGTACACTTTTACGCCGACTATCGTGGTAGTCGGTGATTAGTCGGTAACTTATTCGCCATAACGTTCAGAAATACCTATAAATAACCTTCATCGACAGTTTCTTCAAAGAAAAAAAAACCTTCATCGATAGTTACTATTCTATTTCATATCAATCAATTCTCTCTTAATTTCATTCTATCAAAAATATTTAGGTATGATATTAGTATTTTACGGTTTCAATATCTCGTTGCTATGTTTCTCACTTTGCCCTTCTCTTCCTCACATTCGTACTCGAGTTTTTTCAATACAGTACGGATGTGGAAAGTTACGGGCAAGGTGATTAATATAGATTTTACGGTTTCAATTGTATAGGACAAAAATTTGAATGAGCTTTTTTTCCGTGTCATTTTGTTGTTATAATTATCAGTACTTAATCGAAATATATGTTTTTCTTACTTATTATCGTGTATGTTTACTATAAAAATGTGTTATATACGCTTAAAATATGTTTCTCAAAATTGAAGATAATGAGCAGCTCTGAGGTTCCATATTTTGATTTACAGTCGTTACTTTTCATCTCATATTTTGAAGACCTACGTGGTCTTAGACCAGTAACTTCTATTTCCTCACTTTTTTTCATAGCTGGTAGTGTTTGCTTTCAAAAATTTTTAATTTTATAGTCATTTCTAGAACATAACATTAACAATCTTTTAAGGCAAACACTACCAGCTATGAAGAAAAGTGAGGAAATAGAAGTTACTGGTCCAATATCACGTAGGTCTTCAAAATATGAGATGAAAGTAACGACTGTAAATCAAACCCCAGAAGCTACTCATTGTCTACAATTTTGAGAAACATACTTTTAACGTTATCAATTTTTATAGTACATACGACGAACTAAGTAAGGAAAAACGCAATTTCAATTTAGTACTAATAATTGTAAATCAAAATGACAGGAAAAAAAGCTCATTTTAATTTTTTTTTTTAAATTTTTTACCGACCAGCTGGCGACTAATGTGGTAGTCGCTAACTAGTCGGTATTTTAAAATTAGGAAATTGCACGTATTTATTTTTTTTTTTTTTTGTATTAAATATAATTTACCAACGAAGTATTTTGTTGTTTTGCAGAACAATGGACTTACTACGAGCCCAAAGAAGTTGGATGTACGAACGAAGTTCTAAAGGAATTTATAATATGAGATATTTAGAAGGGGTCGAAGAATTTATGCAATTTGCAATGAAAAAAAAATCCAAATGAAGTTAGATGTCCGTGTAAAAAGTGCGGTAATCGTAGAGTGTGGGTTCCGGATGTCGTAAGAGAGCATCTGTTAAAAAAGGGGTTTGTTGAAAATTACTACGATTGGTACCTGCACAAATGTCACGACGGAGCACCTATTTGTACTGATTGGGCTCCGGTTGAGCCACAGCTGAACACGGTTCAAAATCCGTATGCACAAATGGTATACGATGCAGCAGCGAGTGCTTTTCCGGATACACATCATCAATTTCTACCGCATCGTGATGATGTACCATACTCGCCCGTTCAAAATGATGAAGAGCCGAATCCTCAAGCCAGACAGTTCTTTGAAATGTTAAGGGCCGCCAACTTACCTCTGTACCCTGGCTGTGAAACGCATACTCAAATGTCGGTCATAGGAAGGATGTCTAGCCTGAAGACAGACTTTCGTATGCCAGAAAGACTTTATGATGAGTTATGTCAATTTATTATTGAGTTGTTGCCGAAAGATAATCGGATGACAACAAGTTTTTATGATACGAAGAAACAAATTTCGGCTCTTGGATTGCCGGTAGAGAAGATTGACTGTTGTGTTAATGGGTGTATGATTTATTGGGGCCCCACAGCTAGTATGACCCAATGTGGTGAGTGTGGTGTTTCTAGATGGAAATCAGATAATAACCCAAGAAAGCAGTTCCACTACTTTCCCATTGGTCCTAGGCTACAACGGTTGTATGCGTCTGCGACCACTGCCAGCCACATGAGGTGGCATGTGGAGCATCGTACAGAAGATGGAGAGATGTGTCACCCCTCGGACAGTGAGGCCTGGTTGAATTTCAACTCGACACATCCGGATTTTGCACGGGAGACAAGAAATGTGAGAATGGGGTTGTGTACAGATGGTTTCAACCCATTTGGCAGCTCGGGTCAACAATATTCATGCTGGCCCGTAATACTAACTCCATACAATCTCCCACCCTTCATGTGTATGAAAAAGCAGTACATGTTCTTAACGGTGATCGTCCCTGGCCCTAACAATCCAAAACATAAGATTGATTTGTACCTCCAGCCATTGATACATGAGTTACAGCTGTTGTGGGAAGATGGGATTCAGACGTACGACGTATCCAAGAGGCAGAACTTTATACTTCGTGCAGCTTTGATGTGGACAATCAACGACTTCCCAGCTTATTCGATGATGTCGGGGTGGAGTACATCTGGCTTGCACGCTTGTCCGTACTGCATGGATGACTCCAAAGCCTTTTATTTAAGGCACAGTAGAAAAGTCAGTTGGTTTGACTCACATAGGAGATTTTTAGATAGTACACACCGATTTCGTAGAAACCGGGTGCTTTTTAGCCGTGGAGTTGTTGAGAAGGCTGTAATGCCCGAAATACGTACGGGAAATGAGCTTTTGGAGGAGTTGGATCGTTTTGGGTTTTTAAGGGTGTTTGAAGACGATGCAGCAGAGTTCAACGCGGATTTAAGTAGACAGTGTGTTGGATGGAAGAAGAGAAGTATCTTTTGGGATTTGCCGTACTGGAGCACAAATATGATCCGTCACAACCTTGACGTGATGCACATTGAGAAGAACTTCTTTGATAACATTTTCAACACAATAATGTGTGTGCCTGGAAAAACTAAGGATCATCTCAAGGCACGTCAAGATTTAGCGGAGCTCGGGATCCGGTCGGAATTGCATCCAGTTGGTTCTACCATTCCCAAGGCATCATACACACTAAACAGAGAGCAAATGGCTGTCCTTCTGGAGTGGCTTAAAACTCTGAGATTTCCTGATGGGTATGTCTCTAATTTAGCCAGGAACATCGACATGGCTAAACATCAAGTATTCGGGATGAAGAGTCATGATTGTCATATGTTCATGCAACGACTGATTCCTATTGCATTTCGAGAGTTGCTGCCAGAAAAAGTATGGGAAGCTCTTACTGAAATTAGTCTGTATTTTAGAAGTCTTACTTCTCCGCGAATTTCTGCCGCAGATATGTGGAGGTTGGACGAGGAAATTGCAGTTGTGCTATGTAAGTTAGAGACTATATTTCCTCCAACATTCTTTGACGTCATGGAACATCTGCCTGTTCATCTAGCTTACGAGGCGAGGATTGCTGGCCCGGTACAATATAGGTGGATGTATCCCTTTGAGAGGTAATTACTAATTACACGTCTAAATATTAGTACTATTTACTTTTCTGATAACTTTTTACATGTCTTAATAATTACTCTTTGGTTTAAATTACAGGTATCTTCGACATTTAAAACTTAATGTAAAAAACAAAGCACATGTTGAAGCCTCGATCTGCAACGCATATCTTAATGAAGAAGCATCATACTTTGTATCGCATTACTTTGGGCCAGATGTTCGATGCAGAGTTAGAGATCTACCTAGAAACGATGATGGATTCTTTACCAACGTCAGACCGGGTGTTTTGTCCATATTTACACACCCAATCAAACTTCATGGTCGGGGGTAAGGCTCTTATGTTGGATGAAGCAGATCTCAAAATTGCTCAGACTTATATTCTGCGAAACTGTCCAGAGGTGAATCAATTTTATGATCAGTTCGTACACTTAATCACAAAGTACGAACCTAATCTAAACGCAGAGCAAGTTGACCATGTGGTCCAAGACCAGTTTGCCGCATGGTTTAAACAGATTGTGAGTACACGTTAACCATCGTTACTTGTTGTCTAAATAATATTACGTATTTACATTGAATTATTGTTTTTATATGCAGTCCAGGGACGGGTTTCTTGACGGTGTGGATAATGCCGATATTCTTAAGGACCTCGCCGAGGGACCTTTGCACAAGGCACGTCGCTATGATGTTTGTTACGTGAATGGTTATAGATTTCACACTATGTCTCATTCCTCAAAAAAGAAATCTTCTGAGAACAGCGGGGTGTGCGTGAAATCCGATGATAACAGTCCGGATGAAACCGACTTTTACGGACAGTTAGAAGATATTATTGACCTCGAGTTTCGAGCACTTCCAATGAAACGGGTCACTCTATTCAAATGTCATTGGTTTGATCAGACTACCACCGGATACGGCCATGGTACGAGAATCCATCCGCGTTATAAGCTGGTTGACGTTCATATTGGTCGATCCTATAGAAAATACGATCCTTTTGTGCTAGCCTCTCAAGCTTCCCAAGTTTATTACTTATCCTATCCCAGTTTAAGGCAAAACATGAAAGATTGGCGAGCCGTTTGCAAAGTCAGATCAAAGCAATTCGAGGACACTGCTTTTCAACTGGAAGAGAAATCACCGGATTTTGTGGTAAATGAAGATGTTTCCGACGCACAAGTCGAGCCGTTGCGTGATCCCGCTGGAGAACTTTTAGTCTTAGACGAAACGGTTCATGATGACGAGGAAAATGAAGACAACGACGAAGACCTTGTATTATCTGACGACGAGGATGTCGATGACGATTTTGTAACCCAATAATATGTTATTAATAATTATATGTTTATTTAAAGTTCTTTTTTTACATTGGGTCGTAAATTTTGTATATTTTAATATCGTATTTAAAATTTTATTATTATTAATTAAAGAAAAATATTAATAACAATAATAATAATAATAATAATAATAATAATAATAATAATAATAATAATAATAATAATATTAATAATAATAACGAAAACAATTAAAAAAGAGGCGCCAAATTCAAATCTCCGACTAAACTACCGACTACCCATTAGTCGCCAGGTAGTCGCTAGTTTGAATCACGTAGCTTCCCAGAGAAGCTACTCTGATTGACAGGTGCATTGGAAAGGTAAAAAACTTTTCAGTATACCGACTAGCCAGCGACTATCCTTCAGTCGCCAGGTAGTCGGTATACTGAAAAGTTTTTTCACTTTTACACGTTTTCTGAAAAGTTACTGCAGGTAATTATTGTGGATGTTGACATTCTTACCGACCACTTGGCGACTATATGTGAGTCGGCGGATAGTCGGTGACATGAACAGTTTTTTTGGTTTTTTCAACCGTCTTTTCAAATATTAACTGAGGCAATAAATACGGGAGGTTAAACGGTTAAATTATCACCGACTAGCCACCGACTAATTCTGGGTCGCCCAATGGTCGGTGATATTTACGGTTTTTAATCCAAACGTTTGAAATTTACCCTAATATGCACCGACCATTTATCGACTCGGTTTGAGTCGCAGGGTAGTCGGTAGCACTTTTATATAAAAACCCTAAACAGTCCTTTTTTTCCGTCATTTTCATTCATTCTCATTTCTTTCCATTCTCGGTTTCTCCCTTTCTCTCTTCTTCCAAACCGTCACTTTCTTTCTCATTCTCTCTTCATTCATCATTCTCATCCATCATTCTCATTCTTTCTCTCATCATTCTCATTCTTTCTCTTCCAAACCGTCACTTTCTCTCTTCCAAACCGTCACTTTCTTCCTAGATTCCAAGTTTTTTTTTTTCCAAGTTTTAAAGGTTTGTCTTTTTTAAGTTTTTTTTTTTCATGAACATGATTTTTCATGATTTTTGTATAATTTTACATGTTTATTTCGGATGATTTATGTGTTTTAAGGTTTTTTTTCGGTTTTTTATAATCTGTTTTTATGTGTTTAGATGTTTATGATCATGATTTTAAGAATGTTT